>JBBCBC010000013.1:29692636-30009943 GCA_037126765.1 Stenogyne calaminthoides
TCCTATCCCATCGTCGGGTAGGGTTGATTTCCCCCGTTTGGGAATCAGATTCTTCAGACGAAGTATCCTCATTACTCTTCCTTTTGGATGAAGAATCCGCACTGCGCTTCTTCTTCTCCTTGTGAGTTCCCGCTATTGCTCGTATTCCTTTCGCAATTCTCGTCTACTCTCAATGAAAAAACCAATTTGATGAGAACCGCGATCGCAAAACACAAATAATACACAAAGAACAATAATAGTTGTTGCCCCAACTCAATTTGACAAGAAACAATTAGGTTTTGACAAAGCTGCCAAGGGTTTTTTTATTAATTTTCTACTTGAAAAAACAATGAAACACGTCCAAAATATATATAGGGACGAATTACAGGACTGAAAACGACCTAAAAAGGATTAAATCTGCAACCTAAATCTACCAGATAAAGACTTCAACGAAAATTAAAGGACAAAAACGAAATCTGGCCTATAAAATAAATAAAAACAGTAAGATATGATAATCTTGAACTTCCTTGAGGATCTTGCCAAATCTTGGAATATATCTTTGAAAATCTTGGACGTTATCTTTGAAAATTGTCAAAGTGGGACAATTTCCTTGCCGCCCACTCCTATTTCTTGCGACCCAACCCCAAACTTATTCGGCCTTCTTGGCCAATTTCCTTGTTCGCATCATCCGACAAAGACGGATTGGTGGAATGAGTGGACCAATTTCTAGCCGGAAAACGATCCTCCAGGAACTGAACATGCCTAGATATGAACAATCGATCATTAAGGGGGTCTAGGCATTTGTAGGCGCTTTGGCTAGTCGAGTAGCCAAGAAAGATACACGGACGAGAGGGTAATCAAGTTTACCCTTGATATACAGCTTCAAGCAGGGAAGATAGAGACAACCGAACACTCTAAGTTTTTGTATGTTTGGCGGACGATCGAAAAGAGCCTCAAAAGGAGAGCGTCCCTGTAAGGTCGCCGTAGGCATGCGGTTGATTAGATAAATTGTTGTCTGAAAGGCATGCGACCAATACGTAGAAGGGAGCCCAGAGTGGTGAAGTAGAG
The DNA here is from genome assembly GCA_037126765.1 of Stenogyne calaminthoides. Taxonomy (NCBI): domain Eukaryota; kingdom Viridiplantae; phylum Streptophyta; class Magnoliopsida; order Lamiales; family Lamiaceae; genus Stenogyne; species Stenogyne calaminthoides. The sequence continues at coordinate 29,693,684 of JBBCBC010000013.1, forward strand.
CTTTGCTTGTTTCAACAATATGACGGTGACGTCGTTCAGACGTGCCATTTTGTTGTGGAGTATGAGGAGCAGTCGTAAGCCAACTGATACCATCTGAATTTAGATAAGAACGTAACGCCAAGTATTCACCACCGTTATCACTATATAAGTTTTTAATTTGAAAGTCAAATTGTTTCTCAACCAACACCCGAAATTGATGAAATATTGAAGCAACTTGAGACTTTGCAGTAATTGGAAATAACCAACAATACTTGGTAAAATGATCAACGAATATGACATAAAAATGAGAGCCATCAACAGAAGCATTAACTGGTCCCCACACATCAGAGTATATATAATGTAAAGGATGCACAGAAGTAAGAGAAGTTTCTTAAAAAGGTAAACGACGTGTCTTGCAAACATGACACGCATCACATAAATCAAGTAATGTACTTTTATTATCCGGAACAGGCAAATGGAAAGTAGTAATAATAGAATGGCTTGTCTTCTTAGATGGATGACCCAACCGATCATGCCAGGTGGCGAGGGAGGTATGGACCCCTAATGTTGCGACATTGATATCAAACTTCGTGGAAGACGGAGGCCGAATATAGTAAACACCATCACTGAAAAGCCCCCGGGCCAGAGGCGCCCCCGTAACCTGATCCTTTACGAGAAAATGAGTTGGATAGAATTCCAAAGTTACACCATTATCTTTAGTAAATTGATGAACAGATAATAAATTTTGCTTTGCGGCAGGCACATGTAAAACTTTCAACAATTTAAAAGTCCGAGCAGGAAAAGATAAATTAGATGTACCGGTGTGTTGGATGGGGAGACCAGACCCATCAACAAGTTGTACCTCCTCAGTGCCATAGTACTCAGAGTGAATTGTCATGTTCCTCAAATATTTACAGTATAATCAATCACCCTAATTCCTTAAATCATGGGGGAATATTCAGGGTATTGATTTGTGAGAATATTCCTTAATATTCTCTATCATTCGTTCATCTTATATAACTTTTGAGTTTTAGTTTTCGTTTATTAGATTACTTAGAAAAACCTCATCAAAAATCCCAATTTAAATCACATTGTTTAGATATAAAATTATATTCTCTCCGTGAAATTCGACTCTTACTTTATCTATTACATAATTTTTTGTAAGGTTTAATTTGAGTGTCTACGACAGCACGATCTACTCCTCATTTTATTGGGACACTTATTAGCTACATTAATTAAGATACATTTATCGGGCAACAAGTTTAATTTATTTAATAAAATACACTGAAGCACACATATTAATACAAAGAGAATTAACAAGAGATGGAGTAGTAGTAATTATTGAATTATCAGACACTAGGATTCAAGTACATTATATATAATAATAAATCACGCATATTGGCGATTGTAATTGTCCTCATCAGGCACCATGAAGGAAATGAAAGACCAGCTTAAAATGTCATGAATTCCTCCGAAAGCAGAGTGGCCTCGTTCTGTGGCAGAGGAGAATTCAATTTGAACCAACTCGGGAAGACTTGTCTTCAAGTCATACCTATACTCACCAATTAATGGCGGAGCCGTCGGGGGCCAATTGGCCGTGGCATTGATAAAAGCAGATATCAACCTTTGACGCACGTCGTACGTGATTCTTGCAACAAGGGGGACAGGACTATTTCCAGAAGAAGCATCGTGCAGTCCCATGTTCCCTCCTGTGGTGGAGGCTATAGGGATGGTAGCATTAACGGGTGCAACTCATGGTTATAATTACATACCAGGTACTGAAGTTATGTGTATCTGTTATCGTATGTATTATAAGCCTTTATTTACGCTTAATCCTATGTGTAAAATAATTGAAAAAGATAATAATGAGACTATTCTTATTGAAACTAATTTTGGTAAATCAAATATTACTACCAGAAGATCCATTAAGTGGGAAGAAATTGTTTTTCCCGAAAATTGGATTATTGAACAATATGTTCCTAAAATTCCTATTGTTAATAGTGATTTTAAACATATTACTCAAAGTAATGATGGTATTATTAGTATTGGTTTTCAAAATAATCAAAGAAGACATTCAACTTCTCATTCTAGATATATGTCTAGTCATTCTTTTATCTCTCCTTTAGATTATGAGGTAGAATTACATTCTAATTCAAGAGTTTCTACTTCCTCTTATAGAGAAGACACATATTGTAAAAATTATAATAACGAAAGAATAATTATTAATGAAAATAATATCATCCACAAAGATGAAATTGATCCTGAAACTATTTCGGATTGTAATTTTAAAATGTAATTTTATGGATATTACAAAATTTTTAGATTTTTCTAAAGGTTCTTCTACTAGATCTCATATTAATGATGAGTTTAATAATCCTAAATGGGATAATTTAGAATTTGGTATTTTAAATCATTTTCGAAAGATGATTTAAATTACTTTGTTGATAGTTTTTATAAATTCTGTGAACAACATAATGAAATTACTTATTATGTTCCTTGGTTTATTAAAACTTTTTATATAAACCATGTATTAGTTATTGAACGTGATTATAAGATCGTTACTGGAGGAACACAAAAATCTGTTTACCCTCCACATGTTCCGTTTCAAATTGAAAAGAATGGTAGGATTTTTAATTTCCTTCCATTTTCTAAGATTATTGAGAATGATGTTTTACAAATTACTGTGAAACATATTAATCAAATGATTGAACAAAAAATTTTTGTAATCTTTATCTGTCTATTTTAGGTGAAGAAATTATCTCTTTACATGATAAAATAGATAGAATTTTATCTCAAACTAAAATTCAGACAAAGTCTGATTTACCTGAAGAAAATAGAATAAAAATTTAATTATTAAAATTGCTTCTTCAATACAATCTCCTTTAGAGTTGAAAGACTTTAAAATTGAACCTTCTGTGTCTGATTTTGAAAAATTTATTAGAGAAAAATTCAAGAATCTGAATATTTCTACTTCAGATGATGACTTTGAAGAAAGTCCCAATACTAGCTCTATTGAGTTTGGTAATACTAATAATACTAATAATACTAATAGTATTAATAAAATTAAATGGGCTGATAAGCCAAATTTGTCTAAATATTATTATAAAAGACCCACTCCTATGGATGTTCTTCATGAAGAACATGAAAACTTCTTTAATACCTCTTATTCAGGTAAAAACATCTATGAATGGAATATTGATGGTGGTCGTGACAAACATATTTTTACACAATGCCATCGTATGCTTATGTATAGTTCTTCTTGTATAATAAGTGGTAATAATAATTTATAAACTGCACAGGCTATTACTGTTGGTTTTACTGGTCAGCTTAAAGGTTGGTGGGATAATTATTTAAACCCTTTAAACAAACAGGAAATATTTTCTTCCGTAAAAACTGAAAATGGTGAAAAATAATGCTGTTTACTCTCTTGTTCTTACTATTCTTGAACATTTTAGGTGAAGAAATTATCTCTTTACATGATAAAATAGATAGAATTTTATCTCAAACTAAAATTCAGACAAAGTCTGATTTACCTGAAGAAAATAGAATAAAAATTTAATTATTAAAATTGCTTCTTCAATACAATCTCCTTTAGAGTTGAAAGACTTTAAAATTGAACCTTCTGTGTCTGATTTTGAAAAATTTATTAGAGAAAAATTCAAGAATCTGAATATTTCTACTTCAGATGATGACTTTGAAGAAAGTCCCAATACTAGCTCTATTGAGTTTGGTAATACTAATAATACTAATAATACTAATAGTATTAATAAAATTAAATGGGCTGATAAGCCAAATTTGTCTAAATATTATTATAAAAGACCCACTCCTATGGATGTTCTTCATGAAGAACATGAAAACTTCTTTAATACCTCTTATTCAGGTAAAAACATCTATGAATGGAATATTGATGGTGGTCGTGACAAACATATTTTTTACACAATGCCATCATTATGCTTATGTATAGTTCTTCTTGTATAATAAGTGGTAATAATAATTTATAAATCTGACAAAGGCTATTCTTTGTTGGTTTTCTTTGAATCGAAAAGGTTGGTGGGATAATTATTTAAACCCTTTAAACAAAGCAGGGAAATATTTTCTTAGTAAAAACTGAAAATGGTGAAAAATAATCTTTGTTTACTCTCTTGTTCTTACTATTCTTGAACATTTTTCTTGGTAGATTTACTAATAAATCAGAAAATACCAAAACTCTTCTTTTAAATATGAAGTGTAAAACCCTAACTGATTTCAGATGGTACAAAGATACTTTTCTGTCTCGTATTTATGATATCCCTGAATGTAATCAAGATATTTGGAAGAACAAGTTTATTAACGGTCTTCCTTATTTGTTTGCTGAAAGGATTAAAAAAGTCCTAAGAAAAGACTCTGACCATATTGCTTATGAGTCTTATACTTTTGGTCAAATCATTAGTACTTGTGTTCAGGAAGGATTAAATCTTTGTAATGAACTTAAATTAAGAAATCAAATTAAAAAAGATAATCTTTTGGAAAGAAAACAATTAGGTCAATTCTGTGACCAATTTGGATTAGATAATCCTAATTCTAAAAATAGTTTTCCTAATACTAATAAAAGAGATTTTAAACACAAATCTACTTATTGGAAAAGAAAACGTTATTCTGATAATAAGCAGAAAAAAGATAAGGATAAAGATCATAATTATAAACATGATAAAAATAAAAGAAAATATTTTAAAAATAAAAATTATAATACAATTATTTGTAAAAAGTGTAATAAACGATCATTATGCTAATCGGTCTTTATCTTAAAGACAAGATTAAAAATCTTGATATTATTGACGAGCTAAAAGAAACTCTTTTTAAAATTGTTATGAATTCTAATATTGATTCTGAATCAGAAAAGTCTTATAATGATTGCTCTTCTATTGAGTCTACTTCTGATGATGATGTTTCTGATAAGTCTGATAAGACTAAATGCAATGATTGTATACTTGGAAAGCCTTATATATATATATATATATAGAATTTAATTGTGAACGTCAGCGAAAATAAATCAACTAATTAATTCCGCACTTTTTTATAAGTTCGGACTTAGACGAGATGAAATTCTATAATTCCGTTGTTATGAGAATAGATCATTTCAAAAAATAGTTATGAGATGAAAATTGAGAAAATCTAGTAGTTATATTGGAATTAAATCGTTCCAATAGTAAAGGACCAAATAAAAAATATACAAAATTATGGTACCATTTAGAATTCAATCCCTATTAATTGAGCCAAATTTGAAAAAAATTCAGATTGTCTTATCCATATTAATCTGTATGCGGTTTTCAACTCTCTATTTACTGGCTAAGTTGGGAACATATTATATTGGGGAAATTGATTTTTTTGTCCCGTAAACTTGACTTATTTTGATTTTGGTCCTAGTAACTTTGGCTGTTTGATTTTCGTCTCGATTTTTTAGTTAAATGACCTGCTATATATGAAAGGTGGTCTTTCAGGTAAATTTGACATGAATATATATTTTTTTATTAAAGTTAATTGTCATTTTTGGAAAATAACACGTGTTTTAAGTGTACCGCAGTGGTTGATCAATAATAATAAGGAAAAAGATGCTACAGCTGGCAAACCAATAATTTTGCATGCTATCAATTTGTATGGATGGATAAGTGAGCGCGCACAATGCATTTAAACTCTGGAAATTGACAACAAAGAGAGACGTCCATGGTCCTCCAGTCAGTCACATCTCTCTCGCTGTAACATTAATACCAAAGAAGATTTGACATGGGGAATTACAAAATATAAACGAATTGGAGTTTTAAAATGAAATTGAAGGGGACCATAATGATGAAGTGGAAAATAACTTGAGGGGTTTTGATCCCGATAGAAAGACGAAGCTACAGTGGGTAGTTTCGCCGCCGGAGAAAGTGTCGGAAAAGTTGTAATCGAAAAATATGCACGATGTTGCATCCCGCACTCCCCGAGCAGCCCATCGTCTAGTGGTCGTATTAGAGGAGATCTTCGGCTACGTCCATCGCCGGAGGACCGGTGGTGGCACTGTTTCTTCCGATTGGCTGCAAGCCTACAACACATCTCAAAGGAATTATTGATAAATTCATTTAATATTTTAGAAGTCTTTGCTATATTTAATTTTAAGTACACATTGTTTCAGATAATTGCATTTAACACACCAAGATATTAATTTTCGTTAATCTTTGGACGGTCAACAAACGTCATGATCAAAAGTGAATAGAAAAATGATTCTGATGACTAGTTTTGATGATGAGTGAACCAGAGTGACCAAAAGTGAAATAGAGGTTAAGTTTAGTGATAAAAAATGATATTAATTTTTTTAATTTGAAAAATACTAATCAATTAATTAGTATTTTATGCCTGTCTCAATTGGTGGAGATGGATGCGTCTCTCTTTATTGTCAATTAAACCAATTTTGTTTCATAGTTTTCCAGCTTGAGCTCGTTTTTTTTTTTTTAATTTGGTCCCGTACAAATTAATATTTAGCTAATTTCATGCCAAATGGCCGGAAAACGACCAAAAAGGGTTACAACGGCATCGTTTTCATGTCCCGCGCGTGGCAAGCTGAGTGGACTAATACGTCAATAGAAATATAAGATAAAATTTAAATAATTTTCACCCCATATTAAATAAATAATTTACTAACAAAAAAAATAAAAAATCACATCGTCTTCTTCAATACGATCTGTCAGTTTTAACCATTGTCTTTTCCGTAGATCTTTTAATTAAGAGTAAAGTTCGTGTGAACTAGATCTATACATGAACTCTATTATTGTTATGCAAAAAAATATTCACTGTTATGAGGAATAATGATTTTTTGGGACATTAATTAATTTAATGAGTTGTGTTTTAAGAACAATAATTTTACAGGTTTGAAAATGTAGGACAATATGTTTTAAATTTTAATAATATAGAAAATTGTGTTTTAAAAATCGGTAAATGTAAGACAATTGAGTTCAAAAAAGCCCATGTCAGCTCGATTTAAGCTTATTCAGGCTTGATTGTCCTACATTTACATATTTTAAAACATATCTTCCTATATTTACATATTTTAAAACATATTGTCCTACATTTTAACGTTCGTAAAATTAATGTCCTTAAAACACAACCCTCAAACCTGTTGTCCTAAAAAATTATTTTTCCCACTGTTATGCATAAAAATTATCATTGTTTAAAAGATAAAGTATTTTCTTAAACAATGTGTTTTTATATATAACAATGATAATTTTTGCGTATAACAGTGATAATTTTTGTGCAAAACTGTAATATTGAAAGAATAGAGTTAACCATAAACTCGTATTTACATAAATTTTACTCTTTAATTATCCATCATCTTGAATCTTGATCGAGTAAATTGTAAAATTGATCTCATGTTAATATTTCGTTTGCAGTTTTATTCCCATATTTTTTTTTTGTCTTTTTAATTAAAAATGATCTCATTCAATTTTTATTTAACAATTTTGGTTTCAAGGGAATTATCAAAAAATAATTTTGATCCCAAAAATTCCTTTGTTTATTGCTTGTAAAATCCTATTGGACCATTTTTGTAAAAAAAAAAAGACAATTTCCATGAGAACAAATTTACATGGGACCACTTCCACCATTTACCCATTTTTTATCACTTGCTGTTTTCCTTTTCTTTTCTGGGTGGGGACTAGGTGACGGGAGTTATTAAGACTTGACATGATTGGTACTTTAAGACAATAATTGAATAAAAAATATTACAGCTGGCAAACCAATAATTTCTTTCTTCTATCCCTCTCATTTTTGGTGCATTAACAAATAAGTAATTAAATTCAAAGTTTAAAACAGATCTGGGAGTTATTAAGACTTGACATGATTGGTACTTTAAGTCAATAATTGAATAAAAAATATTACAGCTGGCAAACCAATAATTTCTTTCTTCTATCCCTCTCATTTTTGGTGCATTAACAAATAAGTAATTAAATTCAAAGTTTAAAACAGATCTGCATCAGTATATATATCCATCTACCGCATACAATTAAAGCAGAAACAAAATATCAAAGTCCTACTTAAAATCTAAGGCATGGCCCTGATTTGGTTGATGATAGGCAGCCTAGTGTTGCTGTTGCTTCCCAACAAGCTGCACTCACAATCAGACACCACCGTCTTCGATTTCACGGGGTTCGAAGCAAGAGACACGTTGGAGGAGGACAAGTCCTTACTCTTACTAGAAGTTTCCGAAATAGTGTTGGCAGAGCCTTGTACTCTCCGCCAATCAGATTATGGGACAGCGCTGGGCGCCGACAAGCCAACTTCCAAACTATATTCACAGGTTTAATCTGGGGTTTTAACGAGCCCTACGGCATATCCTTCTTCATTGCACCCGTTAACGCTAACATCCCTACGGCGTCAACCGCAGGAGGGAACATGGGACTGTACGACACTTCTTCCGGAACTAGCCCCGTCCCCCTTTTTGCAGTTGAGCTCGACTACGCTATTGACAGCTGGGATCCAAATTACCGTCACGTGGGAATCAATATCAACTCTAGAAACTCCGTTGAAGTTGAGAGGTTGGACAGTGGAACAACGAGCTTTAATAATGTGGAGGCAAGAATCACGTACGACGCGCGTCAAAGATCGATATCTGTTTTTGCCAATGCCAGTGGCCCGATGGAGCCAGTAATTGCGAGGGTGGAGCATACATTTGACTTGAAGACCCTACTTCCTGAGTGGGTTCAAATTGGATTCTCCGCTTCCACAGGACCGGCCCGGACTGCAATTCATGAAATTCGAACCTGGTCTTTCATTTCCTTCATGATGCCTGATCATGATGACGTCAACCAGCGGGACGAGGACAAGCACAAGTACATTCGACAATTTGTGTGATTACTTATGTTGAATTGTAATTTGTCTAAATTTGAATAAACCAGTCTTGCTAATCTCTATTAGATTCAGTCACATAAATTTTGTCACAGACGCTAACATTCTTTTTCTTTTAGTTTTTCTTACGTTTTTTAATTAATTAAGTTACACATGTGTTTAAATAATTTAATAAATTAAATCAAAAATAAAATTTAAAATTTACAAATTATATGTGACTTCCGTGTGACTGAAAATGAGAGCTTTTACGATTTTCGGGTGAAAATTGGACCAAAATTGAACAATCAATTTAGTTATGGGACCAAAATTGAACATTAAAATTTCTGGGACGAAAATGGACAGTAGATAAGGTTGGGACAACTTTTTCTTTCTATTAGCTCCACCAGCTGTGCAGGATCGTAGCATCATGTGTGGAATGCCTGCATACATCAAAGATTTTATTGTAGAAAGTTCAAACCAATTTTATTTTATTATTTTTGTAAGAGAAGACCTCAGCTTGCTTTGGAAGGAAAACACCCTTGCTTTCTTTTATTCATTTGTGATAGTCTCAACACGTATTTCATACAAATACTGCATAAACTTATAACAAATGAGTTGGTCTTCCATGAACAAGTTTCATACTACTTGGATTATTTGATCAATTTCACTCATTCTAACACATTTTTCTAACTCACTAAGCTTGACCCGTATCATACCTTGAATAAGTTCACATGCCCATGAATTAAAAATATAAGTTTCATATAAACTTGTTCACCCTAACATATTCTGAAATCAACTGTGCCTCTAGAGTGGAAATATTCTCCAATCAAATTAGAGAGAGCACCAACCATTATATGTTCTAAATCCAGGCTTAGAATGACAAAGTCACGAAACAAAAGTTATCTGTATAATTTGGGAATATTTCATTTTATTTCCTGTAAGTTTGGCTCATTTCAAAATAAATCCTTTATGTTTTAACTTTATTATTTTTGGTCCTAAGTGTACGATTTGCATCATGTTTTGACCAATTTTAGTCCTTTTTCATCAGAAATTTTTAAAGTGGCCGGTAAGCTACACGAAAAAGGACCTAAATTGGTCAAAAAGGATGAAAATCGTACACCCTAGGACCAAAAATGATAAAGCAGAAATATAAAGGATGAAAATCATACACCCTAGGACCTAAATTGGTCAAAAAATGATGAAAATCATACACCTAGGACCAAAAATGATAAAGCAGAAACATAAAGGATTTATTTTGGAATGAGTCAAACTTACGGGACGTAAAATGAAAATTTTCTGTATAATTTTCTACACATTATAATGTATGCTTCTGATTCATATAACGATCAATTCGAAATAATTTTTCGGATAGCTTATAAAGATACAAAAAGCATTATGGTTCTATTCATTTCTTGCTTGATTTTACTAATGGCCTCACAAGTCTCATTTCAAAGGAAAGTTGAGTAACCTTAAATTAAATTTGTTGAGAGAAATTAAATAAACGAATTAATTTCGCACCTCTCTATAAGTTCGAACTTTAGATGAGACGAAATTCTTTCAAAACTCTTTACCAAAATCAAAATAAATGTATAATTAAAGGATAAATTTTAACGTGAAAAAGTTAATATCAAAAGCTAAATAGTGACTAAAAAGTTAGTTATGAGACATATATTCAACGTATTAATTAATTTGTCACGACCTCTAAAAAATCTTGTCTTTCTCCGCATATGTTTTCATCAATAATCTTGAATTTTGATCACATGCTATTTTGGGTGGGGTCTTAGGTGACGGAATGAGTTATTAATACTCGACATGGATGGTACGGGGGAAGGGAAAAAGAAAAGTCTGGAAGTTAATTATCAACATGGATGATTGAAGTGTCACTGTAGTTTATTAACCAATAATTGAATAAAAGATTTTAGCAGCTGGCAAACCAATAATTTTCTTTCTTCCCTCTCCATATTTTTTGGTGCAATACCAAATTAAGTAGCTTATTATCAACGTGTTTGCAGTAGAGTCGGCATAGTTGATTTACCGTCAATAATTGAATAAATGATGTTTAGCAGCTCGAAAATCAATACTTTTCTTTGAATCAATAATTGAATAAATGATGTTTAGCAGCTCGAAAATCAATAACTCTTCTCTTTTTTGGTGTAATTGCAGCACTATATTTCCATTTACCGCATTCAAGTTAATCAGAAATTAACCAACTTCTAATAAAACACAAAAGACATTTATTTTAAAAAAATGGTGGGTCACACACACTTAGAAGAAAAGTGCTTCTGCACTATGTATTAGAGGTTAAAAACAATTAAAAATCTTATAATAATTCATGGCCGGTTGGAGAGAAATTTTTTTGGTCTCATAATTGTATTGTTGGGGTTCAAACAATATCCCACATCAAAATAATATGGGAGTATCATGGGGTTTATTAGGATAGACACTATATCCATTGGTATGAGGCCTTTTGGGAGATGCCCAAAAACAAATTCATGCGGGCTTGGCCCAAAGCGGACAATATCATACCAACGTGGGAATTTGGATCCATCCAGGGTCCTAATAGTGGTATCAGAACCATGGTCCCAGATGAAACGGTGTGGTGTAGTCCCCGGTGTTAAACAAATAAGACGGTGAAGCCTTGGCGATGAAACGGTGTAGTGTAGTCCCCAGTGTTAAACAAATAAGACGGTGAGGGATTAAGCGGTATTGACCTTGATAGAGCGGGTCGTTTGGGTGAGGCCTGGCGGTCTTTGTTTGAGGGCGAAAAAACGGGGCTCTCTATGGACTAGGCGGTATTGACCTTGATAGAGCGGGTTGTTTGGGTGAGGCTCGGTGGTCTTTGTTTGAGGGGAGGATTGTTGGGGTTCAAACAATATCCCACATCGAAATAATAAGGGTGGATTATGGGGTTTATTAGGATGAACACTATCTCCATTGGTATGAGGCCTTTTGGGAGATGCTCAAAAATAAATTTGTGCGGGCTTGGCCCAAAGTGAACAATATCATACCAATGTTGGGATTTGGGTCCATCCAGGGTCCTAACATGTATGTCCTAGAATTGATAAATTTTTTTATTAAGTTGTGTTTTCAAACACAACACATCACCTAGAAACACTTTTTTTTTTTTTTTATAAAAGCTGTATCTAACAATTTTAAAAAATAGTTCTTCGAGCGTGTTTAGCTTAGTTTCAAAACAACCCCTTACTTTGAAGCTTCTTCCTGAGGGAAAAGGGCTCCTGCGTTTTTGTTTTACTAAGAAGGACGAGAATGGGATATTAAATGTGTAGTTAGACGAGTAATAAGTTCTTTGGTCCCGTAAATTATTTATTTGTCTAACTTTCGTCCCAAAAAATTTAACTGTCCAAAATTTGGTCTATAACTAAATTGTTCATTGTTCAAATTTGATCCCAATTTTCGTCAAAAAATCATGAACAACGTTGAATCGATCACATTTGCGACTTGTTACACTAAAACGTGCAATCTTTGTTCGAAAAAGCCCAGATCAGGCTAAATGTCACGTGAAATATTGACATGTTCGGGGTCGATTGTCCTATATTTGCAAAATTTAAATCATATTTTTTTTATATTTATATAAATTTTAAAAAGCATTGTCCTACATTTCCAAGTTCTGTACGTAAATTTAGTCCTATAAATTTTTTTGTCTTTGATTTAGTCCCAATAACTTTGACAATGTCTAATTTAAGTCCCAAATCGGCCGAAACAATGTGACTTGACTGCCACGTGTAATGTCACGTGTATTTTTAAGTGTGTTTGACTAATTCTTGCCGTCAATTATATTTTGATTTTAAGTTTAAAATTTTAATTATATGCCTGAAATTCCAGCTGTTAAAATAAATACACGTGGCAATCCAGTCACAGCATCCGCCGGAAAGCCCCAAATAAAAATGGCAAAACGACGTTGTTCCAGTCGATTTGGGACTAAAATTGGACATTGTCAAAGTTATTGGGACAAAATCGACGACAAAAAAACTTATGGGACTAAATCTATTTAAGACCAAAGTTTTGGGACCATTTGCGATTCAAACTCCCAATGATAGCGTAATAGCATTACAATGAGTGTTTTTATACATAGCACTGATATTTGAGTTTGAATCACAAATGGTCCCATAACTTTAGCTTCAAATAGATTTAGTACTATAAGTTTTTTTGTCGTCGATTTAGTCCCAATAACTTTGACAATCTCCAATTTTAGTCCAAAATCGATCAGGTCAACGTCGTTTTGCCGTTTAAATTTGAGAATTTTTGACGGATGTTGTGATTGGACTGCCAGGTGTACTGCTACTTGTATTTTAAGTGTGTTTGACTAATTCATGCTGTTAATTTCTGTTTTTATTTTATTTTATTTTTTTAAAATTTAATTATATGCTTGAAATTCCAGCTGTTAAAAATAAAAATACTCGTGACAGCCCAGTCACAGCATCCACCAGAGCCCCAAATTAAAACGTAAAAACGACGTTGTTCCGGCCGATTTGGTACTAAAATTGGACATTGTCAAAGTTATTGGGACTAAATCTATTTGAGGCTAAAGTTATGGGACCATTTGTGATTCAAAGTCCCGAGAGTAACCCATACCTCTACACAATACACATATGGTCCATCAATTGACGTTTCTGGAAAATATCTGGAAGTTTATGATTCATCAACTCATGTTTTGAGTGTACCACAGTGTTGATCAAGATGCTACAGCTGGCAATCCAATAATTTAGGCTGCAGCATTGCATGTGCATGCGTCAATTTGTATGGATGAATAAGTGGGCGCTGTAGAGATAATTTGGGATCACCGTTTTAATTGGTGATGGATGGATAAATGGGCGCGCACAATTGCATTTAAACTCTCGAAATTGACAACAAACAGACACGTGCTCCTCCAGTCACATCTCTCGCTGTATCATTTTTCTTTTTTTTTTGGAAAATTGCACTTTTAGTCATATAAGAATATTCTCATATCAAAATGGTCCCAGTTTAAGCATTTTTGGTCCCAAACTAATATTCTATTAATTTTTAACAGATGTAATTGGGTGTGTTCCCACCAAAATAGTGGGATTACTACCATTCTACAAAAAACACCAAAAATCTTCATCCCCACCTTGAACCTTAGGAATCGGCACCTCCAATATCTAGCTAACTTTATAAAAATCTTATCCAAATCTTCAAAAATCAAAAGTGCACAAAAAACTTTAAACATATACAGGTTGCTTTTGTATGGTGAAGTTGTTAGATGAACATGTTAGGGGTTTTTGTGATGTGCAATTAAAGGTTTGGGACCAAAAGTGCACAAAAAAAAGTCAACTTTGAAACAATGGGACCAAAAGTGCTTTGAAATATTCTTATGGGACCAAAAATGCAATTTACCCCTTTTTTTTTAGTCAATTACAAATTAAATTATATATATATATATATCTACCGTAGCCAAAGCATGCAGCAATTAAACAATGGCAGTGAGTAATTGGTAGATGATAGCCTGTAGCCTAGTGTTCCTCAACAAGCTTCACTCACAATCAGACACCACCACCTTCGAATTCACGGAGTTCCAAAGAAATGAACCCGACTTAATCTTACAAGGTGATGCCATAGTTCAACACGGATCCATTGCTCTTACTAGCATGTTATACGGTAATCGTGTTGGCAGAGTGTTGTATTCTCCACCAATCAGGTTGTGGGCAGAGCCGGACGCCGACAAGCCAACTTCCAAACTGTATTTGCAGGTAGAATGGCGTTTGGCATTGAGGATATATTTTCAGCTCAACGGCATATCCTTCTTCGTTGCACCCGTTGATGCTACCATCCCTATAGCCTCCACCACGGGTGGGAACATGGGACTGTACGATACTTCTTCCGGAATTAGTCCTGTCCCCCTTTTTGCAGTTGAGCTCGACCACTATGTTTACAGCTGGGATCCAAATTACCGTCATGTGGGAATCAATATCGACTCTAGAAACTCTGTTGCGTTTGAGAAGTGGGAGTGGGACACCGCAGCCTTCAACATGACGGAAGGATATCCCTGGATTAGTTTTTTTGGAGGCAAGAATCACGTACGACGCGCATAAAGGTTGATATCTGCTTTTGTCAATGCCACGGCCAATTGGCCCCCGACGGCTCCGCAATTAATTGGGAGTGTGGAGTATAGGTATGACTTGAAGACAAGTCTTCCCGAGTGGGTTCAAATTGGATTCTCGTCTGCCACAGAACGGGGCGCCCATGGTGCTTTCGGAGGAAGTCATGACATTTTAAGCTGGTTTTTCATTTCCTTCATGGTGCCTGATCATGATGACGTCATCCGGCCGGACGAGGACAATTCCAATCGCCAATATGCGTGATTTATTATTATGTAATGTCCTTGAATCCTAGTTTGTGATAATTCAATAATTAATACCACCCCATCTCAATGTTAATTCTCTTTGTATTAATATGTGCGCTTTTGTGTGTTTCATTAAATAAATTAAATTAAACTTATTGTTTATAATTGGGTGGAAGATTTGAAGTCTTCATAAACACATGAATCATATGATAAGATAAATAAGATAAGTGACCACACAAATGCATTAAACTCTGGAAGTTGACAACAAAGAGAGACACATCCATCTCGACAAATACGACACATCGGTCCAACAAGAAGTTATACACATATCAGCATAATGTAAACACGAGATAACAAGATCTTGTTAATTAAAACAATCGGTGTAAAGTAAGAATAATACTTTTATTGAATGATTTCATTGTACAAGGACGTATCATATATATACAACTTGATCAACTTTATTCTAGTAAATATACACAATCAAAGGAATTAATCAATACATCAATTCCTATAATTAAGCAATAGAATAATGCTAATTATCTGTTTCTATCAATGCTAATTATCTGTTTCTAATTATCTGTTTCTATCATCCCCCCTCAAGCGAGACGTGGGGTGTGACTCCACTCTAAGCTTGCGTCTGAAGAACTCAAATAGCGGGCGAGGTAAACTCTTGGTGAAGATATCGGCAATTTGTAACTCAGAAGAAACAAACTGAGTGACTAGTTTACCAGAAGACACTAATTCTCGTATAAAATGATAGCCGATGTCAATGTGCTTAGCCGTTTTTTGAACCCAGGATTTTTGGCTAAGAAAAATGGCGCTATTATTGTCACATAACAAAACAGGAGATTCTGAACACGAAACTCGAAGCTCTTTTAGAAGATGAGTGATAGAGATCATTTCAGAGGCGGAGATTAGCAAGAGCTCGATACTCGGATTCACAACTGGAGCGAGAGACTGTAGGTTGTTTCCGAGCACTCCAAGAAACTAGATTACCACCGAGATAGATGGAGTATCCATAAGTGGATCGTCGAGTCTCTAGACATCGAGCCCAATCAGCATCAGAGTAACCCACTAAAGATGGAGATGAACCAGAGGAGAAAGATAGCCCATAATCAGGAGTACTCTTGACATACCGGAGAATACGTTTAACAGCTTGAAAATGCTCGATTGTTGGTTGTTGAAGAAATTGGTGACCGGATTCTGACAAAGCAAAGATCAGTCGGCGTTATAGTGAGATACTGTAGGGCACCAACTAGAGATCTGTATAGAGTAGGATCATCAAACAAAGGACCAGTAGAAGCTAGTTGAAAACCAACAGCTAATGGAGTGGAGACAGGCTTAGCATCCTCAAGATTAGCCCGTTTAAGAATATCCCGAGCATATTTAGCTTGATTCAGGAAAAGACCTTGCGGTGTATAAGTGACCTCTAGACCCAAGAAGTATCCAAGCTTGCCCAAATCCTTAATGGCAAATTCTCGTTGGAGACGAGAAATAAAAGAAGTGATGAGCTCTGTGAATTTCTCAAGTATAAAATCATCAACATATACAAGAAGATATAGTGTAGATGATCCTTGAAAGTAGATAAAAAGAGAGGAATCCGATTTACTACATAGAAACCCAATGCTAAGAAGAAAATCACTTAGCCTTTGAAACCATGCCCGAGGAGCCTGTTTTAAGCCATATAGAGCCTTTTTTAGGCGGCATACATGATTCGGGTAGCGCAGATCAACATATCCCGGAGGTTGCTCCATAAAGACAGGCTTTGGAAGAATACCATTAAGAAATGCATTCTTCACATCAAGTTGATGCAAAGGCCAGTGTTGCATCACAGCCAGAGAGAGGACGATCCGAACAGTGGAGGCTTTGACTACCGGACTAAAAGTGTGAGAGTAATCAAATCCTGGTAATTGGGTAAACCCTTGAGCAACAAGGCGAGCCTTATGCCGATCAATAGAACCATCTGCCAAAAACTTCGTACGAAAAACCCATTTCGATCCAACGATATTAGTAGCAGGTGGCCGAGGGACAAGATCCCATGTATCATTCAATCGAAGAGCAGAAATTTCCTCGTCCATAGCAGCAAGCCATTCTGGATGTTTGGCTGCTGACTTGAACCCTTTAGGCTCACGAGCTGTAACAAGAGCATTGAATAAAGAAGACTGAGCATAATAAGTGAGATGCTTAGGCTTGAAAATACCAGATTTTGCTCGAGTTGTCATGGAGTGAGTCGGTTTAGGTGCAGGTGGAGGTAATGGCCCATTATTCTGAATCTGTGAAGGACTATTAGGTTCGAGCTGCCCAGGAGATGGAGCCGGAGGAGATGGGGCAGGAAAAATTGGAGCCTCAAGGGAAGGATCACAAAGAGAACACGGCAACTGCGGAGATGTAAGAACTGGCGTGGTAGATGGCACAGTTGGCAATGAAGGACCCTTCAAACTAATAGGTTCAACAAACTCCACAAGAGGAGGATTGGAAATTGAAGACCTGTTTGAGTTCACTGAAAATGGAAAGCAAAGTTCATCAAACTTAACATGCCGAGTAATATAAGTGCGGAAGGAATTAGGATCGAGACACCGAAACCCTTTATGAATGCTGCTGTAACCCATAAAAATGCAGGGAATGCTACGTGGCTCAAATTTATTTGCCACATAATCCCGAAGACAAGGAAATACAAGACAACCAAATGGATGAAAAACCTCATAGTTGGGAGCAACAAAGAATAATAGCTCAAATGGAGATTTGACCTGAAGAACTGGAGTAGGCAACCGATTAATGGTATAAACAGCACCACTGAAAGCTTCAACCCAATATTGGGAAGGAACATTTGCATGAAACATCATAGCAAGACCAGTTTCTGTAATATGACGATGCTTTCTCTCTGCACGCCCATTTTGAGCAGGCGTATAAGGACAAGACATGGAATGACGTATACCATTTTCCACGAAGAATTTTTGAACTCTCCCATTAGTAAATTCAGTACCTCCATCACTTTGAATTTTTTTTATCCGACTATCAAATTGATTAGAGACAAACGTATTAAATTTGATAAGCACATCAAAGAAATCAGATTTTTGTTTCAACGGATAAAACCAGGTAAAACGGGAGAAGTCATCCACAAATATCACATAGTATCTAAAACCAGAAACAGATGCAACTGGAGCAGGTCCCCATAAATCACAGTGCACAATATCCAAGACACAAGACGATCGTTTATCATTCAAATTAAAGGGCAAACGTTTACTTTTTCGCTTGCTCACAAGGCGAACAAATCATAGGTTTTTGGTATACTGAGATGTGGTGAGAGGTGTCCAAGCTTATTCAATAATAGAATTGTATCAAAGGCAACATGGCCTAGTCTAGAGTGCCATAATTCAAAAGAAGCAATTAATTGAGAGGGTGATCGGGAAACAACAAGAGCGGGAAGACCACCATCAAGCACATAAAGACCATTTCTACGCTTACCATGGGCCAGAGGTTTCTTGGTTGTTCGACTTTGAATAGTAAACGAATCATCCGTGAATAAAACATCAACCCCAGAATCAACAGTCAATCTACTTACAGACAAAATATTTTTTGTAATCCTTGGAACAACCAATACATTATGCAAATTTAGTGAATCAGCAATTGAACATGAACCAATATGAGTAATTTTTAATCTATCACCATTTGCAACAACAACACAATCAGAACCTTTGTAGATGGCTGCGAAATCCAAAACGGCAGAGGTAGACGCCATATGGGCAGATGCCCCTGTATCCAGGTACCATACTGAACCAGGTGATGGTGCTATGTGACAGCTAGTCGAGAGAGCCTCGACCAAATTTGATACCATGTAAATTAAGAATAATACTTTTATTGAATGATTTCATTGTACAAGGACGTATGATATATATACAACTTGATCAACTTTATTCTAGTAAATATACACAATCAAAGGAATTAATCAATACATCAATTCCTATAATTAAGCAATAGAATAATGCTAATTATCTGTTTCTATCAATCGGTAACCATGGACCCATGGTACGATCTAGTTAAAACATTAGACACTACTCGAGGGTTGGTTAAATGGTGTAGACTTGAGACTTAGGAGTATGCTCCTGTCTAGCTCTCAGGTTCGATCGAAACCCTTTAGGTGTGACATCTTACTATCCCTATATATATACTCAAGTGCTTGTAATACAAAGTGATGAATAAGAAAAGACATTTGCATGGAGCCATGATACGACTAATCAGGGGTCTCGTCAAATATCACAATCGGAATACCCTTTAGATATCGAAAATCATACTCTCCACAACATGTATGTGCTAAGAGTTCAGTCTGAAGTAGGCTCCAATGGCAAAAATTCTACTGTGTCGGTGGGGTATTCAGATAATCAGAGGTCTCGTCAACACCATCAAATGTCACAATCGAAATACCCTTTAGAGGTCGGGAACCATATACTCTCCACAACATGTATGTGCTAAGAGTTCGCTCCGTGTAATGGTTGTTTTGGATGAAGATGAAGAATTAAATCCCAGTGGAGATGAAGATCAACTTTTTTGGTTCAATTTTCTACCTTCAGCCTTGTCATTGAGGACAAGGCTGTTTCGAGATAAAAGGAATTAATACGCTATTTATTTTTATTAATTATTGTTCAGAATTTTAATTTCAGTCATTTAACAAATTGGCCCATGAGCTTAGTACTTAGAGCTTAAGTTAGGATTACGTTCTACACTCTGCTCCTCCCCAGTTTCCTTTCTAAAACTATTCGTCCTTTATTTTACAAGACGAAGTAACAATCAGAATAAGTTAAAAATCATCCTTTATTTTACAAGATATTGGGTTGTAAATTTATGGGCTAGTATTCTTAGTTTTCTTATCAATGTAATGATATTTTTGTGAATACTGAACTCATATTTTAATTTAATTTATTTTAGTTCTATTTCATAAATTTGATGATTCTATTGATGGGTTTTGTTGCTTAAAATGATCGGTTGATTCTACCCTAATTTTTTTAGTAGGTCTAGTGTGAAAATTTTCATGTATGAAAATCTATAAAATTATCCTAAATCAACCATCTACACTCTAAACACTAAATAATGAACCCTAAATTATGACATATTCGGGCCGGATGAACCATGAACCACTTGGGCCGAGTGAACCATGAACCACTCAATTTTGTCTTACCTTCACCAATTATAGAATTTGGTTGTAAATTAAAGTTTTTTCATGTATGAAAATTTTCATACTAGACTTTGTTTTAATTCTTAATTATGTGCATTGCAATGAGGATTGTGTATGTATGATTTGAGATATGTGTATGAGCGGATTTATCAATTTAAGTTAAACAGTGGTTGGCTTAACTGAGAGGGTTTATTGCTTAAATTTCTCCATCAATAAAAATTAAGTGGTTTAAGTATATAGTGAGGAGGCGAAAGGGAGGCATTAGTAATCTATAGAAAGTGTCTATGTATTTACGATCCTAAAAGTCTTTGGTAGTCAATTAGGTGTCAGATGACTCATTTGTTCACAAGCCTCGAAAGGGATGGGTCTAAAAATTCATATTGATCACTATTATCATTCTATTAAGAAATGAATTAGGATAGTTTTATTAGTTCAGTTGATTGACATTTAGCAATTTGATCATCACCTAAGTTCGAGTTTCTCTCCCCTTTACCACACCTAGTCCGGTGTTCCTACTGTTCTATTTATTTGCTTTTAGGCTTCTTTTTTTATTTCTCGCATCATGCTTCGCATCTACAATAACATGTCAATAAATAGCTCTAAGGTCATCCATACTGCAAGAGCCGATAACATGCCAATAAATAGCACTAAGGCCATCCAAACTGCAAGAGCCGAAGGAACCGCTCCCACTAATTCTTCAGTTTGGGATGAGAGCAACGAAGTGACCATGAGAGGAAAGCAGGGTTTGCAATTTCCTTTCCATCCTCCGTGATACGGGGAGGGAGTGATGGAGAAGTATCGTTGACCGGAAAAATTCTGAGAAGAAATAAACGAGATTTAGAGGTTCTAGGTTTTTTACTTTAATTTCATTCTATCTAGTAGTCCGAACTTATAAATAGGTGTCCTTATAATATATACTTATTAATTCCTTTAAGGTATGTTTGTTTTGGAATTTAGGTGGGCGGAGAAGTCATAACTTTGAAATTCTATGAATTTGAAAGTTTTTCTGAATAGTAAAAAAATATGTGTTTGTTTTGAAAATTTGGTAGGGTAAAATTTTGTTTTATGTCAATTCAATATTTAATAGTGTTTGATTTGTATTATTATAGGCTAGGTCTTGTATGCACCCGGGTGCACTGTACACTCATAGTGCATTTTAGAAGCATGCAATTTGTTATACTGAAAAATGTGACTTATTTACACAGAAAAGTGAACTGTTAATATGGGAACATAGTTGCATGCTTCTGTTTGGAATAGTTGCATGTTTAAGTTTTATATAGTTGCACGCTTCTAAAATGCCCTATGAGTGCACGGTGCACCCGGGTGCACATGAGACTTACTCATTATTATATTGTGTTGTATGAATTTTGTGAAAAATAGATCTGTAGATATATTTTATAGGAGTGGATGTTAAAATCTAATTTTAAATCCCTGAGAAGTGATTCGCAAAATCCTAACTTATTCGGGTGAGTTCCAAAACAAACACCCTTAATGTTCCCCCTCACTCCTTGGTTTAAATCCTCAACTTTATAATGAAAAGTTGATTCATTTAGTGGACAATTTAATATAATTATAGTTACTTTCAATAGGGACTTGAGACGTGAGCTTCGAGACGTGAGCGTAAACCTCATTCACATATATACAAATTAAGTACTCTCCAAGATTTACAACAATGAAATTAAATCAATTAAATGATACTCAAAATTAAATCTTTTATGAATATTGCCGAATCTTGATATCTTCTGATGAGATGTCCAAATCTATATGTTTGTTTTCCACTGGGGTGGTCCAGATGGGGGATGGATTTTCCCCATCCCGGTCACTTTTTGAATTTGTACGCACATCTACCTCTCAATCCAAATAAACATCTACTCCCATTATACATTTATATTCTAAAACTATTATATCATTATTTTTTATACCAACTCATTATCTTTCGTACTTTTCTTATAACAATTCATTATTTCTCCTACTTTTCTTATATTTTCTTTCATATAATCATTACCACACTAACTAAGAATAATAAAACAATATATTATCATAATTAAAAAATATTGATTTGACATAAAGTTTCATTCACCTCTACCACATCCAACACAAAACAAATGTAGATTACTATTCATAGCATTTGCCCCATTCAAATTTTTTTCCATTCGAATTTGCCCCATCCACCTCAAGTCGAAAACAAACGTGATATCCAATTATTTTGTATCATCACTGACTCCCTAAAAACTTTGATTAGTATGCATAATTTTTGTATCTACTTGATTCTCCAATATGCACAGTGGCGGAGCCACTATGGGGCCAAGGGGGTCACTGGCCCCCCCGGCCCCTTTGAAACTTTAATGTATATATTAGTGTATAGGATAAATCATTAATTTATTTTGTGATAAAATGTTACGAGGGTGGCCTTAAAAGGCAAACGTGTTAGTGTCCAAGTCCCAAACACTGTATTTTTTTATTTAAATTTCAAAGTGTGCTTTTTTTTTCATGTGCACCGTGCACTCGTAGTGCATTTTAGAAACGTGTGACTTGTTATACTGAAAAATGTAATTTATTTACGCTGAATCGTGCAACTATTAATATGGAAAAAAAATTGTTCGGTTCAGTGTAGGGGTGTGTTTTGAAACACTTAAAACAACTTTCAAAAGCACTTATTTTCAAAGTTCCCTCCCACAGCTTTTGAAAATAAATACTTCTGGAAGCTGTTTTAAGTGTTTCAAAACACACCCTAAATAAGTTGTAAATAAGTTGCACTTTTCTGTATAACAATTCGCACAATTCTAAAATGCATTATGAGTGCATGATGAACCTGAGTGTATATAAGACCTTGGGCCCCCCTCGACGAATTTCCTGGCTCCGCCACTGAATATGCATGTGTATTAAGGATAATTAATTTATATATTAAGGATAATTAATATATAAATTAATTATCCTTAATAATGTGGTTATTTTTGTTGGGCAGACCGATGTTATTTTAGTACCGTGGTTCATGAGGCTGCGAGTAAAATTCATTTTTAGTTTCATGAAACACGGGACCTTACGATTTTAGTCTCAATACTCACCACTTTACGTCCCGTAAGAATCTTTTTATACAGTTTTGATCATTTCGTTAAGAAATTCGTAAAGTTCAACTGCACTTTTGGTCCCAAACCTTATCCTGTGGGACCAAAACTGGAGCCGACTAGCAATCAAATCATCTACTATAAGCAGCACATACGAAGATTATAACACCAATCCTGAAAAGAGAAGTTCTATGTACTTAAATTCCACCTACAATCCCCCACTTTTGAATAAAGATAACAACATACATGCACGGTTCAATTTTTATTATGTAGATCTTTGTTCACCGAAAATATTTTATTTTGTAAAAAGTTTTTGGTTTAATTATTTTGCTTCATGGCCGGCCCCATTAATAATTCTTGGATCCGCCGCCATGCACTGTGCGTCTGTACAGTTGATTTATCAATAAGTGAATAAGTTAGAAGCAGGCAAATCAATAATTATTTATCACTGTTGCATCAAATATGATTGAATGTTATATATATTTGTTGCAAACCTGATCAATAAATAGTACGTGTTACATTGTAGTTAATTTGGTGATACCGGATCACGGAAGATCAAATTAATATTTCCTTGTAACTAAGTACAAATACACAACCCAGATGGGAATGAACAATCCATCGTGAAAAGTTGAAGTGTAAGACTCAGATTGACTTGTCTTGACCAAGAGATTACACTAGTGCATTATGATGCGCTGAATAGGACCTATAGGAGGACAAATTCTTCGGTAGTGAATATACAAGAATTAGACCTCAGTGGTTCGTTATTTCTTAATCTCCCTCCCTTAAATAGGATCGTGTGAAATTAATAACTGTTGCTTTAACTTATGATGGGAAGAGAATCAACGCGATTTGATACCTTATATCTTGGGCAATATTATTAGTTACACGACAATTGCTAAGATTTAATACAGAGAATCGTGTGCAAGTACGGCTTGCTTGATTTGTCCCCTTGGTGGGCTCAGAAGCTTTATCATACCAAATCTTGCAAGTGAAAATTTATTTCCGATATAGATAGTAATGCTGAGCTGTCTTTACTCCAAGGACAAAGATATTAATTAATATAAAGCTTGTTCAGTGGCTTAATTAATTAATGGACTAGATAATCTTAAAACAGGAAATAATAATCGGGAGTCATATTATTGTGAAATCGTAATATGAGTTAAGATGGATAGTTCAATATTAATTTTATAGTAAAATAAATTAATATTAATGGACTTGAATAATATTTGGCTTAATATTAAAGATTCATAGCCCATTGGAGGTTCAATCTTAATTCTCCTAAAGGCCCCTCAAATGGCTCAATTAAAGTCCAATTAATGAAAAGGAGAAGAATATATTATTGCCTATTTTTTCTCATTATTTTTGAAAATTATGAGTAGGAGAGAGAAAACGATTTTCTTGATTTTCTTTGAAAGATTTTATGGAATAAGTATTCTTGAGATACAAGTTTATCCCATAAATTCAAGAAAGATAAAAGATCTTATTTCTTCCCTATTTATTTTGATATATTCGAAAAATAGGGACAAGAAGGGGGGAGACGATTTTGTTGGGAGATATTTTGGGAAATATAATATATTGGATATATTCAAGATTGTATCTTGAGAAAGAAGCAATGAAATTTCCCAATGACCCAATTAGGTCAAAAATTTCGACCACCCCTTGTCTAATATATAGGGGATGAATTTTTTATCCCCAATGCAATTCCATGTGTTGGAAAAATTAGAAATCTACAAAGGTGGTGGCAAATATTTTAAGTTTTTCTCCTTTGTTAAAATCGCTCGTGAGAATCCTTCCACCGGATTATGTTTGTGGACGTGGGATATACTTGAGAAGGCACTTTGGGTTGATCCATCGTCTCAACGGTTGTCTCTACAAGA
This sequence comes from Stenogyne calaminthoides, assembly GCA_037126765.1. Lineage (NCBI taxonomy): Eukaryota > Viridiplantae > Streptophyta > Magnoliopsida > Lamiales > Lamiaceae > Stenogyne > Stenogyne calaminthoides. The sequence goes on from JBBCBC010000013.1 coordinate 29,718,926, forward strand.
GGTATGTAATCTCGTAACTCCTAGATTCCGCATGCTTAGGATTTACGTGGATTATGTGTACGCATGTTGCTAATTGCTTGTTTAATTATTATGTTGAATTGATTTAGGATTAATTAATATTAGTAATTAATTGAATAATTTAAATATGTATTTAAATACACCTCAAATAGATCCGGGCACCCCTTATTTCCCAACACACGTAACCAAGCCGACATCAGCCTGTAGGAATATGCTCGCCCTCGAGGGCGGACACGGGAAGGAATTCACGGCCAGGTACGGTTTGTGAGCACACTATCGCTGGGCGTGGGATGAAAACAACGCCATTTCGGCGGTGTTTAGATGGGGTTTTGCTCTTCTCTCCATCATAAGCGAATTCTTTCCCTTCTATTTTGCTTTCACAAGTAAACCCGCTCAACTCTGTTCTCCAAGAAGGCGCAAGTGCTCGCCTTCCGGGCGAGCACGGGAGTTATGCACAAATACTCTTCCCGGGAAAACATCAAGTCCCTGGTGTCAACTGACTTGAGGGAAAGACATGAGAGAGACGTATTATGCCCAACTCGGCTTTCCAGTACCTCGTGCAGCCGGGGGCCGAGCAAGACTCATCTTGGCCCCACCGGGGCGACGAGCAATGTAAGCACAGTCGAGAAGCCTGCCTGGAGGCTTGCCCATTAAGCATCCTCGAAAAGTCCAAGTAGCTGCTCACCTTGAACAGGTGGCATATAGTCAGACAAGAAATAATGAGGAGACGACACCTCATGCTTAAACATGTAATACAAATAGGAAAAAATCCAATAAAGAAAGGACTTTTGATCCAATTCAGAGGAAGACTTTTCAGAAATTATTATTAGAAAACCGAAAGAATCCCACGTGTTCTTGGTCAAGAAATCAAACACTTGACTTTGTTTGTTGGTTGAAATTCAAAGCCACATCACCCTAACAAATATTTTGACTAACAACAAGATCGTACTATGGTGACCGATTGTTCTAACCAGATCTTGATATATGTATAACTTCTTGTTGGATGTGTCGTATTTATGTCGGGTTAATTGCAGAAGTGGTCCCATGTGAATTTTGTGTTTGCGGTTTTAGTCCCACGTTTTTTTTGTCCTTTTTTCGCAGAAATGGTCTCAACCGTTTAGTTTCTAACGTTTCCGTTAAGTTTTTGAACTAATACTAAAAAAATTAAGTTATATAATAAAATAAAATTTTAAATTAAAAATTAATTGTAAACTTATATATAGTGAATTTAAATATGATTACAAACACAATAAATATTTTTTAAACTAAATAATTTATTTAAAATTTGAATATTAAAAAGAAATATAAAATCTGTATAAAAATTCAAATAATATTTTTTTTCCAAATCAAATAATAATTTTTTTTAAATATAAATATTAAAAACATATATAATCAGTAAATAATTTAAAATATACAAAAATAAATATGTTTAAACTAAATTACTATGTAAAGAATATCTAACTAAATAATAATTTACGTATACCTAAAAATAAAATATAAAGATATATATATTTATATTGAATTTGTATATAATTGTGACAAATTTATCTAAACTCTGTAAAAAATAATTGTTGCCAAACCAAGTACTACTAATAATTAAATCTAACACAATCTTAATAGAACATCAATTAATACACAAACCGCCCACCCCATCTTCCCCTCCATTAATTCTCCTCAGAGGCCCAGAACTCTGCAACTCGGTGGTGTTTTTTTTTTTTTTTAAATCTCTCTACTACCACCGACTACGATCAAGCGGCTCCAGACCCCAAGGTAATCTAATCGAACTCAAATTTGATTGACCTCGTTTCACCAAATTTGATTCGAGCATCTATTAGATTTTTAAAACACTTAAAATATGAGATAAATTCTTTTTTTTTCTTGAAAAAAATGCTGAAAAACAAGAACCGTGAAGGAGAAATCTAAAACAAAAAACCTGAACATTGAAATCAATTTCAGAAAATCAAAATCAAAATCGATTCCCAAAACCAAAACACCAAAAATCCGTTCTAGAACCAAAATAAATCCAAATCAACATCGCAAAGGTAAATAGGTCGACGGGAAAAAATCGCACAGCCAAATCGTACCTTCCAAACCAAATTGTATCCTCCCAAACCAAAGTCGCACCCTTTCAATAAGCGCATCACGTTCAACAAAAAATGCACCAAAATCGGATCTAAGAATCGGAAAAATACACTCTAAAAAAATCAGAAATTGGAGATGAATGAGGGATTAAAATCTAAAATTGACAAGGGGCTTTGATTCCTCGCGCTGATACGAGGATAGAATAGCCTCGACGTATTTCGTGGCCAGAATCAGATTTCGTTGTCAAATCTTTCGTGAGGTTGTTTGGAAGAATGTGGCGGTTCTGTAGGGGCAGTCAGGGGCGGCTACACTATGAGTTGGGGTGGCCATTTTTGTTCTTAGTCTATATATCAATATATGTTTCCTCATAATTTGTAGTGGCGTAGTGGTTGGGTGTGGTGTGCAGGAGTCTTCTTTCCTTTGAAGACCATGTTTTGAGTCCATCTTACAACATTATGTACTTTTTTTTTCCTTTAATCCCATTTATGATAGATTTTTTTTTTTTTACTTATATCTATTAGATGAATAAAACAAAGCTCCTACTCTCATATCATTGTTGCTAAAATTGAATATTTGTAAAAAAATTCATCCAATACTCAATTTTAAAATATTGAGTATAATATAATTATCATGAAAATGTGGAGAATTTAAATATCGAACATCTCAATTGTTTGATGAAATATTTAGAGGCAATGTTATGTATTTCTATAATAAATTTTTAACAAGTTAAAAAAAATTATTGGTTATATTAATTTTGGCAAAATCTTTTATGCACTAAATGCACTGTGCACTTTATAGTGTAATTTAAAACATACAATTTGTTACTCTGAAAGATGCAACTTGTTTATACTGAAACATGCAATTATTAATATGAGATTCAAATTGAACGTTGCAGTCTAAATAATTTGCATATTTCAGTGCAATAAGTTGTATGTTTCCAAAATACACTATAGAATGCACGGTACAACAGATGCACAAGAGGCCCGCTCATTGATTTTTTATTTGTTGGCCCCCCTCATTGAATTTTCCTGGCTCCGCCCCTGGTGGAAGTGGAATGGTGGCTGGTCGAGGAGGGTGAAGACGGGGTATGGGTGGGGACGGCGGTGAAGCGTCGGTGGCGGTGGCGTACAGGCAGCGCCGGGCAGGAAAAGAGAGTGTGTGACATATATAAACGCAGGTTAATATATGAGAGTATCTATTCTTTTATTATCACTAGAGCTTAGCCCCGCGAACCTAGCGGGTTGAAAGAAAAATATATATGTAAAATAAAAAATAAAACTTGAATACATTTATAATTTAATATTTTTTATAGTTAAAATGTTTTGTAAATCACAAAATATTAAAAATAAAAATATAATCCAAATATAAATGAATTGAAATTAAGTTTTTTATATTCGATGACTATATAAAAAAGTAAATGCGTACACAAATATACATTTAAAACAAAAAGTACTTCAAATTACAAATTTCAAAGGAATTTTTTGTAAACAACATTTGTTGTGTACTTGTATGGTCTCTCATCCTAACCGAAATATGTATAATTGTTAGTATAGGAAAATCGACTTGGGAAGATATAAACCTATATTTGAAAGAGATTAACCTGACTTTTATTTATCATCATCGCAATACATATATAATAGAATTGAAAATTGTCTCCTTTTAAACTTTAAAAACATTGTTTTTTTCCGATTTATTCAATGTCATTCTTATGCGAACACCTTATTCCTAATATTTCTTCGTGAAATTATTTTTGCTTTAAGAATATGATTTTCAAGTCTTGTAGCTACCAACATCGTGTTGATGCAGAAACCTGAACTTTTATGAATATTTTAAAGAAGTATTATCGGCACTCATTCCTTCAAAATCATATTTTATATATGTAAAATACAAAAAAAAAAAAGTGTACTATCTAAATTACATTTAAATTGAAATTTAGAAGAATAATAAAATAAAAATATATAATTATTTGACACCAAATAAAAGATTATTAGTAGTAATTAATATTTAAAATAAAAAATTTGTAAAAGATACATGACAACATTAGTTTGCATAATTTTCCAGTATAATCAAAATAGTGTCTTTAATCTTCTTTGCTCTTCACTCTTGAAAAAACACTATGTAGTTTAAGGACAATAAGTTTCAGTTTGGAATAAGTAGATTTGGTAGTTTCAATTTGAAAAAAGTAGACATATAAGTATTGAGTTTACTCAAATTCAGGTCGGGAAAGTTTGAATTTTCGTAAAGTAGACCCATAAATTTTAAGTACATGTAGATGTAGGCTTGGCAGTTTCAATTTGAAAAAAAAGACATATAAATATTGAGTTTACTCAAATTTAGGTTGGTAAAGTTTGAGTTTCCGTAAAAGGAGACCCATAAGTTTTAAGTATATGCAGATTTAGGCACGTCGGTGTGATAAAAATGACCTGAATTTGCTAAAATGAAAAGTTAATGTCCTACTTTTGCCAAAAAAATAATAATTAATGTCATATTTTTGTTAATCCAACTTTTACAAAACTAAAACTTATTGTCCTTAAATTGTCACTCCCCTAAGTCATGGAGCCCTTAAAATAATATTTTCTCATTGTTGACTCTATGCAAAATCTGGCTTGAAAAGGTCCACATCTACTATCGATAGTGATTGACCTTGACTTTTATTTATCGTTATTGCGGAAGTAGAAAATGATTGAAAATTGTCTCATTTGAAAATTAATCAACGATATTTGATCTGAAGTAATCAAGATCAATCATAGGGATCCTTCCAAAAATGATAACAGCCTCGAGAATATGACTTCCAGCTTAGTAATAATCAATCTCATTGCACAACTCAACCTTTTGATCAATATTTGTTAAAAATATTATCAACACACATAACTTCAGTACCAAACAACGATTACAGAGTCATATAATACATACTAATTAAATTATACAAATATTATATTTCATGATGGACTATTTTTATTTTATTCACATCATTTTATACATTTATTTCAATTATATTGTTACATTTTCAAATATTACACCGATGGCTAAATTTATGAAGTACACTATGAACCCATTTAAGAATAAAGTGGTTGATATTAATCTAAAAATATTAATTTAGTATTTTAGAAAATGTGAATAAATTCAGAAATTACGCATTAATTTGAATATTTATTATTTCAGAAATTTGATTAAATTTGAATATTAATTTGATACCATTTGAATAAATTCAGAAATTACATATATATGTACTTAGATAATCGTCAAAACAACCTAAAATTTGGTCAACTACATAAATAACTAAATCAATTAAGCATTATCAATTGCATGATTGAAGATGCATTACCTCTATAAAATTTCTATCTTATTTGTTAATTAAGTCAACTACCATAATTTTTTCTATATATTGAGATAGAATTAAGAATATATTCCTTATCATATTTGCGAAGGAAATACTTAATAAATATAATAAAAAAGATAAATTGAAATTTTATATTATTTCATACAATATAACTACTCTGCAAAAATTAGATACCCGGGTGTATAGACAATAAAATATATTTACTTATTATTTGCATAAATCATGTAATTCAGTTTTAATCGAAATATTGAGAACACCTTTGTTAAGCAATCAGAGTAATAATAAAGATGAGAATTAATTTTCTTCAATCAGAGTAATTATATGAAATTAGTTAATAAGTTTACTTAAAATTAGGATGTAGATTAAAAAAAAAAATCTAGAGTTGTTATTGATTTACCACATTTTATTTTATAAGAGAGATTATTTTATTGATAATTGAAAAATATGTATCATAATAGAATTAATTGTAATATTTTTGAGATAGTGCATATATACATCAATAGAGTGTGCTATTAATTATTGAAATATTGGGAATTTATGTTTTTCGAATTGTAATTTAAATTAACTGTCGATATTTGAATAATCAGCTTTACCAAATATTATACTCCCTCCGCCCCGTAAATACTTGCACACTTTCCTTTTCGGGATGTCCCACAATAACTTGCACACTTTAAAAATAAAAAATCCCATGAACTTCATGCTTACAATATTTATAATTTTACATAAAATGTCATTATTTTTATAACACAATACACACAATTCAAACTATTTATTTTATACATAAAAATTTTAAAAATTACCCCTAAAAGACTCACTCATTACTCCAGCTTTTTAATGTTGTGTGCCAAACCGGTGCAAGAATTTATAGGACAGAAGGAGTATAAGATAGCAACTTCATTATAATAAACGGAAATTATATATATTACTTTAAAATTAAAATTAAATTATATTTTATACTAAAATAAAATAAATGATAAATAACCTAAGTAATTATACATATAAATTGTTAATTAAGTCAACTAAAATAATTATCATAATTTTTGCTATTTATTGAGACAAAATTAAAAATAAATCTTAGCATATATATATATTTGTGAAGCAAATAGTCTCAAACACTTTAAAATAATGGATATCGATGAAAAAAAAAAGTTAATTGAAGCTGAATGTAACATAATCCAATAAGTATATATGACAATGATATTTCCATTAAAATAATTAATCAATTTAAATTATGTGATAGTCATACTCAATTTTGTGTATTCATTAATAAGCGTATTTGGTTGACTTATAAATTGCAATGAAAATATATATATATATATATATATATATATATATATATATATATATATTAGTCGAGTAATGAAGTAGATTAAAATTAAAAACTTTAATTTAATAAAAATATATGTATCTATTTTTTTATTAATTGCATAAATGATGTCATTAATCATATAAAGTATATTAATATATTTAACCAATTGATTTTGTATGACTTTGCATAATATATGTCAATTGTTAGTTATAAGTACATGATTAATGCTATTTTCAAAAGGTAATGCTCTAAAATCAATACATGAAAGTATATCTTAAATTTTGTATCGTTCAATTTGAGGCTCAAAAATAAGGACATGAAATATTTGTGTCAAACATGACCTTAAAATGTGTAAGTCTCGAATTAATAGTTTCTATCTTTCAAGCCCTGTAATGATAATTTTCTATCTTCCAGGCCTTGAATCGATAGAAAAAATCCTTCAGCCCTTAAATTGATGATTTACTATCTTTTAGGCCCTGAATTGATAAAACTCCTAATATTTACTATTTTATATAAATTTTTAACATATATATATATATATTAATTTTAACATACTCATTTACTAAAATAATTGTAGACTTTTTTAATAATTTTTTTACCATAAAAACACAAATTAAATGTTATCACATCAATTTTCATATAATTAAGGAAAATCATATTCAAATTGGAATTCGAAAGAAACTTTAATCCATAAATTATTCATCCATAAAATTATTCAAAATATTAATATCCACACTAAACACACACACACAAAAACTCACCAAAATTAAAATATTGAACTATTGCAATATACGTACATATATATATATATATATATATATATATATTTTTAATTTTACATTAAACTATTGCAATATACGTACATATATATATATAATAAAATTGATAGAACTTCACATAATTGAACTAATTAACACATTTGGGTAAAATTTGCAATGTAATATAATTGAACCAATATTTGGTACACCAATGTTATCATATTATGATTAATTGAACAAATATATTTTAAAAAATTATTAACAATTAGTTCAATTTAAACTTCATAAAAATAAAAAATGTAGAATATTTAGAGAATGATTGTATGTGATTGTAATATTAATTATTTAATTAATTAGTCAACTCAATCCCATTAATTTGATTTGTTCAAGATTGTCATATTAAATACTTAATTAATAAGTTAACTCAATCCCATTAATTTTGGGTCAACTTGATATTTTTGGTAAATATTTATATAAATATAATGTCACTAATTACACATTATATATTTAATTAATGCAAGAATATTGATATACAAAAACAAATTACATGATTAATACATATAGTATTAGTATGCACAATACAAAAATATCAGATATTGAAAAATTACAATAATTTACATTATAAAATTACACCAAAATTAATTGTCATTGTTTGCATGCAATGTTTTTCTCGTTCATATAATATACATAAATCTGATGAATAAATAAAAAAAATTATTCATAACTTCGACGATACAATGACTGAAGAGATACATTTTTTACGATATAAAAATCTACACACAAAACATTAGAAGAAATTCTAAATACACTCTTCATCATAAGATGATAAATATATAACTTTTTTCTCGTTTACTACTAATTTTCTTCATAAGCACAATAAATTAGATACCTGCAACCAAAAAAAATAATAATAGTTTTTTGAACCATATAATATAAACAAATAAAAAATATGAAAAGAAACAATGATCTGCATCCTCATCATGTTACTGCAAAAATAAAAAAAAATAATGGTCTGCATAGATTTGTGTTGGAAAAGAAAATTAGAAAAATCATTACCTATAAATAAATGGGAGGAATTAGAAAAATCAACACCTACAAATAAACCAAAGCTTCCTCATCCTGTTGCTGTAAAAAAAAAAAAAACAATGGTATGCATCGATTTGTATAGAAAAAAAAATTAGAAAAATCATTACCTACAAATAAATGAGAGGAATTAAAAAAATCACTACCTACAAATAAATAAGAAAAATCATTACCTATAAATTATGGATATTGAAAATTTGGGCGAGAGTCAATGAGAGGAAGAGTAGATGATTAGGGTTTCAGATGACAATGAATGAAAAATGAATGTGAGATGTGGCAATTTATAGAAAATGTAAGAAAAGATTAATGCCTGAGATTAACTTAAACTCAAAATCAATGAGATTAGAGAGATTAAAAATAGAGGCCTAAGACTTTGCCACATCACCTGCCACATCATTTTATTACTTGACACATCATCTTAGGGAAGTTTTGCATTATAGAGATTATGAATTCATTTTTTTTAAACTTTAAATTATTAATTGAAATAAGGGGTTTAACAGCGCGTGTCAATCACACACATATAACCGTTAGTTATTGAACGGAAAATTGGTATGGAACTGTTTTTGTTTAAAAAAGGATCATTTTCATGAGCACTCATTCTCATGGGACCACTTTTGCAATTAACCTTATTTATGTCTCTCTTTGTTGTCAATTTCCAGAGTTTAATGCATTGTGTGCCCACTTATCTCGTTTATCTTCAAATCTTCCACCTAATTATATTTTAAAGGAAATATGACGTAAATACTTAAAACTCCTCATTTTATTGGGACACTTATTTAGCTACATTATGTATCGAGCAATAAGTTCAATTTATTTAATAAAACACACGGAAGCACACATACTAATAAAAAGAGATGAATTAACAAGAGATTGAGTAGTAGTACTTATTGAATCATCATAGGATTCAAGTACATATATATCACACATATTGGGGGTTGTGACTGTCCTCGTCCGGGCTGCTGACGTCATCATGATCAGGCACCATGAAGGAAGTGAAAGACCAGCTGTAAATGTCATGAATTCCAGCGCCTTCTGTGGCAGAGGCGAATCCAATTTGAACCCACTCGGGAAGACTTGTCTTCAAGTCATACTTATACTCCAACCTCGCCGTTAATGGCGGAGCCGTAGGGGGCCAATGGGCGGTGGCATTGACAAAAGCAGATATCAACCTTTGACGGGTGTCGTACGTGATTCTGGCCTTCAAAAAACTAATCCAGGGATATCCCGAGATGTAGAGGTTTTTCCCACTGCCACTTCAAAAAACTAATTGATGCATGCACTGCTGCTAGAAAATTTATTGGACCACTATATATGGTACACATGTACGTGTTGATAAATCATAAACTTCAAGAGGACCATTATATGTTACTCGCTGCAGGTGCTATAATTTAATACTATAAAATGTTCCAACCTAACTAGTTAGTAAATAGAGAGTTGAAAACCACATATAAAATTAATATGGATAAGAGAATTTGGAAATTATTCAAATATGGCCTAATTAATATTATACATGAATACCTAGAAGAGTGAGGGAGCTCGACGTCGCACTTAACAGCTGAGATCCATTTTTCCTCCATTCGGGAATCAATGTCAACTCTAGAACCTCCTTGAGTGTCGCGACTTGGCAGAACTCAGTGGGAGGAGGAAACAGCAGATTGCTGGAGGCAAGAATCACGTACGACGCGCGTCAACGATTGATATCTGTTTTGGCCAATAGCACCATCGATTTTACCCCTGCCCAGCCTATAATTGCCAGGCTGGAGCATACTGATGCGAATGAGGGTTTTTGACCCAAAAATAAGTGCAAGATTATTCGTGAAATTGTCTCAGATTTGTCATCATCAAAGTTATTCAAGATTAACAAGATTTTTCTATATTTATTATTTATTTATTAATTTTCAATTTTTGTCCTTTAAATTCATAGTTATCGAGTTGTTAGTTAGATTTGCTAGATTTAGTCCTTTTCAGATTAGGTTTAGTCCTTTTTAGTCCTATATATTGTAGACGTGATTTTGCTTTCTGAATCAATGAATAAAGTATAACTTTTCTTTGGCAATTTGTCAAAAACTAATCGTTCACTTGCTGGTCTGAGCCAGGGCGTCGATTTTATCGTGTTTTATATTCGTTCTCCTGCTAGCCTGCGCTAGGGCGATGAATTTATCGTGTTCCCAAATAGTGGTTCTCATCACATACCTATGACTTGAGGACCCTTTTGTTCAAATCGGAATCTCCGCTTCCTCTGGAGAGTTCGACGCTGCACTTCAAGAGTTCGCGCCGACATTACCGGCATAGACAACAATGACAGCGTCGACGTCCAAAGACACTTAAATTCGCCGATGATGTGTGTATATACTCCCTCCTTTTTTTAATAGATGTCATTCTGGAGTTTTTAAGACAAATTAAGGACATTTTTTTTTTTCAAAATTAACCTTAATTAATATTATTTAAATATTCTTAACAATAAATACTATTGATTGAAAAATTAAACACACAACACATTTGTAGGAAATTTGAAATTTAAAATTAAAATATTAAGGGTAAATATGAGATAAAGGAGGACAAAATACCAGAACGACATCTATTTTAAAAGTAATTCAAAAGGCTAAAATGACATGTAAATAAAAAAGGAGGGAGTATATGTTAAGTCGTGATTTATGATTAAATAATAAATCTTCCTCCTTAATATACGCAGAAAACCACTCTTCATCTTTAAAAAATACGATAAATTAAAAATTCCCACACAAAATTATTAGGATTAAAAAAGTCTAAGTGGCATTTCGAAATTAAAGAAAAAGACAAAATTATTACATAGGTGACAGTTACCTGTTTGGTGACCTGCTACAGCAGGTTAAAGGACCAATTTCAAAATTTTTGATAACTTATAGGACCAAAATCAAAAAGTCAAAACAATCTGGACCAATTTCAAAACGAAGCAAAGTTACAGGACTACAAAAAATTTAATCTCATTACAACCCAATACACACTCAGAGTACTCTTTACACATCCTAATACAAATGATTTTTCCTATTATAACTCAATACAAAAAGTACCACTCAATTTGACTACATCTCTCATCAGGCGCCCTGAAAACCGTCGGAACCATTCTCTCATATATCGCAGTCTCTCCCTTCCCCATTAATTTTTCAAAACCAACTCTCTCTCTCTCTCTAAAATCAATAAATAGCTTCTCTCTCTAAAATTCTGCCACCGCTGTATGTTTTTCCCTACCGCACCGGCCCATAAATTAAGCTAAGAGGTCGTCGTCCGTTCGTGGATGGACCAACCCTAACCTAAAAAGGATTAAATCTATCAAATCTCTCTAGCCGACTCGATAACTATGAAATTACAGGATAAAAACCGAAATTTAAATAAATAATAAATTTAGGACAATCTTGTGGATCTTGCATATATTGCCAAATCTTGTGGATCTTGCCAAATCTTGATGGTAAAAGTGGGACAATCTTGCAAGAATCAAAACTGGGACAATATATTTTCTTGCCATGCTCATTGGGCCTGACCCATTGACGCCTCTCCTTGAGTCAACCACATCTTGGCCCGTCTAGCCCGATTGCACATATTCTCGGGCCCAAAACCCTCGTTCGCATCATTCCCGATCCCTTCGAGATCGTCCTTGTCCTCAAGGACCAATCTGGAAACGTTCTTTCATCGAGACTAAATGCTCCCACGCTACTTCCTCCCATTTTTTTGGATTCTGGTGCACGTGACAATGCAAATATCGTTCCCCTTCATATAATCGCCGACTGTTTGTCACCAAATAATTGAGCTCAAAATTATCAGCTGCACGGGTGTGGCCAAAACCTACGGGCGATAGGATCGTTTTTTCATAGTACTGCCAATAAAATAACTATTATTAATTTTTTTTTAAATAAATATATATATATATATATATATATATATATATATATATATATATATATATATTTAATTAAGGCTGTTAATTGAATTAATTGTTGTAATTATGTATAACAGGGCCGGCCCTCCACCCAGGGCCCCATAATTTTTTTTTAAATTTTATATATTAAAATAGGAGGTATATATTAGTAGGTTGAATAAAGTAACAAAAGCCTGCCAGCTTAGTTTTGACGCATGGTGCTCTATAACATTAATGTCTGAGGATCAAATCCTGGCCACTGCAAGTTCCAAGTTTTTAAAATTTTTCTTTTCCCACGTAAATCCCAACCCTTTTTGCACTTTCATTTTTCTTAATCTTGCTTTGTAATGTAGTTCCATTGTCAAAATATATATGTCTTTTTGGGTAGAGTTATAAATAGCAGTTCAATTCATTTGTGCCACTTTTTTGTATTCCAAGATTGTTCCACCTCCTGGATCCTTAACACATGGACCAAGGGTAATGGTGGTTCATTGGATTTTTTTTGCACATTACACGTGTCATTAATCTATCATATGGAAAATAGAGTGGAACACAATATATGGAACAGATGATATTGTGCGTTTAAATAGCCCAATATAAAAGTAAATATTCTTTTATGTCATTAAATTTCAAGTTGTTCTTTTTTAGCCAAGATAATTATTATTTAGACTCTTATATCCCCATTTAATTAACTAAAAGAATTGAATAAAATAGGATAAAAGCAGCTGCATTCTTAAAAAAATAACAACGCCTTTTTCTCCTAAAAATTAGAACAACTTTCTCTCTCCCTCATCCGATTAACACTCTAATACTACATCATATTCAAACATTAATTCATTCCGTACCACATTTTATTAAGCTCATACTATTATTAATTCACCCCGTACCACATTTTATTAAGGGTGTATCTGTTGTGGAATTAATTGCCCTAATCTATTCGGGATGAATATTTAAATACAAATTTAATTCTAACAATTATTACTAGCATGAATTAATCCTATATTAATTCAAATAATAATTCAACAACAAATCATGCATATAAACAGTTCACATAAATCCTACGCATGCGGAATTGCTACGGGTTTACGTGAACTAACCTTTCGGAGACAACCGTTGAGAAGATGGATCCCTTTCACACGAACACACCAAAAGACCTTCTCAAGTATTCCCTTATCCTCGTTCAACAATCCGGAGGTAGGAACTCGCGAACAATTTAACAAAAGGGAAAATTAAAATTAAGTTGCACCACCTTTGTGGATTTCTAATTTTTCCAACACATGAAATTGCACTTGGGGATGAAAAATTCATCCCCTATTTATAATACTAGGTGGTGACTGATTTTTGCCCTAGGAATAAGATGGGAAATTCTTTATCTTGATCTCCAAGAAATCTTGAATATATCCAATATATTATTTTTTTTCCATAATTAAAATATTCCATAAAAATCCCACCTCCTTATATTAAGGGGTTTTCGAAAATTTCCCATTAAATAGGGAAGGAATAGGATCTTTGACTTTTCTTGAATTTATGGGATAATCTTGTATTTCAAGAATACATATTCCATAAAATCTTTCCAAGAAAATCAAGAAAATCTTCTCTTTCTTCCTTTAATATTTTCGAAAATTTTGGAAAAATAAGCAACAATAATTTATTTTATTTTAAACACCCTTTTCAGTTATTGGACTTTATCTTTGGGCTACATGAGGGGCCTTTAGGAGAATTAAGATTGGACCTTCCAATGGATCTTGAATTTCCAATATTGAGCCACAATATTATTCAAGCCCATAAATATTAATTAATCCCACTACATAATTAATATTGCACTATCCATCTTAACCCATATTTCGCATTAATATGACTCCCGGTTATTATTTCCCGTGTTTAAGATTATCTAGCCCATTAATTAATTCAAGCCACTGAAATAGTTTTCCATTAATTAATATCTTTTGTCCTTGGTCAAGGAACGGTTCAACATTATTATCCATACCGGAAACTAATTCCACTTGCAAGATTTGGTATGATAAATCTTATGAACTTCCCAAGGGCAAATCGAACAAGCGTGCTTTTGCACACGATTCTTCGTATTAAATCTTAGCAATCGCATGTGACCAATAATATTGCCCAAGATATAAAGTATTGAATCTCATTGATTCTCTACCCGTCATAAGTCAAAGCAATAATTACTAACCACACACGATCTTATTTAAGGGACGAAGATTAAGAAATAACGAACCACTGAGGTCTAATTCTTCCTAATTCAGTGCTGAAGAATTTATCCTCTTGTAGGTCTGTTGTAACATAGATTTTCACGTCTATGCCACAAACAAGTGATTAATAAATTATGAACGAATGATGAAAGAAAAACGTAAATAATGCAAGAATTTGTTGACCCAGTTTGTCCGGAAAGACTACGTCTGGGGGCATACAAAGCCAGGACTATTGTACTATGATTTTTGTGTGTATTTTCTCTTGGGGTTTGTCCCCTATTTATAACAATTACAAGGCATAAAGATGAAAACCCTAACGGGCCACTTAATGGGCCTTCTAAACAAGGAAATACAAGATACACTAAATCTTCGCCTGAATCTTCAATAGATGTGTAAGATATTTCTTTCCATAATTGACACTGGGAATCTTGCTTATATTCGAAACTGAAGTCTCTTCCCTTATATGCACGTCAACATTGCCTACGGAGTGACCTCTCGGGAAGTCACCCGCTCAGGCGATCTCGACTCGTCTTCTTCCTTGCTCTAGTTGCCAAGTCGCCCTAAGGGGGCCCGACCTCGACTTCTTTACGGATAGACCCGGTCTGGTTGCCACGTCATCACTATTCACCAGTTGGCTGTTGGCTGATTATTGTGGCTACAACAATTGCCCCCAAGAGCGGACTTCGACTTTGTTCGGAGGTCGGTCTTGATCTTCGTTCACATAAGAGATGTCTGATTTTCGCCCTTGAGGTTTTGTTCTTTGCCCCTGTGCATGCCCTGAATGCCTTCATGAGGTCTTGGTTGTTCATACTCTGATGACAATATTTCTGGTATCAAGTTTGGATCTTCGACTCCGGATTTCGACATGTCTTAGCGGGCTCGATTCTCCTTCGTGCCCCCAAGTCGGGGGATTTAATCTTGTGCTCATTGCTTGTCAGGAGGTTAATCACGTGAAACTGCTACTCGTCGAGATTAAGCTCGTCGAGAAGTTGAGCTCGTTGAGAGTCATGGTCGCTAGTTCAGGTTTCGACGTGGTAGGTATCTGATTTTCTTTACTTGCATGTGCTCGTACTTTGAGGTTAGCCCCTTTGTACGAGTCTTTTCTGTGCTCGCACTTTGAGTTGAATCTCTTTGTGCGAGACTTTTCTGTGCTCGCACTTTGAGTTGAATCTCTTTGTGCGAGACTTTTTTACACTTGTTTCCATTTAACCATATCGGCGAAAGTTTGCAATTTTATGTATTTAGTCTTTAGGCCTTCCGTCAATGAAACTCGTTTCTTTTTCTACCTTTAGCATGCCGACTTGATTTCCTTATGCGACTTTAAAATTGCATACGTTATTGCCGTCTTATTTGGATGCGGCTTATTTACGAACTTTCGCTTAGTCGTCTTACAAAGTCGGGGGAGGACGGAGGACCGCACCTGCTAGGGAGGCAATCTCACCTCCAGTATGTCGAAAGTCGTACCTCGGGGGTTCGATGTTTATACATGCGACCTCCTTCGATTTAACACCTAGGAATTATGAAAAGAAATGTAACATTTTATTTGACTTGTGTTGGCTTATGATAAATAAAACGGTGAATCTCGTGCGGCGGAAAGTCATTAATCAAGACACGGTGTGTGTCTCACGCCTTTAGAGCGGACATAATCATCGCCACGAAGGCGGAATGCCAGAGCCGAGGAGGCGGGTTGGTCGACGCCTTTGAGGCGGACAAAAATCTTCTCCATGAAGGCGGAATGCCAGCGCTGAGAAGGCGGGCTGGTCGACGCCTTTGAGGCGGACAAGATCATCGCCATGAAGGTATAAAAATGCCGCCACGAGAGAAGACGGGCTGATCGACGCTTTTAAGGCGGATAAAAATCATCGCCACGGCTAAAATGCCGCCGAAGATTCGGCTGGTCGACGCCTTTTGAGGCGGACAAAAATCATCGCCATTAAGGCGAGGGCCGCCGCCGAAGGCGGCCGGGTCGACGCTTTTTGAGGCGGACAAAAATCATCGCCACGAAGGCGGAGTGCCAGCGCCGAGAAAGCGGGCTGGTCAATGCCTTTGAGGCGGACAAATATCATCGCCACGAAGGTGGAGTGCCAGCGCCGAGAAGGCGGGTTGGTCGACGCCTTTGAGGCTTTAAAAAATCATCGCCAACGTATAAGCGGAGTGCCGCCGCACGAGAAGGCGGGCTGGTCGACGCCTTTGAGGTGGACAAAATCATCGCCAAGAAGGGGGAATGCCATGGTTTGTTAGACCATTTGAGGAAATTCTTTGGGAGAGAGAGATTTAGGTTAAAAGACTTTTGAAAAATTTGTAAAGATATTATTAGGAGGTCAGAAAATGTTTCTGATATTTTTGATAAAACTGACTCTTATCAACATTTGAAAATGAGACTTGAATTTTGAAATTATTAACAAGACCTTTTTTGATTTTTGTGGTATGAAACAACCTTGGAGATTTCTGGGGCTTTGCCCCCAAGATCAGGTTTTGATATTTGTTTTAAAAACATCTTTTCATGGATGTGCAAAAGTTTGGGATCCCTAGGGTCCTGCCCCAGGATCTAGATTTGGTTCTCGTTTGCTTAGATCGTCTGTACCAGAGCGATTTGTTATTTCAAGATTGTGAAAGAGGATTAGCACATAGTTTTATAGTCATTACGGACCGTATCGGTTTATAGTCATTTCAGACTGTATGCTAGTGACTTGAATAACTTCCGCGACTATGAATCGAGTTATTTTCTTATCGTGAGTGTTTTATCCGCGACTATGAATAACTTCAGACTGTATGCTAGTGAGTGTTTTATCCGTATTTTTTTCTTATGAGTCCTACCGAATATTCATTGAAAATTCGATAGATGTTTCCCACAGACGGCGCCAATTGTTGTAACATAGATTTTCACGTCTATGCCACAAACAAGTGATTAATAAATTACGAACGAATGATGAATGAAAAACATAAAGATTGCAAGATTTTGTTAACCCAGTTCGTCCGGAAGGACTACGTCTGGGGGCATACCAAGCCAGAATATTTTACTATCTTTTTCCTATGTATTTTGTGTGTATTTTCTCTTGGGGTTTGTCCCCTATTTATAACAATTACAAGGCACAAAGATGAAAACCCTAACGGCCACTTAATGGGCCTTCTAAACAAGGAAATACAAGATACACTAAATCTTCGCCTGAATCTTCAATAGATGTGTAAGATCTTTCTTTCCTTAATTGACACTGGGAATCTTGCTTATATTCGAAACTGACGTCTCTTCCCTGATATGCACGTCGACATTGCCTTCGGAGCGACCTCTCGGGAGATCACCCGCTCAGGCGAGCTCGACTTGTCTTCTTTCTTGCTCTGGTTGCCAAGTCGCCCTAAGGGGGGCCGACCTCGACTTCTTTACGGATAGACCAGGTCTGGTTGCCACGTCATCACTATTCACCATGTGGCTGTTGGCTGATTATTGTGGCTACAACAAGGTTCTATTCAGTGCATCAGCCATGCACTAGTGTAATCTCTTGGTCAAGACAAGTCAATCTGAGCCTTACACTTCAACCTTTCACGATGGATTGTTCATTTCCATCTAGATCGTGAGCAGTACTTTTTTAGTTACAAAGGATCCATTAATTTAATCTTTTGTGATCTGGTATCACTAAATTAACTACAATGTAACACGTACTATTTATTGAACAGTTATGCAGTAAATATATGTAACATTCAATGATATTTAAAGCATCAGTGATAAAGAATTTATTTCAGTAAATAAGACAGAAATTCAGTTTTGTTATACAAAGTAAAACCATACTTTCCAGTATAACCCCAACAATCTCCCACTTATACTCAAAGTCTGCTTTTAAGTATACTACATCATATCTCGTGTAGTTCCTAATGTGTGACATCTAATGTCACCTACACGAACCTAATAATATCTCCCACTTATACTCAAAGCAGATTGGCAACGGTCTTGACACCTATTCCTTCCACATGTCTCTCGAATGTTTTCTGAGGCAGACCCTTTGTGAATGGATCTGCTAGGTTGTCTTCTGACGCGATCTTTGCCACCTCTATATCTCCTCTCTTAACTATTTCTCGTATAAGATGGTATTTCCTTTCAATGTGTTTGCTGGCCTTGTGGGCTCTTGGTTTCCTTTTTATTTGCAATCGCTTCTCGGCATTATCACGAAGAAATGATGATTGTCTTTGGGAAAATTCGGAACTACATCCAAGTCCACTAGGAAGTTCTTGAGCCAAACCGCTTCTTTCGATGCCTCGCAAGCAGCTACGTATTCGGCTTCCATGGTAGAATCGGCGATGCATTTATGCTTAACGCTTATCCATGTCATGGCTCCTCCCCCCATGAAAAACACACTACCGGATGTAGATTTTCTGGAATCTAAGTCTGATTGGAAATCCGAGTCCGTGTAACCGATGGGGATTAGACTGTCTGACTGATAAACTAACATTCTATCCCGAGTTCTTTTCAGATACTTCAGAATGTTCTTAACTTCCGTCCAATGCTCTTTTCCCGGATTACTTTGATATCTTGCCACCATGCCAACGGCAAAGCAGATATCCGGTCTCGTCACAAAAGATTGCATACATAAGGCTTCCGACAGCCGAAGCATAAGGAATGCTTTTCATGTCATCTATCTCCTTTTGTGTCTTAGGGCACATTTCCTTGGATAGATGGATTCCATGTCTGAAAGGTACGAAGCCTTTCTTGGAATCCTGCATGTTGAATCGCTTCAAGACAGTGCTATATATGAAGCTTGCGATAAGCCTATCATCCTTTTCTTGCGATCTCGAGTGATCTTGATCCCAAGGATGTGCCCGGCTTCCCCTAAGTCCTTCATATCAAACTGTTTTGAAAGTCATGCCCTTACGTCTGACAACACCTTACATCATCCCTGATGAGCAGAATGTCGTCTACGTATAGTACTAAGAGTACCAATGCAGTTCCAACACGCTTCTTGTACACACAACTTTCGTACTCATTTTGATCAAACCCATAAGACTTTATTACTTGATCATAACATTGGTTACAAGCTCTGGATGCTTGTTTGAGTCCATAAATGGACTTCTTCAGCTTACAAACTAGGTGTTCTTGGCCTTTTTCAATGAAGCCTTGGGGTTGTTGCATATAGATTTACTCTCAAGACTTCCGTTAAGGAAAGCCGTCTTGACATCCATTTGCCAGATTTCAAAGTCGAGATGCGCAACAATCGACAAGAGAATTTGGATGGACTTGAGCATTGCTACAGGTTAAAAGGTTTCCTCATAGTCGATCCCTTCTTTTTGAGTATAACCTTTCGCCACAAGCCTTGCCTTGAAGGTTTCCACCTTCCCGTCCGGTCCTCTTTTCCTCTTGTATACCCACTTGCAGCCAATGGGTTTGACCACATTAAGTGGTTCGACTAGCTCCCACACTCTGTTATGATCCATAGAACCCATTTCGGCTTCCATTGTTGTTTGCCAAGAAACCGCATCCTTGTCTTGGATTGCCTCGTCGTAAGTCCATGGGTCTGATTCATCTTGACTGGGGACTATGTCCAAGGACTCTCCTACCCCTATGAATCTCTATGGCTGTCTTACAACCCTCCCACTATGACGAGGTTCCGGTTGTGTAAGTGTGTCGTTTGGTATGTCATCTTGTACAGTTGGCACTGAGCTTAGCCCCCTTAGCTCATTTAAGGCAATCTCACTTCTGGGTTTTCTTTCGTTCATATAGTCTTCTTCCAAAAATCTAAAGTGGGCTCTTATTACCACTTTTTGATCTTCGGGACCATAGAACATACACCCTTTTGTTCCCTCGGGGTATCCTATAAACAACCTTAATTCTGATCGAGGATCCAATTTTTCGGCTTCCTTGTCCAACACGTAGGCCGGACACCCCCAAATTCTCATGTGTCTCAAACTGGGCTTGTGCCCGGTCCACAATTCTTTGGGAGTTTTGGGAACCGATTTGGATGGCACCAAGTTCAAAATATAAGCCGTTGTTTCCAAGGCATGACCCCAGAACGACCTGGGTAGATCCGCATAACTCATCATTGATCTAACCATTTCTAAAAGAGTTCCGTTTCTTCACTCTGCAACCCCGTTTTGTTGAGGGGTTCCGGGTGCAGTTTGCTGGGATACAATCCCTTCATCTGACAAGTAGTTCAAAAACTCATCACTGAGGTACTCGCCTCCATGATCAGATCGTAGAGACTTGATACGTTTTTCCCTATGATTCTCTGCTTGAGCCTTAAATTCTTTGAATTTGTCAAAGGTCTCAGATTTATGCTTCATAAGGAAAATGTAGCCGTACCTTGAGTAATCATCAATAAAGGTGATGAAATACTCATAACCTCCTCTTGCTTTGATTGACATTGGACCACATACGTCTGTGTGAACGATTTCTAACACTTCTTTGGCTCTATTCCCCTTGGCTCCGAATGCCCTCTTGGTCATTTTACCTTCCAAACATGATTCGCAAGTTGGGATTGGTTCAACCCGGAGAGACTCCAATGAACCATCTTCTACCAACCTTTGAATCCTTTTTGGATTAATATGTCCCAATCTGAGATGCCATAGAAGTGTCTCGTTCACGTCTGATGAACATTTTCTTTTATCGGAAACAATTGATGTGTTAGAGGATGCATTTCGTGAGTGGTGTGCACAGTTAATTGTATAGAGATTATTCGACAACGTTCCATGACAGATAAATTTATCATAAAGAGAAATGGTAACAACTTTGTCAAAAGTAACCGAATATCCATCAAGGTAAAGTTTAGAAATCGAAATTAAATTCTTTCTAAACCTAGGAACGTAAAGAACATCTCTTAAAATTAAAACTCTATCTTCAAAAGACAGGTGCACTTCTCCCACTGCTTCAGCTGCCACTCTCGTGGCATCGCCCAGTGTGATGAGGATCTCACTCCCACTAAGTTGCCGGGTCCGCTTGAACCCCTGTAAGGTGAAACATACATGATCAGTGGATCCAGTATCCACCACCCATAAATGGGAGGCATACGCCGCCAAACAAGTTTCAACAACTAGTGAGTGTTCTTTCCATTCCTTTTGGGTTTGGAACAGGCTGACCTCCAATGTCCTTTTTCACCGCAGTTGAAGCACTTTCCCTTAGTTGGTTTACTCACTCCTCCACCTCCCTTCACCTTTTCTTTGCCTTTGGCAACACTTGAGTTCACTTGCTTGTGGCCTTTATCCTTTTTCTTGTTCTTACCAGCCTTTGGCCTAGAAGAAGAAGAAGGTCCATTTGCCACCAAGGCTTGACTCTTTTGCCCCAATATCACCTCTGCCGAGACTAAAGCTTGCAATAGGTCAGGCATCGAGAACTTCTGATTGTTCATTTGGTAGTTCAGCCTGAACTGTTTAAAAATTTTCGGCAGAGAGTGGAACACGAAATCGATTTGGGTCTCGATATCGTATTAAGCGTCAAGTACCTCAAGCTTGTTAAGGTGAGCCATCATCTAGAGAACGTGCTCCCTTACGGGCGTTCCCTCCACCATTTTCATAGAGAGCAAGTCCCTCATGGTGATCTGACGAGCCACACGGTTCTGATGTTGAAACATCGTTTAAGACTAGTCATGATGTCTGCAACGGTCTCAACATTTTGGTGTTGGTGTTGCAACACATCTGACATTGAAGCCAAGATGGTACACTTTGCCATTTCGTTGGAACGCTCTCAGTCAGCATACTCTTTCTTAATCGCTTTAGTCGACTCATCATTTGGCTTTTCTGGTTTAGGTGTAGTGAGAACCCAGTTATGGCTTTGTGCAGTGAGGACAATATTAAGTTTACGACTCCAATCAACAAAGTTTTCACCAGTAAGCAAATTGTCTTTAAGTATATTGAACAGTGGATTAAAAGGTTGCGACATGCTGAACTAAAATAAATAAAAATTTGTATAAGCACAAACATATCACAAGGTTCGATCACATGTATCATATTAAAATCTCCAAAAAATAGGAACATGCATCAGCAAACATCTCAAAACAGTTTAAATAAGCCACGTGGGGTGTGTCATTATTTAAACACATTCAAGCAGGTTACAAACAAGAAAACAGTTACAAACCTTTAATATCCAGATTAATAGTTGGCTCCCACTTGACCAATATAAAATTGACAGGGACTTCGGGGAAGTATATGCATATCAATTTTATACCTAAGTAATAGCCATGATTAAATACAGAATTATTATTTTGTTTTGAACGAGCCTCGTTGGGAGGGTCAACGTCTCCACTTATAATAACCCACAATCATCCCTTCGGAATTTATTCATGTGAAATCTATCTTTTGGCCGTCCCGTGGGGGGAATTTCTCCAAAAGAATCCACAAATAAATAAATCATGGAGGTCAAAATTAATTCAATTTTATTATCCGGAATAAAATTGTCAATTAATTATTTAAACATACTTAGTAATTTTCGAAGGTGAGATTTTTTAAAACATTTTCTCATGCATCGCATATTTAAACACAATTTAAATAAGCATAAAATAATGCAAAATATCAAAACAAAAATTAAACACATTGGGCACATATATCCAATTGTCACGGTTAATTTTGTCATGTCTTGATCGTGAGAAATCGTCTTCATAGCCTTCATCGTTCGTCTCGAAGAGCTCCCACTCGTCCGCAACATTTTCTTTATAATGTCCTCCGTCTAGGTCCGAAACGACGTCCGGCAATGGGTAGCTCACGGCCCGGAACACGTATCCGCGTGCGCCCGTCGCCGCCTTCAGCGTCGAAACCCGGCCATCCCCCCGTCGCTTCGGAGTTGGCGCTCACCAGCGATTTGCGCGCTCTCGCCCTCCCGTCCACTTTGGCTTCGCCCCGCCCGGCATGTGCGGCGTGTGTCGTGGCGCCTTCATCCGCTGCTCGCGTGCTCATGTGCCCGCGCCCCCGCCTCGGCCACCGGTCTCGCCCGGTGCTTGCGGCCACACTGAGGCTTTGCGAGCGTCTTGTTTGGCGCCTCTTAGCTAGACAAATGCGCGTCCACCTAGCACGCCGTGCCTTGGCTTTGCATCGTCCGGACACTTGGTCTCCGTCTTTAATTCTTCATCTTAGATTTCTCGATCCGGTTACAATTTATTTACAATAAATAAATAAACCTAGATCTAGACTAGTCTATTACATTGATCAAATCAAACAAATCCTAATCTACTCGTGGATTTTCTCTGAGGCAAAGCAATTCTAAGCGAATGAATTAAAAACAACAATTTATATCGTACATAAATTTAAACATTCATCAAATACCATGACAATTGGATACCCGCAAAAAAGATCTAGCAATTCTACTATCAATTTCAAATTTAATGAAAACGAATTAAATTACAATTTAAAACTCGAGCCGAAATCGTGGCTCGATGCGATTGTTGGGGAATTAATTGCCCAGATCTATTCGGGATGAATATTTAAATACAAATTTAATTCTAACAATTATTACTAGCATGAATTAATCCTATATTAATTCAAATAATAATTCAACAACAAATCATGCATATAAGCAGTTCACATAAATCCTACGCGATGCGGAATTACTCTGGGTTTACGTGAACTAACCTTTCGGAGTGACAACCGTTGAGAAGATGGATCCCGTTCACACGAACACACCAAAAGACCTTCTCAAGTATTCTCTTATCCTCGTATAACAATCCGGTGGTAGGAACTCACGAACAATTTAACAAAAGGGAAAACTAAAATTATGTTGCACCACCTTTGTGGATTTCTAATTTTTCCAACACATGAAATTGCACTTGGGGATGAAACATTCATCCCCTATTTATAATACTAGGTGGTGGCCGATTTTTGCCCTAGGAATAAGATGGGAAAATCTTTTTCTTGATCTCCAATAAATCTTGAATATATCCAATATATTCTTTTCTCCATAATTAAAATATTCCATAAAAATCCAACCTCCTTATATTAAGGGGTTTTCGAAAATTTCCCATTAAATAGGGAAGAAATAGGATCTTTGACTTTTCTTGAATTTATGGGATAATCTTGTATTTCAAGAATACATATTCCATAAAATCTTTCCAAGAAAATCTTTTCTCTTTCTTCCTTTAATATTTTCAAAAATTTTGGAAAAATAAGCAACAATAATTTATTTTATTTTAAACACCCTTTTCAGTTATTGAACTTTATCTTTGGGCTACTTGAGGGGCCTTTAGGAGAATTAAGATTGGACCTTCCAATGGATCTTGAATTTCCAATATTGAGCCACAATATTATTCAAGCCCATAAATATTAATTAATCTCACTACATAATTAATATTGCACTATCCATCTTAACCCATATTACTGTTAATATGGCTCCCGGTTATTATTTTCCGTGTTTATGATTATCTAGCCCATTAATTAATTCAAGCCACTGAAATAGCTTTCCATTAATTAATATCTTTTGTCCTTGGTCAAGGAACGGTTCAACTTTATTATCCATACCGGAAACTAATTCCACTTGCAAGATTTGGTATGATAAATCTTATGAACCTCCCAAGGGGAACCGTCGAACAAAAGCGTGCTTGCACCACGATTCTTAGTATTAAATCTTAGCAATCGCATGTGACCAATAATATTGCCCAAGATATAAAGTATTGAATCTCTACCCGTCATAAGTTAAAGCAATAATTACTAACCACACACGATCCTATTTAAGGGACGAAGATTAAGAAATAACGAACCACTGAGGTCTAATTCTTCCTAATTCAATGCTGAAGAATTTATCCTCCTCAGTAGGTCCTATTCGATGCATCATCGATCATGCACAAGTGTAATCTCTTGGTCAAGACAAGCCAATCTGAGACTTACACTTCAACCTTTCACGATGGATTGTTCATTTCTATTTAGGTCGTGAACAGCGTACTTTTAGTTACAAGGGACTGTTAATTTAATCTTCTGTGATCTGGTATCACTAAATTAACTACAATGTAACACGTACTATTTATTGAACAGTTATGCAGTAAATATATGTAACATTCAATGATATTTAAAGCATCAGTGATAAAGAATTTATTTCAGTAAATAAGACATAAATTAAGTTTGGTTATACAAAGTAAAAGCATACTTGCCAGTATAACCCCAACAGTATCACCATTAATTTACTCCGTACTGCCATTAATTCACCTCATACCACATTTTATTTAAACTCGTACCATAATTTTTTCACCTGTACCACACTTAATTGAAGCCCGTACCACCATTAATTCACCTTGTACCACATTTATTTAAGCCCGTACCACCATTAATTCACCTCGTACCACATTTTATTGAAGCTCGTACCACAATTTTCTCACCCGTACCACACTTTATCGAAAACTGAAAGGAAAACAAACAAAAGAACTGGTCTTTTTAAAAAAGAGAGATGAGGGTATAATTGGTAAAAATAATATTCTCTTGGCTAAATAAGAATAAAATTAAAATCATTGATAAAAAAGAACTTTTTAAAATAAAATTGACTAAAAATTGGGGTTCCGTAAATTTTTTTATATAATATATTATTCATGAGCATTGGAATCGATATTTTTTATATATAATTCTTTATTTGTTTATTACCAATTTTTTTATTTTTTTATAAAGGGCCTCAATATTTTATTGCATGAGAAAGTCTTGTGTGAAATATTGCACACTAGTACTGTTATGTGCAATACAACACAAATAAGGCAAAAATTGTTTAAATTTTTAGCGAGTCAGGCGGTGGGAGGGTCGGGAACGCGGGCGGGCAAGGGGCAGGTGGGTTCGAGGTTGGCAGTGGCATATGTATTTATAGAAGGATATCTTTATCAAATATGTGTTTTAGCCTAGTGGTTCAGGTTTTTTGCTAATGAATTCGGTCGCAGGTTCGATTTTTACTGTACACATAATTTTTTTTTTGTGTTACTACATCTATGTATAAGTGTTACTACATTGTTATATTAAATATTATTTATTTTTTGTCAAATTTTTTTGTGTTACTACATCTATGTATAATTGTTACTACATTGTTATATTAATTATTTTTTTTTGCCAAATTTTTGTGTGTTGCTACATCTATGTATAAGTGTTACTACATTGTTATATTGATAAAACATATCGTAACACATAAATATTCATAAGGTAACATGGGTCACAAGGTAACACCTTATTATTCATATGGTAACACATGGGTATTCGCATAGTATTACGACGATATATGAACAGTGTTACATATTACTAAAAAAATATGTGTTACTACATGAACAAAGAGTTTTACCATAAGAAGAAAAACGTGTTACCACATGAACAAAACCAGTACAAATTAATTGCCCAGATCCTACGCATGCGGAATTGCTACGGGTTTACGTGAACTAACCTTTCGGAGTGACAACCGTTGAGAAGATGGATCTCGTTCACACGAACACACCAAAAGACCTTCTCAAGTATTCCCTTATCCTCGTATAACAATAAGGTGGTAGGAACTCGCGAACAATTTAACAAAAGGGAAAATTAAAATTATGTTGCACCACCTTTGTGGATTTCTAATTTTTCCAACACATGGAATTGCACTTGGGGATGAAAAATTCATCCCCTATTTATAATACTAGGTGGTGGCCAATTTTTGCCCTAGGAATAAGATGGGAAAATCTTTTTCTTGATCTCCAATAAATCTTGAATATATCCAATATATTCTTTTCTACATAATTAAAATATTCCATAAAAATCCCACCTCCTTATATTAAGGGGTTTTCGAAAATTTCCCATTAAATAGGGAAGAAATAGGATCTTTGACTTTTCTTGAATTTATGGGATAATCTTGTATTTCAAGAATACATATTCCATAAAATCTTTCCAAGAAAATCAAGAAAATCTTTTCTCTTTCTTCCTTTAATATTTTCAAAAATTTTGGAAAAATAAGCAACAATAATTTATTTTATTTTAAACACCCTTTTCAGTTATTGGACTTTATCTTTGGGCTACTTGAGGGGCCTTTAGGAGAATTAAGATTGGACCTTCCAATGGATCATGAATTTCCAATATTGAGCCACAATATTATTCAAGCCCATAAATATTAATTAATCTCACTACATAATTAATATTGCACTATCCATCTTAACCCATATTACTGTTAATATGGCTCCCGGTTATTATTTTCCGTGTTTAAGATTGTCTAGCCCATTAATTAATTCAAGCCACTGAAATAGCTTTCCATTAATTAATATCTTTTGTCCTTGGTCAAGGAGCGGTTCAACTTTATTATCCATCGAAAAAACCGATTCCACTTGCAAGATTTGGTATGATAAATCTTATGAACCTCCCAAGGGGGGCAAACCGTCGAACAAAGCGCTTGCACACGATTCTTCGTATTAAATCTTAGCAATCGCGTGTGACCAATAATATTGCCCAAGATATAAAGTATTGAATCTCATTGATTCTCTACCCGTCATAAGTCAAAGCAATAATTACTAAACCACACGATCCTATTTAAGGGGCGAAGATTAAGAAATAATGAACCACCGAGGTCTAATTCTTCCTAATTGGTCTTTGAAGAATTTATCCTCATGTAGGTCCTATTCAGTGCATCAGCCATGCACAAGTGTAATCTATTGGTCAAGACAAGCCAATCTGAGCCTTACACTCCAACCTTTCACGATGGATTGTTCATTTCCATTTAGGTCGTGAACAGTGTACTTTTAGTTACAAGGTACTGTTAATTTAATCTTCTGTGATCTGGTATCACTAAATTAACTACAATGTAACACGTCTTATTTATTGAGCAGTTATATCAAGTAAATATATGTAACATTCAATGATATTTAAAGCATCGATTGATAAAGAATTTATTTCAGTAAATAAGACAGAAATTAAGTTTGGTTATACAAAGTAAAAGCATACTTTCCAGTATAACCCCAACAGTATCACCATTAATTTACTCCGTACTGCCATTAATTCACCTCGTACCACATTTTATTTAAACTCGTACCATCATTTTTTTTCACCCGTACCACACTTAATTGAAGCCCGTACCACCATTAATTCACCTCGTACCACATTTATTTAAGCCCGTACCACCATTAATTCACCTTGTACCACATTTTATTGAAGCTCGTACCACAATTTTCTCACCCGTACCACACTTTATCGAAAAATGAAAGGAAAACAAACAAAAGAACTGGTCTTTTTAAAAAAGAGAGATGAGGGTATAATTGGTAAAAATAATATTCTCTTGGCTAAAAAAGAATAAAATTAAAATCATTGATAAAAAAGAACTTTTTAAAATAAAATTGGCTAAAAATTGGGTTCCGTAAATTTTTTTATATAATATATTATTCATGAGCATTTGAATTGATATTTTTTTATATATAATTCTTTATTTGTTTATTACCAATTTTTTTATTTTTTTATAAAGGGCCTCAATAATTTATTGCATGAGAAAGTCTTGTGTGAAATATTGCACACTAGTGTTATGTGCAATACAACACAAATAAGGCAAAAATTGTTTAAATTTTCAGTCGAGTCGTATGGGTGGGTGGGCGAACGCAGGCGTGGCCGGACCAGCCAGCAGTGGGGTTCAGGTTGGCGCGGATGCATATGTATTTATAGAAGGATAGCTTTATCAAATATGTGTTGTAGCCTAGTGGTTCAGGTTTGTTGCTAATGAATTCGGTCGCAGGTTCGATTCTTATTGTACACATAATTTTTTTTTTGTGTTACTTCATCTATGTATAAGTGTTACTACATTGTTATATTAAATATTATTTATTTTTTGTCAAATTTTTGTGTGTTACTACATCTATGTATAAGTGTTACTACATTGTTATATTATTATTTTTTTGTCAAATTTTTGTATGTTGCTACATCTATGTATAAGTGTTACTACATTGTTATATTGATAAAACATATCGTAACACATAAATATTCATAAGGTAACATGGGTCACAAGGTAACACCTTATTGTTCCTATGGTAACACATGGGTATTCGCATAGTATTACGACGATATATGAACAGTGTTACATATTACTAAAAAAATATGTGTTACTACATGAACAAAGAGTTTTACCATATGAAGAAAAACGTGTTACCACATGAACAAAACCAGTACAAGCACGAAAAGAAATCACAGTCCAAAATTACAAATTTAAAGAACATTTTGATGTGTTACTACATGAACAAAAAGAGTGTTACCATATGAGAAAAAAAGTGTTACTACATGAAAAAAAATTAGTACAAATGCGAAAAAAATCTTCAATCCAAAATTACAGATTTACAGAACAGCGTGAAAAAGAGTGCAGAAGGATATGAAATTTCATCACACACTTTGTCTTGAGGGGTAATCCAAACACCTCACACATATTCTCTCTTCTTCTCGTAGAATCCACATCGAAATCCAAATTGAATGACCTGGTTTCATCCAATGATCAGAAAGAATCGAAGAAAATTTAAATTAGACAAGAAATTAGGGTGCGAGCGACGGAAGAAAGAAGAAGAAATCTGATATGTTGCGGCGACGGAAGAAGAATTTGGAAGCGACTCAAGGAAGAAGAAGAAATCTGGTCTGACAGTCTCATGGTGAGACAGTCTCATGCACCGTCTCATGGTGAGACAGTCTCATGCAAGTGTGCCTGTATCTTCTTTTACCGTCTCCGATTCCACCGCACTACAGCAGCATTTCATAATCGGTATTTAGTTACAAATTTATAGTTCATCATTGAGATAACATACTCAATTTCTTATGCCTTTTCTTTGACGACTCATTATGTGTCGCTTTCTGTAATAGGGGTTTCGGGAGGAATGGCGTTAGGAGTAGTTAATATTCTCAAGAGAGACATTAGCAAGAGTTGTGGAAATGGTGGAGTCAAGGATTATCAAATGTAACCATTTTGCAAGAATGTAATATAAAAAAAAATCAATGAAGTATGTGCAATAATGTATTTACTTGGCTATTTATTTATAGTTAAATGTGCTTTTTTGTTTAGCTTGAATGGAATTCTGTGTTTTTACTTCATTTTGCTGTTCTTGAGTCTTCATTTTTTCTTTCTACAAAGTCGTTTTGTTTCTATCAGTCCCGCCAGCACCAGTTACATGAGGAGCTTCTTTCGCTCCATCGAGGTAATCTTTCGGTTGATGAGTATGCCAAGAAGTTTAAATTTTTGTGTGATCAGTTGTCGGCAATTGGGCACCCTGTTGATGAATCCGATAAGAGTCATTGGCTTTTGCGTGGGTTAGGTGTTCAATTTGCTAGTTTTGCGGATACTCGTATGTCTTTTACTCCTGTTCCTTGCTTTCGTGATTTGCTTAATCAGGCTAAGCAATTTGATCTTATGCTTCGCGCCATGGAGGGCGCATCTCCTCAATCAGCATTCTCGACGGAACGTGGTAATAGGTAGAACAGTTCTCGTGGGCCGAACAATTCTGGTGGAAATAACTTCCTAGTGGACTTGAATGTAGTTAAATTTGCCCGGCCACAATCATCATTTCTTTGTGATAAATGGGAATGATTGCAAATTCAAGGGAACCAAACCCACAAGGCCAACAAAACACATTGAAAGGAAATACCATCTTATCGAGAAATCGTTAAGAGAGGAGATATAAATTGGCAAAGATGGCGTCGGGAAGACAACCCTAAGCGAGATCCATTCACAAAGGGTCTGCCTCAAAACACATTCGAGAGACATGTGGAAGGAATGGGTGTCAAGACCGTTGCCAATCTGCTTTGAGTTATTAGGTTCGTGTAGGTGACATTAGATGTCACGCATTAGGAACTATACGAGATATGTTGTAGTATACTTAAAAGCGGACTTTGAGTATAAGTGGGAGATTGTTGGGGTTATCTTTGGAAAGTATGCTTTTACTTTGTATAACCAAACTGAATTTCATCTTATTCTTGAAATAAATCATTTATCACTGATGCTTTAAATACCATTGAATGTTACATATATTTCTTGCATAAGCTGTTCAATAAATGGTGCGTGTTACATTGTAGTTAATTTAGTGATACCGGATCACGAAGATTAAATTAACGATCCCTTGTAACTAAAAAGTGCATTTGTTCACGACCTAGATGAAAATGAACAATCCATCGTGAAAGGTTGAAGTGTAAGGCTCGGGATTGGCTTGTCTTGACCAAGAGATTACACTAGTGCATGGTGATGCCAATTGAATAGGACCTCTGGGAGGATAAATTCTTGACCTTTGAATTAGGAAGAATTAGACCTCAGTGGTTCGTTATTTCTTAACCTTCGTCCCTTAAATAGGATCGTGTGTGGTTAGTAATTATTGCTTTGACTTATGACGGGTAGAGAATCAATGAGATTCAATACTTTATATCTTGGGCAATATTATTGGTCACATCGATTGCTAAGATTTAATCTGAAGAATCGTGTGCAAATACGCTTTGTTCGACCCCCTTGGGAGGTTCATAAGATTTATCATACAAAATCTTGCAAGTGGAATTAGTTTTCGGTATGGATAATAATGTTGAACCGTTCCTTGACCAAGGACAAAAGATATTAATTAATGGAAAGCTATTTTAGTGACTTGAATTAATTAATGGGCTGGATAATCTTAAACACGAGAAAAAATAACCGGGAGTCATATTATAAACAGTAATATGGGTTAAGATGGATAGTGCAATATTAATTATGTAGTGGGATTAATTAATATTTATGGGCTTGAATAATATTGTGGCTCAATATTAGATATTCAAAGTCCATTAGAAGGTCCAATCTTAATTCTCCTAAAGGCCCCTCAAGTAGCCCAAACATAATGTCCAATAACTGAAAAAGGTGTTTAAAATAAAATAAATTATGGTGGCTTATTTTTCCAATTTTTTCGAAAAACATGAATAAAAGAGGAGAAAGATTTTCTTTGAATTTTGTTATGGAATGAGGATATGTATTCTTGGAATACAAGATTATCTCATTAAATTCAAGAAATCTCCCACTTAGTTATTTATGTGGGATTTTAAAAAATTATGAGAAATAAAGGGAAAGAAAGATTTTCATGATTTTCTTGAAAAGATATTATGGAAGATATGTATTCTTGGAATACAAGTGTATCTCATAAATTCAAGAAGATCCAAATCTTGGAATCTTTATCCTAAAATTTCGAAAATACCATAACAATAAGAGAGTGGGATTTTATGGAATATTTTAATTATGGAGAAAAGTATATATTGTATATATATTCAAGATTTCTTGGAGATCAAGAAAGAGATTTTCTCTACCTTTTTCCTAGCAAAAAATCGGCCACCACCCTCTTATAAATAGGGGATGATTTTTTCATCCCCAAGTGCAATTCCATGTGTTGGAAAAATTAGAAATCCACAAAGGTGGTGCAACATAATTTTATTTTTCCTTTTTGTTAAATTGTTCGCGAGTTCCTACCACCGGATTGTTGAACAATGATAAGGGAATACTTGAAAAGGTCTTTTGGTGTGTTCGTGTGAACGGGATCCATCTTCTCAACGGTTGTCACTCCGAGAGGTTAGTTCACGTAAACCCGTAGCAATTCCGCATGCGTAGAATTTATGTGAACTGTTTATATGCATGATTTGTTGCTGAATTATTATTTGAATTAATATAGGATTAATTCATGCTAGTAATAATTGTTAGAATTAAATTTGTATTTAAATATTCATCCCGAATAGATCCGGGCAATTAATTCCCCAACATGTTAATCGCAAAGACAGCAGTGGCAAAAGCATCGAACCTGAGAGATGCAGGAGCATGAGCATGAAATAGCATAGATAGACCTGTTTCAGTTATGTGACGATGCTTTCGTTCTACCCTACCGTTTTGCTGAGGTGTGTAAGGGCAAGAAAGTCGATGATGAATGTCATGCAAGTCCATAAAGGCACGAACCCTATAATTTCCAAACTTTGTCCCACCATCACTCTGAAACATTTTTATTTTACGGCTAAACTGATTGCAGACAAAAGTATGAAAACGAACTAGGACTTAGCACGTAACGGATAAATCCAAGAAAAACAAGAGAAATGACAGAAAATGGGACATGCCCCAGGCGTAAATGCCACAAATCAAAACTAGCCTTCAATCTATTATTCCGGACAGCTGTCACCAAAGCCGGAATCCCTTTATCAAGCAAATATAGTCCTTTATCACACCTTCCTGGGCCAAAATTTACTTTGTAACCCGGTTCTGAATTGCAAAAAACTTATTAGAGAATATAACATCAACAGGAAAGTCATAAGTCAATTTGCTGATAAACAGAAGATTTTTAGTAATATGATGGACCGCTAGAACATCCAATAGTTTAACATCAGCAGATATAGTCAATATGTGAAATATGTAAAGCGTTGCCATTACCAACAATGACTTTACCAGTACCAGAGTAAGGCTCGAAAGAGTCCAGTGCAACAGGCTGGTCATACGAGCAGAAGCACTCGAATCGAGATACCAGTCATGAGTAGGGTCTGAAACATTGCACGAATAAGAGAATGCCTGAGCCAAATTTGCAGACAAAATCGCTTATCGAGCTGAAAGAAACTGAGGACACTTATTCGCCCCCCCCCCTTGTTGGAATTGTTCGAGCCTCCACCCTGTTGTCCACCTAAGAATTTGATTGACTCCCGGAGTGTGAGCCACGGCCATGAGAGGTGCCACGATTGGAGCTGGTGCAATCAGCCCTGAACGCCGCTGGAGCAGACGATCCCTCCATCGGTCGAATCATGAGATCATACTGCTTCGCTTGATGAAATAGGTCTCGGAAACACGGAATAGGGGTGAAGGTCATCCGTGTATCTACAAAGTTAGCAAACTGCACGCCCAAACCCCTCAAGAACCAATGACTTTTATCAGTTTCATTCACGGGACAATGAATAGCAGATAATTGATTGCATAAAGATTTAAACCGCTTACCATAGTCATCGACCGATGAATCACCACGGCGAAGCGAGAGCAATTCCTCGCAAAGCTGATGTTGACGAGAGGCTGAGGCATAAACGGCCTCAAGGGTAACTCATGCATCACGAGAGGTTGTTGAATCAATAACTTCAGAGACGGCATCCTCCGTCAGGGACTTGTACATAACACTAAGCAATTTCTTGTCCCTCAAATTCCAAGTGTTGTATGCCGGATTAGTAGATTGAACGCCAGCATCCGTCGTGATAATGGGTGACGGCGCAATAGTAGAACCGTCAAGAAGACCCATCAAATCAAAGCATTCAGTCATATGCATGATTTGACGACGCCATGGGAGATAATTAGCCGAGGAGAGTCTGATAGCAGCCACAATATTAATCATGGCGGTGACGGGGAGAGGATCATTGGATTGGGCAGCCATTGAAGATGCTGAAGCGGTGATGATTGATCGGATGGGAGATGAGAGTCGCTAGGCAGATGCAGAAATTATGCGAACAAGAGAAACACGCTGAAGTGGTGATGATTGATTTGGGTTATGAGTTGTGCGAAGCAGAAACACTCAAACCAGAGAAATCACGTGAAGAAGAAGAATGCTGTGTGGAGGAGACCAGTCCAAACAGGCAGAGGGAGGCACTGGAGGGGACGAGTCCGGCGCGGCGAGTGGAAAAATCGCAGCAGAAGAAGGCAGTGGAAAATTTAGAATTAGGGTTTTAGGATCGGATTAGACTTGATATCATGTAAGAGTAATTAGCAAATTACCGTTGAATTGGTGATTGAGAGAACTTCTATATATATATACAAGAGATAGAACAAACTCCACAATTAATGGGAGAAATACAAGGAAAGAATTAAATACAAAAGATATGGTCAAAAATAAATCTCAATCACTAATTTATCCTATTAGAAATTAAATAAATGGATTATTCCCGACTGTCTCACAAGTTCATACTTTTAGATGAGACGGAATTCTCTCATGGTATCAGAGTTTAGGCTCGCCCAGATGCTGGGTTCGATTCCTGTGGACACACTCCACCTATTTAAATTGTCCACTCGTTGGGCCTCCTCCCCAAAGAGCGGTGGCAATGATTCGGCCCACGAGTGAGGGGGAGTGTTGAGGGGCTGGCTCGCGGGGGCGACGCACGACTGCTCCTGAGGAGTCCTGACGGCGGTGTGAAATGGCGCCGGAAGGAAGGAGATGGGCGAGGGCCCCGTGGCAATGGCTTTTGCAACTCTTCAATGAGGCGTTTGCACGTCCTCAAAATCTCGTCGAAGGATTCGACGTCCGAGTTCCAACGGGCAATTGCGGCGGGATTCATGATACTCGGTTGCAAAATCGGTTTAACTCTGAATATCAGATGATGTAGCGCTACAGCGTTGCAAGGGGTTGAGACAGCGTCTTGGGATACTAAGGAAATCTCCTGGAAATACTTATATTATTATCAAATTCAACGTGTTTACAATGAAATAGGAGATCACTTTTTATAGGGAAAACTAGGACTACATTATTGAAGACCCAACTTAGCGACCAAAAAGCATATTTTAGGAATATTTTAGAACTAAATGTTAAATAGGAAGATAATAAATTAAACTTATAATTGCTCGATATAAGTGTTTTAGCTAATGTAGCAAATAAGTGTCCCAATAAAATAAGGAATCTTAGTACTTATGTCATATTTCCTTTAATATATAATAGGGTGGAAGATTTGAAGCCTTTTATAAACGCACATGATATTATAAGATAAACTCATAATTTTTTTTGCCAAATTAAGGACTTGTTTGGTTCACGGGACTGGATTGATTAGGTGTGATATGATTGAGTGGGATTGAGTAAAATTGGATTGATTAGACTGGATTTTTTTGAATCAACATATGCATTTGGATTGTAGGATTGGATTGAGGGATTAGATGAGATACCTATTGAAATATCATAAATACCTATTGTAGGATTGATACAACCACACTTCATTCATTATAATCTATTCAAACAATAGAAGGACAATATTGTATTATTACATTTAGGATATGTTATATCCTTTCACATGAGATTGACATATCTCTCCATGGAGGGATTTAATACATTTTATACCGGGACTTGAAGTATATTATAGGCCCTCATCCCACAAACCAAATGGTAAATTATAGTTGCAATTAAAATCATAATCCTAGTCTATCCCGATCAATCCTGCAAATCAAAACGGGCCTAAGAGAAATATCAACTATTCTATGTATGAATTAAAAGTTTTGTTACATTTCAGTAGAAAGCCTTTAAATAATTACATTTATGTAAAAATATTTTTTCCATCTTATAAGTTCCACATTTCAAATTGGCCAATATATTAAAAAAATTCAATATTAAAAGAATCACATACGTCTCACATGTTCATTTCAAAAAAAATAAAATTGAAATTTTCAAATAAAACAGGATTAAAATTAACACTTTAATTTAAAACTATAATTCAAAAAGTGAAAAATTACGGGAGCAAAAGTGGAACCACCATAAGTTGAAGATAGTATAGCTAATGTGACAAGCCTTCTCTGCATTACCATGGAGTAGGTAATTTCGGTCTTGTGAATCGGGTTAATTAATGTTAATTTTTTTTTTCGAGTATCACTATTATATTATTTAAATAATGTCATCGTTTAAAAAAATCTTTTTGTGCATATATGCGAAATAACACTAATTTAAAATTGCTTGATTTTTAAAAAGAGAATTAGTTTATATGCACAAAATTATTCTCCAATTAATTATATATATAACGATATTGTTAATTGAAAGAAAAGAAAAAAAAAGTACACGTAAATCTGGTTCAAAGAAACCAATATCTAATGACGTACCATTTAATTCACAAAATAATTTAAGTAATAAAAGCAATAAAAATGAAATGTATAGTCCACCCTGAATAAGTCCAAACCTTTTTTCTTTTTTAAATTTTCAATTGAGACACTCTTCTCGGTCCAATAGCTTTAATACTCCAAGAATTGCCAACCTTTTCAGCTCGAGTCAAAACATAGATGATAGATCTAATATCGGGCCCAGCATATATCAGCCCATTTGATCAAAGCGGCTACTATAATTGACATAAAAGGTATTTTGATACCATATTTTTTTTATAATTCGTTTTTCGTTTTAAAAAAATTAATTATTTAATTTTGGTTTCAGGTCTCGTTTTTTACCGTAAAACATAAAATTTTATCGTTTTTTATCATGTTCAAGTCACGTGCCGGTTAAAAATGAGTGTTTCCAAGCTCGTAGCTGACGTGGATGCTGATTGTTAAATAAAATTTCATTGCTTAAAAAATTTTGAAAGGGCAAAAAAAAGAATCATCCCAAGTTGCGAAAAAAATAAAATTTTGTTTAATAATCAGTGTCCACGTCAGCTATGAGTTCAAAAAAATTCAATTTCGACCGACACGAGACTTGTGCATGATCAAAAATGACAAAATTTTATATTATTCGGTAAAAATGGAATCAAAATTGAGATAGTTATGGGATCAAAATTTAATATTTTACATGGATGACCCTTTGCTTTGTTGAACCTTATCTACCATTAAAAAAAAACCGTTATTGGACTAAAAAAAAGCGTTTTTTCTCTACCACAATTAGACCAAAACACTCGAAGCATAACCCAGCAAGATCGGGCCCTCGACAACTAAAAGTTTTGGCACATAACATGAGCAATTGATTCTCCACTCTTCCACTTGCACAATTCCGCTTTCCAGCAAGCAAATTGCACGGATGACGCTTTGTTTTGTTAAACCTTATCGATTGTAATCGAGAGGGGCACCCCTTTTACTTTACTCTCAATAGAACTCTTTTGCTGAGGAAAAAAATTAACATGACAAACTTAAGGAAAAATATTTATTACAGTTCTATAATTTTAGGTGAAATTCAGTTTTTGTGTTTTATCTTTTTTCTTAGTTTTTGTGTCCAATTTACATTCTTTTTATTCGAAAATTTTAAAACAACTGAAAAAACCAACGTGAATAAATTCTTTTGGGGGATATCACAATTTATCCAAAAATCCCCCTTCCAAACAGCGTTGGCCGAGTGTTGTACT
This sequence comes from Stenogyne calaminthoides, assembly GCA_037126765.1. Taxonomy (NCBI): domain Eukaryota; kingdom Viridiplantae; phylum Streptophyta; class Magnoliopsida; order Lamiales; family Lamiaceae; genus Stenogyne; species Stenogyne calaminthoides. Next base: position 29,757,489 of record JBBCBC010000013.1, read on the forward strand.
CTCCGCAGATGATATTATAGGACCGATCCGGGCGCCGTCAAGCCAACTTCCAAAAACACAAGTAATTAGATGCAACATCGAGAATTGGACCGCTATGCTAAATGACAACATTGCCTTCTTCATTGATAAACGACACACAATTTACGTGGTTCATTAGCTACGTTCACAGGCAGAAGAGATGATCATATATTATTCAGATGACTTCCATAATACAGATGGACACTAGGTCAAACAGGAATATGCATAATTTCTAACAGACTGGACCATAAAATAACTAATCTAGATTTTCTGGTGCACATGTATACCAGATAATTAGGATTCTTAAATAATATTAGGAACTCTTCTTAACTAACATTAGAAAGTTCTTTCGCTTTTAATCACAGGTCGATGTGGGATAAAAAAGTTCATTTATTTTGACAGAATTCCCAACAAATCACCACCTTAAAAAAATAAAATAAATTATATTGTCTTCAGCTTGACTTGAATCCTCTCACAGATTAAGAAATGCATCATATGCACCATAAAAGTGTCAGACGTGTGAACAACTCTCCACCTTAACTTAAATCCTCTCACAGATTAAAAGGCGTATCAGATGCACCATAAAAGTGTCAGTCGTACGAGTAATTTCTCGTACACAACTTTGATACCAGTGCGTGTTTTCCTCCCACCATACATCTTTGCAAAAAACCTAGACGGACTCTAATACTAGTTTATTATAACTGATGCGAGAAACATATAAACGAATGAGAAATAAACGACACATAGCTTACGTGGTTCATTAATAGTGTAGTAGCTACGTCCACGAAAGAAGAGAGGATCATATATTATTCAAATGACTGTCATATTGCAGAATAAGCCCAAAACTGAAATTGAGCCCCAAATCAATTATCTAGACTTTATGGTGCACTTGTATTAAAGACACCAAGTCTTTTAAATAATATTAAGAAACCCCTTCACCTTCACTTTTGATCACAATCTGATGTTCGACAAAACAAAACTCTTTTATCCATCCCCGCTTTTCGTTGCGGAGCTCAACGTCTTCTTAGGACAGCTGCGATCCGAGTTACTCTGTGGGAATCAATATCAACTCCAGAAACTCCGTTGCGGTTGAGAGGTGGGATAGCGCGCCGATCGGGAGAATAGTGGTGGATGACGACCATTACATTTCATTTCGTTCATGCTCGGTATATTTATCTTCTTTAATGTAGCTAATAGCGCTCAAAATAAATAAATTAATGTAGCTAATAAGCGTCCAAATAAAATAAGGAGTCTTAATACTTACGTTATATATTTCCTTTAAAATATAAATAGGTCGAAGATTTGAAGCCTCTCATAAATACATGAATCATATGATAAAGATAAACAGTCTCGTAAAAGTGTTTGCGATAAATTAGGGAAAATATTAATTTTAGTCCTAAAAGTTCACTTTTTTTCTAAACTTGGTCCCTCTACTTCACTTACTTTAATAAATTCTTCATGAATGTTTAGGGGTGAAAACGGATCGGATACGGACGGATAATGCTTTTACCGTATCCTAAATTATATTTTTTTCTCGAATTCGGAGTCGGATACGGAAAAGCCGGATTCGAATACGAATTCGGAATATTCGGTATAGGGATACGAGACGGATATCGGACGAATCCATTATGACAAAAATACTACGACTCCTTATTTTATTGGGACACTTATTAGCTACGTTAGCTAAAATACATAATAAATCACACATATTGGCGATTGTAATTGTCCTCATCCGGCCGGTTGACGTCATCATGATCAGGCAGCATGAAGGAAATGAAAGACCAGCTGCTAATGTCATGACTTCCTCCGTTACCACCGGTGTGGCGCCGTTCCGTGGCAGAGGAGAATCCAATTTGAACCCACTCGGGAAGACTTGTCTTCAAGTCATAAGTATACTCCACCCGACCAATTAATGGCGGAGCCGTAGTGTCCCAAATGTGGGTGGCATTGGCAAAAACAGATATCAACCTTTGACGCGCGTCATACGTGATTCTCGTCTCCACAGAACCAATCCAGGTATATGCTGAGATGTTGAGGTCTGCGGCGTCCCACTCCCACTTCTCAAACGCAACGGAGTTTCTGGAGTCGATATTGATTCCCAAATGGCGGTAATTTGGATCCCAGCTGTTAACATAGGTGTCGAGCTCAACTGCAACAAGGGGGACGGGACTAGTTCCAGAAGAAGCATCGTAGAGTCCCATGTTCCCTCCTGCAGTGGACGCCAATGGGATGGTAGCATTAACGGGTGCAATGAAGAAGGATATGCCGTTGAGCAGATAATCATCTATGACACCCCAGATTGCAGCTGTGAATACAGTTTGGAAGTTGGCTTGTCAGCGTCCGGCTCTGTCCCACAACCTGATTGGCTGGGAGTACAACACTCTGCCAACACCTTGGAGGGTAAGATAAATCCATCCGGTTTGTTGTTGCATATAGGCATCACCTTGTAAGATTAAATTGGGTTCATTTCTTTCGAACCGCGTGAATTCGAAGATGGTGGTGCCTGATTGTGAGTGAAGCTTGTTGGGAAGGAGAAGGAACACTAGGCTGCAGGCTATCATCAACCAACTTAGTGCCATGGTATAATTTGGTTTCTGCAGTATGCTTTGGGTGCTCGGTAGATATATAGATTAATAGATAGATATTGTATAGAATTTAATTTGTAATTTATGAACACTGAAAAAAATGGACCACGTCTCTCTTTGTTGTCAACTTCAAGAGTTTAAATGCATTGGCCACATCTCTCCTTGGGTGCGAGTCCACTTATCCATCCATAGAAATTAATGCATGCACATGCAGTGCCAGTGCTGCAGGCTAAATTATTTGATTGCCGGTTGTAGATATTTATTGATCAAACACTCATGAACTTCCAGATATTTTCCAGAAACAGTCAATTCATCTAGTATAGGACCATATGTGTATTGTGTAGAGAGTTGAAAACCACATGATATAATGTAGGGACAAACTCTTTTTTATCCTTTTTCAACATGCATCTCTCTTTTTTGCTTTATGACTTTTCAACTCACAAATATACCTTTTTTTTACCATTCTACCCCTCTCCTTAATCCCATCTCTATCTCATTTCATCCTTTAATCACATTCCATTTAAACACGATCCAGACCCCTGAACCCGAACTCTGAATACGAACCCGAACGCGAACTTTGAATCCGAATCCAAACTCGGACCCAAATCCGAACCAAGAACCTTGAACTATGAACCCGAACCACGAACCCTGAACCATGAACTCAAACCCTGAATCATGAACCCTGAAATCGAACCACGAACTCGGACCTTGAACCATGAACATATTTCGGGCGGGTTAGAGCCGGGGCAAATTCAGGCCGGGGCGAGTTGGGTCCATACCAGGTCGGGTCCAGTCCCGGGTTGGATCCAGTTTGGGTAGGGTCCGGGTCTTGTTTGAAAGTTAGAATATGTGGTGGAATTGGGATGAGATTAAGGGAGAGGGGTAGCATGGTGATAAAAGGGCACAAATGTGGATTGAAAAAGTTTTAAAGCAAAAAAGAGAGATGCAAGTTCAAAAAGGACATTTTTGCCTATTTTCTCTATAATATGGATAGGACAATACATAAATTATTCAAATTTGGCTCAATTAATATTATAAAATACATGGAATAGTGACACTTGCATACACCAATTGCAACGTGTGATTGTTGTAATTTTAACCCAATTTCGACTTGATTGGATTCATTATGTATACGAGTCAACGCACTGCGGCGTGGAGTTCGTTTTTAATTAGACTTAATGCGCAATCAACTAACAAAAATTTCATGCACCTCATCGGTATCAATCTAGGAGGTTTTCTCTATTTTTTTTCAACTATCACTACAAAAAACGCACTGTTTACCGATGGTTCAATCAATAGCGACAGTTTTGTCGAGGGTTTCGGTCAGACGGTCTAAGTCACCGGATTTAGCGACGGTTTCCAAAACCACCGCTATTAGCGACGTCATTGCGACGATTAATTCTGAATATTAGCAAGAGTATAAAGGCAAGGGCTCTCTTCCCTTGCAAAAAGAAATGATGTGGCACACCCTAATTGGTTATACCCATGCCGGTCAAAGATATATAGGAAGGCGACAGTTTAATTTTTTAACATAAAATAATATATGGAATAGCGAGGGCCAACTGTTGCTGAAATTTTTCTCTTACAAGACAAATTCTGAATAAAATAAAATAGCAAGAGCTCTTCCTTGATATTAGATTGTGGCTGGAATAAAATTAAATAGCAAGGGATTTTTTCTTGCTATTGGACATGGGTATATTTTAAATTAAAGTTTATTAAAATAAAAAAACAAGAGTTCAGTGGTTGGTATAAAATAAAAAAAGCAAGGGGGTTTTCTTGTTGTTGAGGAAGAATTTATTTTGGATTAAACACTTTCCGTTCCAAAATGATTAATGAATACAAAATTGGCCAATTCAAATAGATTAAGTATATGTAAGAATACTTATATGTGAGTCTAGAAAAGAGGTGCATCAAATAACTAAGTATACAGATTATTTTTGTTTTAAAATGAATAAATAGTAGTAGAATATTTTTAAATATAAATAATATCATTAAGTATACTTAATAAATAAAAAATAAAACTTACTTACAAGTGCCGACGAGTTGTTCCTTGCAAAAAGCATGTTTTTATTTTTTATTTTTAAATAAAAATTGCTAGAACACAAAAAAAGAAAAAAATATCTATATTCTATTTTATTTTAAATTATTTTTTATAATATATTATTTATTTTAAATGTATTTAAGTTTTTTAATTATATATATTTTTATAATATTTAAAAAATTATATTGTTTTTTTATGTGATTTAATAATTTTATTTAATTGATTTTGTTATTATATAATAGAATTATCGTAAAATTTGGTGTTTAAAATTTCTTTAATTTCATTTCTTTACATTAAATTTTTTAATTAAAAAATAATTTTAAATTGTATATTTTATGTAATACAGTGGTCGGCTGTGTCTTTAGTTTTTCATTTTGTAAAATTCTGCAGATAAATTAATTTTAAAATTCTATTGGATAAGTTCTAATTTTAAGATCCTTTGATTAATATTTTGGGGAAATTATAATAATATGAAAAGTTGAAAAAAAAAATTGTTAGTAATCTGGAATTAAGAATTCGGAAACTTTTGATTTGTACGAAGGCAATGGAAGGATTTATAAAAAAAATTATGGCAACTGAAAACCAAAACAATGAAATATATTAAATTGACATGAAATGTGAGAATAAAAATATATAATCAAAATAAATTAAGCGGGTGAATTAATTATGTGGTTAATATATAGAGTGAGGCTATTTATAATAACATATTCATAATTTTTATTACCGAAATTTTATCTTACGTTATATTTTGAATTTACTCTAAATTAATTAAAAAAAATAAAGTATAGAGTGAACAAGTTTTACATAAAAAATTGTGAAATTGGTTAAGGGTGTGACTTATATTATACCAGTAATATTAATAGTGATGACTGAAAGGTATCACTTATATTACAAAAGGGTATTAATCGTAATAATTGAAGGGTTATATCTGTAAATATGAAATCAGTTTCACAGGCGCGACCTGCTCATTAAGATATGATTTTTTTTTTTAATTCCTTGTAATAAATTAGAAGATTTGAAAGATAAGTTGAGTTTGTGAAGTGTAAATAGATAACAAAGTTTTACTAATACTATCAAGTAATACTTAAACGAATAACATTGTTCAGTGAAAATCACTAATACTACCAAATAATACTTGTGAAGTGAAAGCGAGTAAAACTGCTCATTGGAAACTACTAATAATAACCAAGTAATATTTGTGAGTAACGTTATTCTAATAAAAAAACTAAAACTAACCAAGTAATACATGTGAAGTCGAGTAACAATGTTTAGTGATAACCACTAATGCTGACCAAGTAATACTTGTGAAGTGAAAATAAATAACATTATTCAGTGAAAACCACTAACACTAACAAAGTAATACTAGTGAAGTGTAAACGAGTAACAATGTACAGTAAAAACCACGAATGCTAACAAAGTAATACTTGTGAAGTGAAAATGAGTCACACTATTCAGAGAAAACTACTAATAATGGCCAAGTAATACTTTTGAAGTAAAAACGAGTAACACTATTCAAAGAAAACTACTAAACAAAACCAAGTAATACTTGTGAAGTGAAAATGAGTAACTTTATTCAAAGAAAACCACTAAAATTAACCAAGTAATACTTTTGAAGTGTAAACGAGTAACAATGTTTAGTGAAAACCACTAATACTAACCAAGTAATACATCTGAAGTGTAAACAAGTAACAATGTTAAATGAAAATCACTAATAGTGACCAATCAATACATGTGAAATGAAAATGAGTAACACTGATTATTAAAAACCACTAATACTGACCAAAAATACTCTTGAAATGTGAACTAGTATACTGTTTAGAGGATTTAGGTTACTCGCTGCAGGTGCTATAATTTAAATATGGGATTTTTTATTTTTTTTATAATAGTTATACGAACTTGAAAATGTAAGACAATGTGTCTTTAAATATATAAATATAGGACAATATGATTTAAAATTTGTAAATATATATAGGACAATCGAGTTCGAACAAGTCAATATTTCACGTGATATTTTAGCCCGATCTAGCTTTTTCCGACTCAGATTGCACGTTTTAATGTAACAAGTCGCAAATGTGACCGATACAACGTTGTTCGTGAATTTTTTACGAAAATTGGGATCAAAATTGGACAATCAATTTAGTTATAAGACCAAATTCGGACAGTTAATCTTTTTGGAACAAAAGTTGGACAATACAGAATTTATAAGGGAGAAGAACGTTTAGGTACAAAGTTATAAGAATTCTAGCTTATTACTACATTACCTTTTTCCAATTACACTCCACTACACACTTTGTCATTAAAAGACTGAAATGTCCCTCTTTCTCCTTTAATTCCCTGCAGTTTTCTGCAGACTTTCTGCAAGAAAGTCTCAAGTCCCATAAATGAACAGTATTCCCCCAAAAGTGCAGAAATTTTGACTAAAGTATAATTTTATTTTATTTTCACTTTTGACTCATTTTTCTGTTTTGACTAATTTTAAACCTTGCAAATATTTAAATACCAATTTCTCCAACTTCTTCCTTATTTTTTAAAAAATTACCTTCTTTTTCCAGAACTGACAAAATTTTAATTATTTTAATTTATAAGTTAACCATTTTCAATAAATATCATATTTAGGATTATTAAAGAGAAAAGTGTCCAGTCCAAATTCAAATAGCAATTTACTTGCATACAAAAATCTCACTATACATACAAAAATTTCACTATACATACAAAATATACTTGACTGTTAATAATCTCACTATACATACAAAAATCTCACTTTTCCACATTTCTTGATGGCATAAAGCTCTGTAACTTCTTCTGCAGATTCCATCTCCCAAGTGCCTCTTATAATCAACTTCAAATCCTTGACTACACTCAGGAATAGAACACCACAAAAAATTCCCTATCTCGAATAAAATACACACAATCACCAAACAAACCACAGCTTGAAAATTACCAAAATAGTTCAAAATTAAACAACCCTTACAAATAGTTCGAAGGCTACTTGAATGAACTCTAATGAGCTGGTAGCCGCATTTACAAAATTTAAATACAAGAACAATTTTGGTTAATTATGTTACAACCAGTATATCCAAGTGAACAGTATTACCATTTCCGTTTCTTAACCAATTTGTACATTTTATGGCAAAAATAAAGTACGGATCAAGTTCAGATTCATCAACTCACCTTACTGGTTGTTCATTTTGTTCGAAAGATTCCATGTACCCATGGAGGCTGAGCGATGACGAGTGAAGTAGGGAGGAGGAAATCACCAGACATTCCAGCCCTAAGGCGGAAATCGACCGCGACGGTGGGGGAGCGGAGGGCGGCGGAGCGGTTCAGTGGGGGAAGAGGTGCCGCGGTGGAATGGAAATTTTTGTGAGGATCTAATTTGAGAGGAATAAATTTGGGTAGAGAGATAAAGAGCCGTGTTTTGTATTTCAAAATAAGAAATGAGGCTGAGAGATATAGACGTATGAGCGTAAATTGAATTATTGATGGGACTTGTCTGATTAGAGAGAGAAACCGAGCTTGAGTGTATTTCTTTTGAAGGTTAAATATGTCTTTTAAGTATTCATTTTGTAGTTTATTGTAATTAGAAAAAGCATTTGTATCTAGTTGTTAGTGTATCCTAAATCTTGTATCTAGCTGTAATTTTCTCAATTTATAATGGGACAAATAATCTTTTTCCTCGTCCAACTACACATTTATTATCCCATTCTCGTCCTTCTTAGTAAAACAAAAAGCGCAGGAGCCCTTTTCCCTAAAGAAGAACTCCAAATTAAGGGGCTATTTTAAAACTCAATTAAACACACTAGAAGAACTCTTTTTTTTTTGGACAATTACTCTAAGGTGCCATTTATAAAGCACATTTACTTTAAGGTCCATTACTTTTTAGTCCATACTCCAAGGTGCTAAAATTAAACCAAAACGTCCAAATTACCCTTATTGATTTTAAATTTTAAATTGGGTCAATAATGTGTTGAAATTGATGGTAATGTGTAGATTTTAAATTTTACTAATTTTTATTTATTTATCATACCTTTTATTTAATTAATTTTTTTTAGTAATAAAAAATTAGCCTAATTTTTTTTAATCATCTTTCTTTTCCTAAGTAATATTTTTTCAGTAATAAAAAATTAGCTAAAAAATATTACACATTCGTATATATATTAAGTTGTATATTTTTAACCATTTTGCATACCTGTAAAAAATCTGCAACTTGTAAAAAAAATCTGTACACCCGAAAAAAAATTTGCACACTCAAAAATATTACACATTCGTATATATATTAAATTGTATATTTTTTACCGTTTTGCACACCCGGTAAAGAAATTATGCACACCAGTAAAAAAATTGCACACCCTAATTTTTTAATCATATTTACTTTTACTTAATTATTTTTTTCTATTAATAAAAAAATAGCCAAAGAAAATTCTGCACACGCGTAAAAAATTCTGCACACCAAAATTTTTTATGTCATTTTGTTTAAAAATTCTGCACACCCATAAAAAAAAAATCTGCACACCCAATAATTTTGCACACCTGTAAAAAAAATTTTGCACACCCCTAAAATATTCTGCATCTATAAATAGATCTAAAATTAAAAATACATCACCATTAAAAAACAAACAAATATTCGGAAACTGCAAAAAATTGTAACAAAATTCAACAAATCCCCACCATACTTATTTACATAGCTAACAAATCTCTCCAAATCATGCAACATAGCCAAAACACGAAATTTTGTTAATAAAAGAGAATGTTAATTCAACAAATCAAAAACACCAAATAAAAAGAAAAAATAATAAAAAAAGGTTAGCAGAATGCTTTCATCTTATCAATAAATAGTTTTAGTATAATCAAGTGGCAGCAAAAAAATCTAAGCGCCGGAATCTCATTCAGAGCGCCTCATCAACTAGCGGCGGCGGTGTCCGTCGGAGCTCTTCCGGCCCCGTCACATCTGTCCACTGCTCATGGTACGGCCACCTCAAATGGAACTGCCGCACCACCACCATCGCTGCCTTTAGTCGGCTTTCGACGACATAGATACGCCCAGATCCGATCCACCAATACAAATCCGCCGCCACACTTGCCGTTTTCTCCTTCGACGAAAACAGATCGCGACCACGGCGAAACCTTATATTGCGATCGTTCGTCGTTTTGCCTAATACAGATCGCGAAAAACCCACCACCATTTCTGATGAATAGATCTGCCGTCGCAGCCTTTCCGGACGTATCCGCCGCCCAATATAGATCTATCTCTGTTCTTCTTCATGGCGGGGGCGGCCTTCCTCGTGGGGGGGGAGTGGTTGATGTTGTTTGGGTGGGGGGGGGAGGGTGGCAGCAGGAGACGGAAGGAAAGAAGGTGGGGGTTTTGTGTGGGGAGAGAATTGGGGGTGGGGGGGATTTGCTGCTTAAGTAAGAAATGAGGGGAGAAAGAGCAGTGGGAGGGTGTTTAATTTGTTAGGGGGTGGGGGTAACCGAACCAGGATGTTATTTTAGTAAGGATGTGAGTGAGGGTAAAATTGTAATATTTTGGACCTTAGAGTAATAGCAAAAATTTATAGCACAAAATGGTACTAAAGAGTATTTTTTTCTTTTTTTAAAAAAAATTGTTAGACACAATTTTTTAGAAAAACAAAAAAGAAAAAGACTTCTAGGTGATGTGTTGGGATTAAAACACCCCTTAGTTTAGTTTTTTTTTTTTTTTATCAATTCTAGGACATATAATTATGAGACCAAAAAAATTTCTCTCCAACTAAGGCCATGAGTTATTATAAGATTTTTAAGGCATGTTTTTAACCTCTAATATATAGTGCAGAAGCACTTTTCTTCTAAGTGTGTGTGACACAACATTTTTTAAAAATAAATGCATGTGACCAAAATTCAAGATTATTGATGTGGTCGTCGGAGTTTACTTGAATTGCTGACGTGTAAATATTAAAATAAAAAAATAAAAAAAATCACCACCTAAAATTTAAAAAATAGTGACCTGAGATGTCTGTATATTCCGTGTTTTCTAATCTTAGGTGGTGATTTTTTTTAATTTTTTTATTCTAATATTTACACATCAGTAGGACAAGTGGATTCGGGCGATCACATTAGACAAACCTTGTCGAAAATGGTGACTTGAAATATTTTTAAGTATTAAATAAAAATATATGCTAAATTTGGAGAGAGAAAAAAACATGTTCTAAAATTGATGAAAAACAAAAAATATAGGCTAGATTTAATTATTTGGCCTTTAATTTAAGGTTACTCAACTTTCCTTTGAAATGAGACTTGCGAGGCCATTAGTAAAATCAAGCAAGAAATGAATAGAACCATAATGATTTTTGTATCTTTATTTATGTCAATCTATCCGAAAAATTATTTCGAATTGATTGTTACATGAATCATAAGCATTCGCGGCACATAATAATGTGCTATATTTAATTATTTAAAAAAATAAAATTTATCGTAAATTTAGGTTCAAACAAGTTTTTGTCTATATACTAGCAATATATTATGATAACAATGTAGAATATTTTTAAATTATATGAAATTAATTTCAATTTTCTAGTAAATTTAAAATTGCAAAATAAAATTAAAGTTAATAATTACATATTTGTTTATATATATATATATATATATATATATATATATATATATATATATATATATTTAATTCTTTTTCTTTCTTTTTTTGCCTTCCCACGAATTTGAAGATCGAACTTAGTAGTAGATACCAATGCTCTTAGGTGCTCTAGCATTGACATTGGGCTACGTGACTCATTCATTAAATTTTCACTTCTAATAATTTTTTTTTTAATTTAGAAGGAATGTTGTTTTGGGGACATTGACTGTTCTTTTGAGGGAAATAAATCAAAGTCATACATTTCAAAGAGAAATGATTTACGGGGTGATTCACTACAGGAGTGATAGGAATATTAAGTTTTTTACTCTTTTTTATATTATTAAATGTCATTTTTACCCTTAATAAAAAAGATTCTCTTCAGCAATAAATTTTAATTTGACCAAAATTTTGAAATTTCAATTTTGAATTTATTCCCTCCTACATTTTCTCTCGCTAATCAAAATCTAATAAGTAAAAAGAACTGTTCATCTTCTTTGTTGGGAAACGTTGTAGTTTTGATGGAAGTTCCAAAATAGATGTAATAGGACCAGTCAGACCTGTTAGCTGACTGATGAACTAGGAATGAGAATAGGATGACCAGCTGAAATGTATAGACATATGATGTAATATATAGGTCACATATTAAAGGGGAACTTAATATGTGTAGGCGTCTTGAAGAAGATTAGAAGATCAGAAGATCAGAAGAAGAAGATATCAAGACCAGAAGATCTTTGAAAGACCTACATCAGAAGAGTCACAAGTTGAAGCTAAGACAAATTGTATCAGAAGACTCAAGGAGGTAGACTGATCAGTCTTAACTGATCAGGTCAGTTCAAATCAGGTGACAACCAAGTGTTAACCTAAGACGTACAAGTCGATCAGACAAGAAGAATGTCAACCTAAGTTTGTTGTTCAAGGCGCCGAATAAGTGTACTTGATAACCAAACAGAGCGAGACACCTAAGTACGGAGCTAACACTGCAGGACAAAGTGTATCAGAGTCAAACGACTATAAAGGACGATGAAGCACGCATTTGGCCATGCTGTCTCTAAGCACATCAAATCAGACCTGCACACCTACCTTAAATAGACCAAAAATTCAAATTTCTCTCCAACGGTTAGTTCGATTTCGTGCCTATAAATATGAGATCAACCTTCAGAGTAAGGTTACAGAAATTATACACAAGCTCAAGCATATATACAAGCCAATTTCCGAAGAACACCAAGAACTCAAGAAATATTATAAGTGTTCATCCCATAGTTTCTTAGTAAGAATTCATATCCTTTAACTTTAGGCTACTCAAATACTAGGATAGAATTCTAGTTGGAAACATAACAAATCTTACCCTAAACCGAGTGTTCGGATAAGTTTATAAGCAAGATTTCAAGGTAGGGTTTCTAGTCTTGATTTTTGGGATCAGTTGAGTGAGAGCTCCATAAATATTTGTATGTACTGTGTTTTGACTAACACATTAAACTAAGTCTAGTTGGTAGTAAGTGCCCCTGCTGATAGGGAATAGTCGACGTAGGACAAGTTAGTTCAAACCACTATAAATCTGTAGGTTTACCTGCTGATTTGATAAACTGTCATGCATATCCTAAGTAGAGACCAGTCTAGCACCAAGTTGCTGATCTGGTCAGTTGGACACATTGTCAACTGATCTGATCAGAAAACCTTAGGACTAGTTTTTTGTTAAACTGATTTTTCACACGGGTTGATTTAAAGATTTTGCACAATCAGTTAAACTAATAGACACCAAACTGATCAGCTCACCAGCTATCAGTAGGTTGGATATCAGTTTGTACTGATCACTAAGCACTCTATATCAGTAAACTTGCAAATCACACTGATCACACGAAAAAGTTTTAGAAGTCTATTCACCCCTCCCCTCTAGACTTCTGCCTTACTGAAACCCATTCGGGACCTACATTCTTCCTCAAGAAGCTTCCTCCAGATTCATCCACACTTTCATCTTCTTCCCAAGAAGCTTTCTCTGAAATTCATCCAAAATTCACCTGTGTTTCTCAATCTCGTCTCAGAAATTGATTCTAAAATTCATTCCCAAATTCAATACCAATTTTAAAAAAAAAAAATTAATAATTGAGTCAATCCAAAAACAAATTCTTCCCTAAATTCCAAAAAAAAAAAAGAAAATCGCAAACAGAGATGCGAGATAAATAAACAAATCGAGCAATAATAAGATGAATATCCGACTATTAAGGCTTGAATAATGATAAAGGGTTATAGATTAGGCCGCGTCAACACCACTACACCATCACTAAATCTGAAAAGCAGTAACAGGGGGGAGGGGGTGGGGAAAAAATAAACTTGGTTGAAAAAAAAAAAAAGTGAAATTACACGAGTACAAATGGAATCACACCCTAAGTTGAAAATAGTATAGCTTATCCATGTGACAGGCCTTCTACGTATTACAATGAAATAAGTGCATATTTGAGTAAATCTCTTGTGCCCAAGTGCACTATGCAATTTAAGTGTATTTTTTATGAATGAGAAAGAGAGAGAAAGTTGTGTTAATTTTTAGGAGAAAAATGCCATTGATATTTTTTCAAGAAGGCAGCTATTTTCTTTTCCTATTTTATTTAATTCTTTTGGTTAATTAAATAGAAGTATAAGAGTTTAAATAACAATTCTCTGGGCTAGAAATTAAAAGAACAATTTGAAATTTAATAACATAAAAGAATATTTACTTTTACATTGAACTGTTTATAATTCTACCCTTAAGTATATTTTTAAATAATTTCAGTTGTTTTTACTAAAAATTTGTAATTTACCAATTGCACGGCCCTACCCCAGGAATTTTTCCATAAAAAAAAAAAAGCTCTCCTAAATCTCTTTTTCATTAAAATATTAACTATTCCTCCTAGTTCTTCGACGTTTCAAATCTTTCTTGAAGTTTTACTTTTTTTTAATTTTTGACCTCTCAATCGCCTATTCATTTCCATCTAATCTCCCATATTAGGTTCTCTAGTATTTATTACGCAATTAGGTACTTTAACCTCTACTCTACAAATTCTCAACTATTTCCTCCTTTTGTGGGAAATTAAATAAATAGATTATTCCCGACCCTCTCTACAAGCTCGAGCTGATGAGACGGAATTCTCTCAGAGCCCAGGTTGTGGGTTTGATTCCCGTGGAAGCACTCTACCCATTTAAATTACCCACTCTTTTGGCCTCCTCTCCAGAGAGTAGAGACAATGATTCGGCCCACGAGCCTTCTTTCACCTCCCTAACTTTTTATAATTATTTTAAAATTTTTGTTTTTCAAAATCGTTTTTATGCATCTTATGAGATTTGATCTATGAACGTCCTATAAAAGAATTATTTATTTATTTATTTATTCATTTAATTTTTTGAAATGTACCTCATTTATTTAGTCTTTTTTTCTTTTTATCTGATCCTTCAATGATGGCAGACTATGATTAATATTTAATGAAAACAATTTTAATTTTTTAATAAAAATATTTAATTAATATTTTTTTTAAAAATAAGTAGATTGTGCATTAGAGCTACCGTGCAAATTTAAATGCACTTTTTAAATAATATTAGTTATATTAATATACACTGAAAAATATAGTCCAACTATTTTTACTTGTATTTTTCAATGAAAAAATTAATGTTATTTGAAAAAATATAGTCCAATTTTTTATACTTTTGGTCCCACCGTCACGTTTTCCGTTAAATCCTATTACAATTTTGGTCTCAAAAAATGCTGCTATGGGACCAAAAGTGTATTAGGATTTAACGGAAAATGTGACGGTGGGAATAAAAGTGTAAAAAAAAAATGAATTTGAGACCCCAAGTGGCGAGTATTAGGACCAAAGTCGCGAGTGTTCATGTCTCATGGGATCAAAATTGCATTAAGCTCTAAATTTCCTGAGTTTAAATGCAATATGTTCATCCATAGAAATTGATGCATGCACATGCAGTGCTTGCTGGTACGTAAATTATTGCTATTCCAGCTGTAGCATCTTTTCCCTTGTTATGATCAACCATTTGGCTCTTAAATAGTGATGTTGGCCTACGATTTGCCTAGAATTTTAATAGACAAACAAATTATCTACGCACAAACTGTCTTGTAGTTTCCGCATAGACAAATTTTTATACATATATAAATAATTTTCTAGGCAATTTACATTTCCGTAGACAATTATATTTGTAGTTTGAAAATGACTTATATGAGAGATTTAAATCAAAATTGTCCCATAATTTTCCACCTTTATTTAAATGGTTCCGTAATTATCAATTTTTTCAATTTGCTCCAATTTTGAATGATCTTCGGCGATTTGGGACCAAATTGGAACAATTTCTCCAAAAGTTGATTCATGGAGATGGATCTTGGAGAATGAAGGGATATACACTACAAACGGGTACTCAATGTTAGCCGAGAGCGCGGAGGAAAATGGAGACTTAGGTACGCTGTGGAAGAAAGTTCAGAGTGCACCTGTTCCGGACAAAGTTAAAATTTTGGTTTGGAGAGTATTCCTACAGAGAGTTGCAACAAAGAAAAATCTTGCAAAGGGGAATATTTGTTGGCCAAAATGTGTGCATCTTGTGTCAAAGCAATGAGGAAATGAAAATCATCTTTTCAAATTACCGATGGACAAAATTATGGGGATGGCTTGGGATAACTATATATGGTCAGCCATACTTCACTAAAGACCAACTTCTTATACTTACCGGAGCTGCGAAACCTTAAAAAATCTAAGCAAAGTCATGGAACGCTCCGTGGCTGTGATTGGTATGGGGCACATGGGAACACAAGAATTCGGTAATTTTCAATGAAACCACCCCCAGTGTTGAGGAATGTTTGATCTCTTTCGTGTTAGAGTTTGGAATTAGATTAGAATTAGAGGTAGCATGAGTTCTATTTATTGTGTTAACGATTGGATTGAAAAGCTGATGATATGTTTAGAACAAGTATAGGCATTGAGTTAAATTTGTAATGGTTGTACTTCTTTTATGGGTTGAGTATCCCTTGTACTCTATTTTATTTATTATTGCCCCCCTCCCCTCCCCTCATACTATGAACAAGCAATTTCATCAGAGACTTACTTTTAAAAAATAGCATTAAAATTTAAATTTTATTTAAACAATTAATCAAATTTAAATAATTATACAATTTAAAATTGATTTAAATAATTATAACACAAATTTAAATAATATACAGATTTATTTTAAAATTAAAATTTCCCTATTTATGTGGGAATAATATTTTTTAAGGACAATAACTTGGGGGTTGTGTTTTAAGGACAATAATTTTACAAGATTAGAATTGCAGGACAATATATTTTAAAACTTGTAAATATAGGAAAATTTGTTTTAAAATTTTAAAAAATCTGCCCGAATCTCATATGATATTTCAGTCCGATTTGGGCTTATTCGGGTTCAATTGTCCTATACATTTACATATTTTAAAATATATTGTCCTATATTTACATATTTTAAAACATATTGTCCTACATTTCCAAGTCTGAAAAAATATTGTCCTTAAAACACAAACCACCTAAAGTTATTGTCCTAGAAAAATATTTTTCCCCTATTTATGTAGGTTTCCTTCCTCCGGCGTGACTTCATCCAATATATAACTTTGTCTTTACCCAATTATATGTTTATGAAAGGCATCAAGTCTTTCACCCAATTGTGTCACCCAAGACTCCTTATTGAGACACTTGTTAACTACATTAATTAAGATACATATATCAAGCAAAGTTTAATTTATTTAATAAAATACACAGAATCACACATACTAATACAAAGAGAATTAACAAGAGATAGAGTAGTAGTAATTATTGAATCACCACAAACTAAGATTCAAGTACAAATATAATAATAAATTACACATATTGGCGGTTGTAATTGTCGTCGTCTACATATTGCCGGTTGACGTCATCATGATCAGCCACCATGAAGGAAATGAAAGACCAGCTGCTAATGTCATGATTTCCTCCAACACCATACTGGCCCCGTTCCGTAGAAGCGGAGAAACCAATTTGAACCCACTCGGGAAGAACGGTCTTCAAGTCAAAAGTATGTTCCACACTCCCAATTAATTGCGGAGCCCAAGGGGGAGAATTGGCGGTGGCATTGGCAAAAACAGATACCAACCTTTGACGCGCGTCGTACGTGATTCTAGCCTCAAAAAAATGAATCCAGGGATATCCCGGGGGTGTGATGTTGAGGGCTGCGTTGTCCCACTCCCACCTACCAACGGCATCGGAGTTTCTAGTAGTCGAGCTCAGCCGCAAAAAGGGGGACAGGTGCTAGTCCCGAAGAATCATCATACAGTCCCATGTTCCCTCGTTTGGCGGACGCCATAGGGATGGTAGCATTGACGGGTGCAATGAAGAAAGATATGCCGTTTAGAGTATATCTGTCTATACCAAACTCGATTGAGCCAGTGAACACAGTTTGGAAGTTAGCTTGTCGGCGCCCGGCTCTGTCCCATAACCTGACTGGCGGGGAGTACAACACTCTGCCAACGCTCCGGTAGGTAAGAGAAATGATTTTTCTGAAGTGAATTATGCTGGCATCACCTTGTAAGATTAAGTCGGGTGCATTTCTTCCAAAATCCGTGTATTTGAAGGTGGTGGTGTCTGATTGTGAGTGAAGCCTGTTGGGAAGCAAGAGGAACACTAGGCTACAGGCTATCATCAACCAGCTCACTGCCACGGGACACAGCAGTCCGGTGGGAATGGGCCCGCCGATGTGGCCCACTGCGCCCACCCGCGAGGTTGTGTTGCCGGCGCCTGAGGATTTTGATGGCTTCTCGGAGGTCCTCAGGGGTTTTGATGTCAGCCAGCTTCTTGAGGGGGCCTTCACGACTGGAAATAGCCTCCCCTTGCTAGCCGGAAGCCTGAGTTCCGGCAGAGGCCATGCCGGAAATCGGGGTTTCACCGACGGGAATGAAGGTTCGAAGGGATGAATCAAAGGAAAAGTCTGGGAATTCTCTAATGAAACACCCTTCTATAGTAATTTATTGGGGTTGGGAGTTAATGAGGAACAAATAGAATGTTCTTCATTCATGATTGATGATAGCTATTAAATGCTTGATGATTGTAAGTATTAAATTGCAAGAAGGATTGGGCCAAAGGCCTCTTTTTTGGCTCTTAAAGCCTTGCAATAAATGAGAATTGTGAACCCTTAAATGGGTCTTTACTAAAAGTATTTATACTTGTTGCAAACATGGGAGTAGATTCCTAGATTCTAGCCTCTAGACTATTAATGCATTTTGGCCAAAGATCTGGACTAAAATCGGCTTAGAACAGTCATAATTAATTACTTTTGTCCCGATTTTCCAGGTCGAGATCGCTGGAGTTCCCTCTGAGGTCGCCGGCGTAACTCTCGAGGTCGCGCTGCGGAATCTTTCCCCATCGATGTGTCTGTTTCTGCAACCCGAGAGATCTCCAAGGAACTGCTTCCCGTTGGGGAAAGCCTTCACTGTTCTGGGACCGTTGGAGGATGCAGATAGGCTGGCGCAACCTTTGGGGTTCCATGCCGTTGATGCGAACGGGGGTTTTGGACCCAAGAAATTGTTCGGGAAATTGTCCCAGATTTGTCATTATCAAAGATAATGTCCTATATTTTACAAGATTTGGCAAGATTGACAAGATGTGCAAGAAAGTCCAAGATTTACAACTTTATTATTATATTTTCGGTTATATTATTTTTAGAGTTATCTTTAGATTAGTTTTTTTTATTTGGTCCTTTTAGATATATTTTTGGTCCTTTTCCTCTTTATATAGGTTGGGGACGTCTTTTTTCTTTTTTATCAATGAATAAAGTATAAATTTTCTTTGGTAATTTGTCAAAAACTAATATTTCATCTGCTAACCTGAGTCAGGGCGTCGATTTTACCCTGTTTTATATTCGTTCTCCTGCTAGCCTGCATAGGGCGACGAATTTATCTTGTTTCCAAATCGCGGTTCTCATCAAATTGGTGCTTTCATTAAGAGTATTTGAGAATCGCGATCGTAAATTGCTACCATGTCAAGATTCGACGAGGAACGAATCAAATCGTTGGAGACCAGTGTGGCGGACATCAAAATCAGTATGGCCAACATTGACGTGAAGCTTGATGCGGTAATCGCGAGGGTAGAGAAGTTGAAGCGCAAACTGCTTTGCTGGGGACTTGTTTCTGATTCTTCGTCAGAAAAATTCCAGCACCGGTCTTCGTCCTCACCGGAGAAGACAGCCTCACGACGTCACCGCCACAAGTCGTACACCTCTAAAACTTCAGAGATTGCGCCGCCGGTTATCATCCCATCGCCACCACATCGGCCATCTAGTACAACACCACAACCACCTTCATCTAGCCACCACCGTCCTGTACCTGAACCACCACCGCCTGCCACACCCCCCGCATTCAGATCACACTGACACTGTCCTCTGCGTTCAACCATCGACGCACTCACCCCCGCGCCTGTTCACCAGCCGCTCACCGAGCGATTGGCCGCTGCACTAGAGCGCCAACCACCGCCCAATCCCAGAGCACCTACGGTGACTCCGGTCTGCCGCGTTCGTCTTTCGCCGCCACGAGATCGAAGACCGCCGTTCTGCTTTCCAGCGGCGTGGCCCATCATGAAGAAGACGCCTGGGATCGTCATGCCCTAATTCAAGGACTTCTGCTTCACAGTAAGGACGGGAGGAGTTTTGATATTGGGCCAGAGATCAATTCTCATGTTGAGTCTCGTGGACCTAGCAAGTATATTGGGCAATTTGATGACAATGAGTCTTTTCGTGGGATTAATAAGAATGGAACAAGTATTGAAGCTTTTGGGCCAATTTATTTCGAGTTTTTGCCCATTTTAAAATGACATAACTCTTTTTTGCCCTAAGACTTTTTCAACTCACAATTATACCCTTTTTTTTACCATTCTACCCCTCTCATTAATCACATCCATATCTCATCCTTATCCCATTCCATCATTTAATTATATATCATCCAAACACGATCTTTAATCCTAAACCCAGGCCGGGTTCGGATTGGGACGGGTTCGGGCAGTGTCGGGTAGGACTAGGTTTGGGCCGGGTCAAACTGGGTTCAGGCCGGGCCGGGTCAAGTCGAGTTGTACTGAGTCAGGTCGAGTTGTGTCCAGGTCTTGTTTGAATGTTGAAAAATGTGGTGGGATTGAGATGGGATTAAGGGATGGGATGGGATTAAGGGGGAAGGGTAGAATAGTTAAAATAGGGCACAATTGTGAGTTGAAAAAGTTTTAGGGCAAAGAAGATTAATAAGTTCAAAATGGTTATTTTTGCCTATTTTCTCTAAAATAAATTGAGTAAATGCAAAAGAATAGTGAATTAATAACCACAAAATTATCACAATAAGCACATAAATAACACACTAAACTCCACTTATCATAAATTATTTTCGTTAAAAATTTCGTAGATATATTAAAAAAATATTAAAAAAATTCGTAAGCAATGCACTATTTTCTTATAATAATAAAATATTTCATGAATTAAGAATCCATGAAATACAGCACGAACAGAGGAGAAGTGGGAAAAAATAGTAGGAGAAGCAAAAGAAACTTAGGGAGTGACATTTTATTTATATATCACACATATTTCTACTTAAAGTTTACATATTTGTGATTGTATTAACCCTTATGCGTGAAGAATTCCACATAACGGCAAAACATTAGGAAATACACCCACAAAAATTATTATCTACCCATTATGTCCTTCATAAAAAAAATCTGTAAATCCTATTTTCCTTTTTTTACTTTTTTTTTCTTCAATTCATCGCCCATTGCCACCTGCTCGCCGTCTATTGAAGATGTCACCACCGACTTCCGGAATGATCGAGAAAATACTATGTGCTCAAATATTAGTTGGCAAGTTTTTAAGAAAAAGGATACTATAGATTCTTCTAGAATTTTCATAGTCAAACATAAATGAAAAAGTGGAGCCTAGATAGTTCTAGTTGGAATAAGTTTGCAGGCTAATTAATTAATTAAGAACTAAGCTAGATAGTTCTAGAAAATGAAAAGGCAAGTATATGTCGTTGTATGCAACCTATAAATACTAGGTAGTCATTTTAAGTGTGTGTGACAAAGTGTGTGTGAGAAAGAGTGAGTGCGTGACATAGTGTCAAGAAGCAAGAGTGGTGTGAGGTGTGTCTCCAAATAAAGAGTGAGTTAAAGTGTTCCACATATAAAATAGAGTCTAGCTTTTGGGTCTTGTAAATTATAGTGTCAATTGTAATTACTCATTTTCTCTAATAAAAAGTAATTACATTACACTTTGAGTGTGGCTCGGTATCCAACAAGTGGTATTAGAGCAAGGCGATTTCTGGTGATATTTGAGATCCGTTGGTCGAGCTTCTTGCATTTATTTGTGCAGTTTAATCTCAAGGTGTTGTTGTGCGATTTTGTTGTTGTCTTGATTTAGATCTTTGGAGCTTGTCTTCAAAAATCAAGCTTTCTTAACGTCATTAAGTTTGGTTAAGCCACGATGGGTGACCTTCAAGTGGTTGGTGGAATCAAGAAGCTTAACAACTAAAATTACAACACGTGGTCGTTGTACATGGAGTCGTATCTCCAAGGTCAAGACTTGTGGGAGATAGTGAATGGTAGTGATGTCACACCACCAGAAGGAGATGCTGCCGCTCTAAAGAAATGGAAGATTAGAGCTGGAAAGGCATTGTTCACGATCAAGACCACCATCGAGAAGGAAATGTTGGAGCACATAAGGGAGGCGAAGACACCCAAGGACGCGTGGGAAACTTTTGCTACGCTATTCTACAAGAAGAACGATGCGAGGCTACAACTTCTTGAGAACGAACTTCTCTCAATCACACAAGGCGTCATGACAATAAATCAATATTTCGCCAAGGTAAAGTCTCTCTGTCGCGAAATCTCTTCATTGGATTCTTCTGCTGGCATGTCTGACTCAAGAATTAGAAGAATCATCATTCATGGATTGAGGCCGGAATATAGAAGTTTTATTGCTGCTATCCAAGGTTGGCCTACTCAACCCTCGCTTGTTGAGTTAGAAAATATGTTAGCTAACCAGGAGGCGTTAGCTAAGCAAATTTTGGGATCCTCATCCAAGAATGACGAAGAAGCACTCTATAGTAATAAAACTAGAGGTCGGCTCAACAAGAATAATGACAGCTCTAAATCAGGGGGAGCTCAACAAAGAAACAACAGAGACGACGAATCTCAACAGAATAGAAGATTCAATGGCACGTGCTACAATTGCGGGAAGAAGGGTCACATAGCTAAGAATTGTTGGTCAAAGAAGATAAATATGGAGGGTAATGCAGCCATGTCAAGTACGGGACGTACGAGTGATGATGAATGGGACATCGAAACATCTTTTGCTGTGGAAGAGGAAGAGAAAGCTCTAACAGCAATTATCCCGGAGTTGATCAACTACAATAATGATTGGATAGTCGATTCAGGCTGCTCAAACCATATGACCGGAGATAAAGAGAAATTGCGGAACTTGGCCGAGTATAAAGGCAATGGTTTGGTGGTGAATGAAAATAATTCAAGATTACCAATCGCCCATGTTGGTAAAACAAGATTCGTGCCGAGGTTCAGTTCGAAGGAAGTTTCATTGCATGATGTTTATCATATACCAGGTATGAAGAAAAACTTACTATCTGTGGCACAATTTACAGTGTCGGGTCACCACGTGATATTCGGTCCCAATGAAGTTAAAGTATATAAAGATGTTAAGATTTCCGGAACACCAGTAATGGAGGGCCAACGATTAGAGTCTGTCTACGTGATGTCAGCAGAATCAGCGTATGTGGATAAGACACGGAAAAATGAAACAGCAGACTTGTGGCATGCAAGGCTTGGACACGTTAGCTACCACAAGTTAAAGTTGATTGGCAAAGTCGATGCTAAAAGGTCTTCCTCAACTAAATGTAAGGACAGAGACAATATGTGCTGGTTGTCAATACGGTAAAGCTCATCAACTTCTGTACGATGATTCAAAGTTCAGAGCCAAAGCGCCATTAGAGTTGATACACTCTGATGTGTTCGGACCAGTGAAACAACCTTCAGCCAGCGGAATGCGCTACATGGTCACGTTTATTGACGACTTCTCTCGGTACGTATGGATTTACTTTATGAAAGAAAAATCTGAAACATTTCTAAATTCAAAGAATTTAAAGAAGAGGTAGAAGCAGAAGTTGGAATGAAGGTCCAATCTCTGCGAACAGACAATGGTGGCGAATACACTTCAAAAGAATTCTCGCGGTATCTACGAGAATGTCGTATACGCCATCAGTGTACATGTGCAAACACACCACACCAAAATGGTGTGGCCGAGAGAAAGAATCGACATCTTGCAGAGATATGTCGAAGTATGGTACATGCCAAGAATGTATGACACATGTTTTGCAACATACTAACCTCTCAAGTATAAGAGGGTCGTTTCGTGCCCGGTTAAATATCGATCCACGGGACTAGGATGGTGAATATAGCCCAATTGCTATGTGTTGTCGCATGATTATAGTGTGAAACGATTTGGAAACTTAAAACAAGCAATATCCAACAATCAAACAAAGATAAACAATAAATGAGCAAGCTAAGAGAAAGCAATTAAATAGCAAACGAGTTTGTTCACTAGTGAGAGAAGATGTGCTCGTGTGTTTTTCCTTGTGAGACGATTGTCAAAAGATCAATTATGGTGTTTACCTCTATTTCCGGTTATTCCATAAGGGCGATCACTAAACATATACCATCCCCGTACTTGGTAAGCCTAGGGTACGATATCGGTTGAAATCCTAGGATCGAGAGGTGAATCTCCCTTTGCTAACCCGGGTAATTGCACGGATATGGTCCTCTAATTAGCTAACTACTCTGTCACCGTGTGTTCCCACTTGTAGACTAAGGTTGATGCTCCTATGTGTTCTTCACTACCCACCCAAGGTTTTAACTCAAGAAGATAATGTAGATTAGGGGGGTTCTAAAGTATCTACCCAACTCTCGTTGTGATAGGACTTAATCGACTCCAATTCGGATGAATTAAACCAATACCCATATGCCTAAACCCGTCTACCCAACTCTCGTTGAAGTAAACTAGCAAAAACACACAAGCTCATACCAAAACCACCAAAATAGAACAATAAAATTCCCCTAATCTAAAGGATAATTATCAATAGAGATAAACATCCATAATCAAGCAATTAAACAATCATCACCACAATTCCAAACAGTACCCAAACACTAATAATAAGTTCAAGCACCAATCCATACAATTTCCATCAATACTCCTTGGTTTCTTGTTCAAAACTGAAATAAACAATTTATCTATACTATGCTATGACTATCTAAGCTATCTATGGAAGAAAAATTGAAAAACATTGAAAAACATGTAAAAGTATTAGTTGCAGCTCTCAAAAGTATCACTTGCTCTCTACTCTATCTCTCTCCCAGCCTATGTTTTAAAAACCGGAACCGGAAGTTGAGCCGGACGACCCCCAAAAAAGGCTGGACCGGGGTCGGATCGGTTGGATCGGATTGAGCCGGTGTGACGTCATAATAAATATTATATATATATATTGAGCCTGTATTACAGGAAAAATTAAATTGCATTACAAATTTAATAAATGGACAAAACATGCAGAAATAATATATTTATTATGAACTAATTATAACTAAGGGCCTAAGGCCCACTGTGAAAGGGCTTGGCAATGTTGTGCAAGATAATTTTAATTAGGCTCAGGTTATTCGCACCGCCCCATTTGGTAAACCCCCCACAAAACTAATTTCTTCTGCTTCTCTATTCTCTCCTTCTCTCTGTCCACTCACTCTCTGCCGCTCTTCTCTTCAGCCACCGCCGCCTTCCTCCAGGTTTCTTCTTTTTCCTCTTCTTTCTTCGATTCTTTTTCCTCTCCTTTCTTCAATTATTTTTCCAAATCTGTGCCTCCTTCCTCCTCTCTCTGCTAGCGCTCCACCTCCTCCATTTTTCTCTTCTCTATTTTTCTTTCCTTATTTTCAATACCAGATCTGAGATTTGTTATTTTTTACGGTTTTTTTTTTCTAAATTATTTGATATTTTTCGACACTGTGGCAAAAATTGGGATTACAGCGAGCGGCAGACGGCGGCGAGCGCAAACGGCGGATCGATCGATCTCCTCTTCAAGTTGAAATCGCCATAGAAGCGTCTGCGAGTTTCAAATTAGAGCTTCCCAAGTTTTGAGCCTTGTTTCCTTCGTTTTTTAAGATAAAAATTAAAAAGCCCTTTTTTTTTTTTTTTTTTTGGTTTTTTTGGAGAAAACCGGCGGTTCACCGGTTCCCAATTTTCAACCCGTTTTTTCGGTTTTGAGGGGAGCGGTCCAATAGCGGTTCTATACGCTTCCATTGGACTGCTGGCGAGCGGCTCACTGGTCCGACCGGCCGGTTGGACCCGATTTTTAAAACAGAGCTCCCAGCTGCTCTCTCCTAAAAAAAACGAACTCAAGGCTTTTTATATGGTTTTAAATCCTCTGGCACGTGTCCCTAGGTCATAAATGGGGACCTCGGATATTTTGATTTGCTCGACTTGAGCAGAGGTGAAGTCGTGCACCCGTTTTCATTTTTTCAGGCTGCTCGACTCGAGCAGCGTTGCTCGAGCAAAATTGGGTCGAGCAACTCAAAATTTCGGAAATCACCTCCCTTGCTCGACCAAAGGGAGGTCGAGCAAGGTTGCTCGACTCGAGCAGCAGGTCGAGCAACTACAGGTTGTGCAACTTCGGTCGTCGTTTTCTTCATAACTTGAGCTTCCGAACTCCGATTGACTTGATTCTTTTTGCGTTGCGACCCTCATTTCAAGCTCTTTCACATGGTTCAACTATCTTCTCCTACATTCTTCTAGATCAGAGCAGTTTATTTAATCAATTCTAGCTTGTTTCCACTCGTTTCCTACACAATGAACCAAACATGCCCTTTCTCCACATTTAGGCACAATTAAGTGAAATTAGTGCAATAAAATCACGAAATGCTATCAAATTAAGCTCAAAATCACATAAATACAAGCAATGACGACCCCTATTCAATGTACCAGGAAGATTTTGGGCCGAGAGCATGAGGACAGCAGCGCATGTGATTAACAGGCTTCCTCAGGCAAAATTAAAGTTCATATCACCCTATGAGAAGCTGTGGGGGTGCAAACCTGCAGTAAGTCATTTCAGAGTTTTTGGTTTTGTTTGTACGTGTTTGTGCCTAGCCATCTTCGAAGCAAGTTCGATAAAAAGGCTATTCGGTGCATCTTTGTGGGATACGACAACCAAAGAAAAGGGTGGAGATGCTGCGATCCTACAACAGGAAAGTGTTATACATCAAGGAATGTTATATTCGATGACGCTTCATCATGGTGGTCGCCTCATAAAGAAGTGTTGCCGGTTTCCAAGGAAATAGAAGATATCTTACAGAAAAAGATGGAGGAGCAAACAATTAAAGTACATTCTACCCCAAAAGAATATGTAGAAGAAGAAGATGAACAACAACAAACTGAGGAAGACATCACAGAAGAAGGTGAAATCACAGTCCCCGGCAAACAGGAGTTTATCACGAAGTAGCAGATGATCAACCAGAAGCAATGATATCTAAAAGACGGAAATCAAGTAGAGCGCAAAAAGCAAATCCCAAGTACGCCAATATTGCAGTTGCTCAAGAAGAAAGTTATAGAGAACAACTGCTCATGAGATAGAGAAAGAAAGTCGGTGTTGAGGGGGAGTATTGAAGATGTCACCACCAACTTTCGGAATGATCGAGAAAATACTATGCTAACTTGCTCAAATATTAGTTGGCAAGTTTTTAAGAAAAAGGATACTATAGATTCTTCTATAATTTTCATAGTGAAACATAGATGAAAAAGTTGAGCCTAGATAGTTCTAGTTGGATCAAGTTTGCAGGCTACTTAATTAATTAAGAACTAAGCTAGATAGTTCTAGAAAATGAAAAAGCAAGTATATGTCGGTTGTATGCAACCTATAAATACTAGATTATAATTACTCTTTTTCTCTAATAAAAAGTAATTACATTACATTTTGAGTGTGGCTCGGTATCCAACAACTGCTCATGACCACCAAATCTCACTGAGATGTCCGCCGCCGCCGAATGACGACATCCTGGGCAGGAAGAGACGAGCAGCGGCGTTTTTTTGCTGGAATTTGTGAGAGAGAAGTGTTTGAGTGAGACGATGGCATATAAATAATCCAGCTACTCTTCTTATTTATGAATTTGATGGACTCTGTTTTAGCTTATTTCAAAATTTGATAAGACTCTGTTTTAGCTTATTTCAAATTTTCAATGCGTTCCTCTATGATAGAATATATGTACATATATTAGATTAATTAGCATAATCTTTGTATTTAGTAGGTATTAATATTTCCATAGTCATAGCCTACAATTACGTCTGTACACTTGTATATATTGACTCTACTTGAGGAAATTCAATCAACCGAATATATTCTTACACTCTACTATAAATCAAGCTTATTTCAAATTTCCAACGCGTTTCTCAACTCCATCATCTTTCATCACCCACCCGTCAAAGCTTTTCTTGTCAGTATAATCAAAACTATAAATCAAGCATCCATCCAACGCGTCCAAACAAAAACCAAAAGCACGAATTACAGGGGACGGAGGCAGAGGCAGCTGGCAGTACTTCTCGGTCCCAAGATCAAGTGCAATTATTGCATCCCCTGATTGAAATAAAGGCAGGAATCTGGTCCTGTGTATCTGTTAAAGCTTGGAGTTTGCAAATGTTACTATGCAACTTAGAAATCCTGTAAAATGTTTATATAGGAGATTGAACTGTATCGGAGTTCACAAAATTATGAAATAAAATAAAAACAATTTTAAATATAAAAATAAATTTAGAATTGATTTCAAATTTAATAGTAAAATTTCAGTTATAACGTAGAGTATATAGTGTTTGAGTTAGGCTACAATGAAACAGAACATAATTTGAAAATTACACTTTAATACTTTCTATTAAATAAAACATGTGATTAAAAGTATAAAATTTTATGATTTTGTTAAAAAAAAAAATTTACTTATAATGTGTAGCAAATAAAAAAATAAATAAAATTTGTAGCAATCATGTGAAGTTGCACTTCAACGGTTGCCCTTAAAATAATTTAAAAAATTAAATAAGTCAGCCAAAAGCAAATAATTAAAATAACTAAACATGTAAGCCAAAAGCAAATGCATAAAAAAACTATATTGCAGCAAGAATTAATTAAAAAATTATATAAAAATTAAATATGTAAGCCAAAAGCAAATGTATTAAAAAAAATATATATATATATATGGCAGCAAAAAGTAGGAATCAAACTCAGATTCCCATGAGCACCACATTGTGTAACAAACCATCCTGCCACTCATCAAACATGTAAAAAGTCTAGCATATATATATATATATATATAAGATCTCAAAATCCAGGTAGGGCACGTTGCCCAAGCGTCTATCCGCCCCTGCTCCCATGATTACTCTTCTTACAAAGCAAACAACGATCTTCACTACAATAACGGTTAAAATCTGAACAACACTTGTCTTCATTATTTCGTATACAGAACTTCAATCTGCAAAGACAAATATATGCTATGTTAGATGTTTGAATCTCAATATATGGAAAAGTAATTACAGAAAATTATTTCAAGAATTCTTTAATTGAAAAAATGAAACATGATACTCCCTATGTCCTTTTTGAGCATTCACACTTTTCATTTCGGTCCGTCCCATTTCAAGTTGGACACCCAAATATGAAAAAAATCTTACAATCTCCACCCTCACAATCTCCACCCTCCATCCTTATTGAAAAGTCAACAAAGTCACTTTTTCTTGTGCCGGTCAAAGTGTGAACCCTCAAATGGGACGGAGGGAGTATCTAATAACACCTTTAATTTATTCCTCGATCATGATCGAGATGCAAATTAAGTAAAAACAGAGTCCATCAACTTCATAAATCATCACAAATAATAGGAAGGCGAGTCCACCAACTTCATAAATCATCACAAATAAGAAGGTTAATATATTGGAGTACTTATACCTTGTAATTGTTTTCTTAGTTTTCTTCTTCTTCTTCCTCCTGGGTAATGTTGTATCTCCACCATCATAGTCACTTAGTAATGTTGTATCTCCACCACGATAGTCACTTAATCGAACAAGGCTTCCCGGACAAATTAGTGAAGAGGTAATTCTCCGGCCATGAATAGAAATTTTTTTGATTGAATTATTTGCAACATCAAACCACAAGAAACCATTACGATTCTGCAGATTCTGCAAAACAACTTGCTCTTTTCTCTTCAAATAAGCAACAAGCCTTAATCCTCCTACTCCTAGTGTTGGTGCATTAATAAGTGAATAATATTGCAGAGAAAAGAGTTTAATCCACAATTTCTCCACTCCATTATCTTTCATCACCCACCCATCGAAGTGAAACATCCGGTAATAATCAAAACTGCAAATTAAGCATCCATCCAATGCATCTAAACTAAGCTGGCAGTACCTTTCAGTCCCAAGATCAGTTACCGGGGGCAGTGGCAGCTGGCAGTACCTTTCAGTCCCAAGATTGAGCGACACCACTATCCAATCATTGTGTGATATCCAATACAAAGCGCCATCCAACAAAGCTCCCTTCAATTCTTTACATCGAACCCTACAAGGACAATCCTCAACCCTCTTCCACGAATCCGATTTTAAACTATAAACAAGGGTCTGGAACACAACTGACGACAAATCATCAATCCTAACAACTTTGTAGTCATCAGAATCAGAATCATACCCAAACCCGTACGCGTAACCATACTTATTGGTAACTAAAGCATCATTAGGTTGGGGCAAGTTGTGAGACTCCTTTGTCAAGGGGTTCCGTATCACTAACATGTCTTTAGCTGTGAACACAATTAGACCGTTGCACGGGGCCACGGAAGTCGACAGGTTTATATTGTGTGGGTTAGGGTTTTCGATAGGTGTGTTATCAATCATTTGAGGGCCATTCGTAATAAAGTTGATGGAGTCGAGACAGAAGGAATGCAGGGGTGCACATGAATCATCAACAACTACAAGGGTGTGATTGTAGACTTGATTCTTGGCTTGGGCTTTAACGAAAGAGGGATCGTCAATTATGTGTTGCCATTCTTTGCACACACTTCTCAACCGGAAGACTGACTTTGCCGGCAAATTCACGAGTATTTCCCGTACAAGATCACATGGAACGTCAGACATTTTTTTGAGGCGCTACAATTTTAACCTAGCCTGGGTGCATATTTATATTTGAAAAGCCGGGTATGCATGCATGATATCTGGACCATATATACGTATAATTAAATCTTTATATTGGAAAAGATTATATACAATCCAAAACTAATGTGTATATTTGTCTAACCTATATATACACACATATCTTTAGGAATCAGAAAATATTTTGGAGTTATCATGACTATCCATTTAATATTTTATTATTAGATAAAAAAATATTATTAATTCACGAAAATAATGTATATATTTGTTAGGATCATGTATATCGCAAAATTTTAGGAAATTGGGTTAAAATTTGGAGCAATTTCAAATATTAATTAAGATTTTATAGGAAAATATATATAGCATTTAAAAACAAAATTGTGATATTTAGGTAGAAAATCCAATTTAATCCTATAACTTTTCACATTTTCTTAAATCATTCCATGAATGTGTGATGTATGAATCTAGTCCCAAATTTAGAGAATTGTACAATTTCTGTCTAAAACTTGTCGAAATCTACGGAACTGCATCGTTTTTTGGCATACAGGCAGGGGCGGACGCAGGAATGTAGTTCAGCCAGGGCAAAAAAAGAATCGATAAAAATATTTAAAATAAAAACTAATTTATAATTAATTAATAATTTGAATATCAATTGAACATGACAGCTTGCTAAATTAGCATTTCTCCATTCATTACCGTGTCTAATTTTTACACTACAAAAAAATATAAAATTAACTTTTCTAACATGACTGCGAAATTTTTATACAAAATAGTTACATCCTTAAATACCTTATACCCTACAAATTGCCTACGAAATTTTAACATTTTAAGCATATTGCCTACGGATTCTTAAAGACAAATAAATTACCTACGAGCAGATTGCCTACACATTTGTAATTTGGGGATTGAAATTGTCTATATAATTAAAAAAATTTGTGGTAGGCAATCATAACTATTCAAGGGCGAAATTATTTTTATCGAAAATTCCATAGGCATGTATGTTAAAAAAATTCATAGACAATATTCTATTTTTTTGTAGTGTTAAAAATATTTATAAAATTTTAAAAATTTTGAGGACTATATACGATATTTCGCACTGAAAATTGAGGTGGGGCAATTGCCCCACCTTGCCTATACGTGTGTCCGCCAATGAGTGAGAGAGAGTAGGAATCTGATTATTTTTTGAATGAAGGGATGAGATGGGTGTTGGTGGTGGTGTCGCGGTGGATGGTGGCGGTGTGATGTGTTAGTGTTAGTGTCCTAGAGACAATCTATTGTAAGGACATAATACTAGATGATATTCAGTTTGATTTAACATTTTAGTTCATTTAATATTAATGTATGACAATACACTTGTTTAAATATTATCAGAGTCGGTCCTACAATTTCGGGGGCCCGGCGCAGAAAAAGTTATAAATAAACCATATATTATTGAAGATTTGAAGTGATCAAAGAAAATTTTGAATAAGACATCTAAAATTAAAAGTACCTTATTAAAAAAGACATGATTCTCCTTAAGAGTTATTTGTCAAATTTTCTTATGAACATACTATGTAAAATGTATAAGACTAATATTAAGAGAGAGAGAAAAATAAAAGTGAAGAAAAAAAAACGGACTGTGATTTCTAAAGATTGTGAATAGATTTGGCTTGAATAATTTAAGAAAAAATATTATGTATAGATTTAATTTGATAGATAATAAGAAAGAAAAATATAAAAACAAAAAACAGAATTAAAAAAAAAAAGATCTTGTATGGAATAAAAGGGAAAAGAGAAATATAAATATGCTGTAATTTGATAAATAGTAAGAAAGAAAAAACAGAATTTTGAAAAAATATGATCAACAGAATTTTGAAAAAATATAGTCTTGTAAGGAAGAAAAAGGAAAATACAAATACAAGAATGCAGCAACGGGTTTTGACCTCAGAAGGAAGAAATTATTAAACGCTCGAATGAGACCAACTAGTTTACCCCGTCACGTATGCCATCATTTTCTACTTTATAATTTATAAAAATATATATAAATATAAATATAAAGAAAAGAAAATCGGGGCCCTCGTCGAAAAGGGGCCCTGTGCGGCGGCACCACTTGCGCCGCCCCAGGGCCGCCTCTGAATATTATGTTTGACTATTTGCATTTATTCATGCAAGTGTTCCCATGAGTCATTGGTGTCATTGAGGCTGTGAGAACTCAGATGACTTAAGCATGATTTTCAAATGACCCCGATCAAGGATCATCAAGAATGGGATATTGATGATGCAATTGAGATTGATGTGCGATCTGCATCATACTCTTAGAGAGTGTAGTAAGATCTCACTTACTACGAGATACTAGGTATCTCATGATGGATGCACAGATACTTTAGAGGGTATTGGTATACCCATCCGAGAAACCGTTTGATGTAGTTCCACTATATGTGTCTACGGGTGTCTCGGTTAGTGGGAGCGATGCGATACTCCTTTGACTTGAGGTCAATACGCACGACATGTGTGGGATGATGAACTTTGACCATGACCGACGCTTGCACCCTTCCATGGGTAGATATGGCTTGGATTGGGTTCATCACGAAGTGCATGTGTGTGGTAGTTGAGCCAAGGATATGATTCATTCCTCAAAGTGGATTTATAGAGAATACTCATATTCTCGTCATAATTGGACCTAAGTCATCGGCCGATGCACGTCAACTTAGACTTTGTGGCTAAGTGTGACATACATGATCAATTAGTGATTAGAGACAATATGATTAAGTTATTTGAATAGACACTTCATCATGTTCAAGACTTAATCGAGTATTCGCGAATGAAAGGAGGAAATCGTAATAGCCCATGTTTCAGTTACAGGTAGTTGCACATTTCCTCGCAACGTACCTCATATATTGAGAATGTCTTATTTATCGTCTAGAGTTCAATTAAGACCATTAGTTTGACTAATCGCTCGATATATGATGGTCTATGGGTCACACAACAAGTAACGATTGTTTACTAATTATAGTTGGTTGATTAAATATTATATTGAATATTAATATTTAATTTATGGAGAATATAATAATAATTATATTTAGAATTAATTATTATTACTATTTAATTAAATTAGATTTTTAAATAGAATTCTCAATAATAATATATGGAATATTATTATTATAGGATTTAATATATATGGAATCAAATCCGTAGAGATTTGATATACATGGAATTAAATTCGTATAGATTTTATATGTGGGAAATAAATCTAAAAGATTTATTTTATTAGGATTTTTCTAATAAAGGTTAGTTTAAGATTTAAGCTGGGTCTCTCCTATATATATGAGCTCTGGGGAATTCATAATACGAGAGTTAATATTTTCTCCATAAAATCTCTAAGTTAGAAATTTCCTAGCAAATTTATCTCGGGGATTCAACGCTGGCAGATCTGTGCAAATTAGTAAATGATTGTTACGTGGATACCATAGTTGAGGAATCCATGTACGAATTGTTGTAAGAATTATGTTTACGTTTACTCGTATTTAATTATGCAATTAATTGTTCGTTGTTGGTGAACTGTTTAATTCTGTTGCGCATGTATTACGTGTTTACGTGCTTCTAAATTCCAACACGGTGGTGGGTGGTGGTGGTGCTATCAGGCCCTATGAGGAGAGACTGCAAAATACTCCATCTGTCCTATTATAACTTTCATGTTTCTTTTGGACACTAAAATTTAAAAAAAAAATCTAATAAAATAATAAATGGTGGGCCTAGATGGTGAATTTGGGCTGAAAAGTAAAGGACAATATTGGATACTTGGAGGGAGGAAAAAGGTGTTTTACCTTCTTTTTTTTTAACCCTAATCCCACCCTCCCAATTTCAAACCTGCCGCTTTTTATTTGGGTTTTTGTGAGAAATTTTTTGAGTTTCTCACCAAATACCAAAACCTGTTCAAATTTAAAAAAATTCAACAAATAAAAATAATCTAAAAAATTAAAAGTACAAATTTCAGTCTAAAATAAAATGTATCAGTCCACGATAACTTCAGTTTTTGAGTTTACAAATCCACAACTTTAGCAATAAATACAACAACAAAGTGGCATTGAATACACTCATACTTCTACAAACAAAAAACATAAATGGTGGGTAAGAAGCCAAATTTAACTAATAATGAAAAGAACAAAATAGTACAGTTTATTCTTTAAAATAACACCAATGGAAAGCCCAACAGGGGGAGGATGAAGGAGGCGGCAATAAAATATGGTGTCACAGGAAGAACAATCAGCTATCTTTGGGCTGCAGCAAAGAAACTTATAGAACAAAGGTTACCAATAGTCTTAAGCTCAAAAAAGGCAGGTTCTGTAAAATTGAAGAGAAGAGTTGAAGTACCATTAGAATCTATCATGACAACTTTCATTTTCCACAGGTCAACAATTAGAAGGTTGACCAAAAGCATTAATGTAATAGTAAAAGCACAGTTAGGAAATGGGTTTTACTAGGTCTCATCAAAGCTCATTCCAATGCAATTAAACCTCATTTAACAACACCCAACAAGTTTCTTAGGTTGAAATTCAGTTTGAGTAATCTGCAATTTGATATACTACATGGCGTGGTGAAGTTTAAGAGCATGCACAATATCATACATATTGATGAGAAGTGGTTCAATCTCACAACTACATCAAGTAAGGTATACTTAGCTCAAGGAGAAGAAAATCCACATGGAACAATCCAATCAAATAAGCACATTTCAAAAGTCATGTTTATGTGTATTGTTGGAAGACCTTCTTTTCTAGTGATCGATGGTGAACTACATTTTGATGGAAAAATTGGCATGTTCCCATTAACCAAACAAGAAGGAGCACAAAGAAACTGTAAGAATAGGTTCAAAGGCACAATGGAGACAAAACCATAAATTCAATCACCAAAGATGTCATAAATCATTGTCTTATTCATCAGGTACACTCTCAAATACATTTTAATTTTTAATTATTGTTACAACTACTACATAAATATACTTGTTCATCATTGAGTCAGATTATACCATCCATCAAGGAGAAATGACCCCCTAATGCTAGTAAGGACATCATAATTCAGCAAGATAATGCTAGACCACATATAAACAATGAGGATCCAGAATTTAATGCAGCAGCATGATGGATTTAACATTGTTCTAATGCAATAATCAACTAACTCACCAGATACCAATGTCAATGACTTGGGCTGGTTTAGAGCTCTCCAATCATTACAGATGGAGACTGGTGAATACAATATTGATGAACGTGTTAATGTTGTTGCTGACTCATTATGAAGGACGTAATGGGTAGATCATATTTTTTTGTTGGAGTATTTCCTAATGTTGGATGCTAATAACCGGACTCTTAGATGAGAACAAAATACTCGGCCAATTTACAATTAAATTCAAAACCCAGCAAGATAGGCCTCTCAGCAATTAAAATTTCAGCCCAGAGTTTGGCCCATCAGCCCAAAATCTCTGCTCACTAAATGAATGGCTATACACCCTTCCTTCTTTTTCTTTTTAAATCGGAACAAATGTTTTTCTTTTCAAGGCTAGCTCATCCTGAAATAAAACTTACAACCTATTTCAAATTTCACAAACCCTACTGTAAAACTTGTTTATCATTGCACAGACCTGGAGCTTGGTGCCCCAGTTATTCAGTCTTCAATATGCTTCCTTTTTGAAAAATTCGTCGTTCTTGGAGAGTATATTTTAGCTCCAACAATCATCCATATTCTGGGAGAGTTTGTTCCCGTCAGGGCAAGTAGATAATCTGTTATATCAAGACACCTCTCTCACGCACATTTGGATCTCAATACCCCATCTCACGCACATTTATCTTCCTCTACTCATTAATTCTAAACAATCGACTGAGACTATTTTTTAGAGTTAATTCACCTACCCACAAATTTGTCCATAAATTGGTGTAAGCCCCATTTAGTACCTTTCTAACGAATTCAAGATTCGGCCCCACACCCTCAATTCCCCGATAAATTTTACAAATATAAGCCCGCCAACTCGACCAATTAGATTGAATTGCTCCCGACTTCTACTTCCCAAATTACTACTCACATTACTCTTTGCTCCCTCACCAAAAACCCCATATTTAGACCTAATTACCTTCACCCACAAACTATTTGACTCGTTTAAAAAATGCGGAATCCACTTTCCTAAAAGCTACGGAGTTAAATTTTTCCAAACCCCCATTTTCCCTTGTGTTTTGAACTAACAAAACTCACTATAAAAAACACGGTGTTTAGACACGGAATTTGAGACGGAAAAACCGTCTCTAAACATGGTTTAAGACGGATTTGAGATGATTTTTTTTTATCGCTAAATCAATCGTCACTAATTTTAGCAACGGTTATTTGAAAAACCGTCCGAAATTTGAATTTGAGACGGTAT
Organism: Stenogyne calaminthoides; assembly: GCA_037126765.1. Classification (NCBI taxonomy): domain Eukaryota; kingdom Viridiplantae; phylum Streptophyta; class Magnoliopsida; order Lamiales; family Lamiaceae; genus Stenogyne; species Stenogyne calaminthoides. The sequence continues at coordinate 29,794,331 of JBBCBC010000013.1, forward strand.
AGTCGAAAATTGACCCGAATCTAGTCCAATTCGGGTCAAAACACTGAATCATTTTGTATACAAGTCTTGTAAAGGCTCACATAATATATAGCGAATTTTGCTCCCGAGAAGGATTGAACCCACATCGGTTGGGCGCAGGGTCGGGCGCTCAACCACTTGGACACTTGATTTCATTCGTTTATTTTACAACATTAATTGTATATGTATACAAATTAAAGCTTTTTTAAAAGAAATAAAAATTGAACCATTTTTTTCAATATAGAAGTATGTAATTTGATTGATTAATTTCAAACCTTTTAAAATTATAATTATTTTTTTATTATTCATAAATTCTAATTAAATTATGTTAAAGTATTATTTTAAAATTTGTATTTCTGATTATCTTTCCTCAAAATTTCAAATTGTCATTCAATTTAAATTAAAATTTTATTTATTTATATAACCTTTAAAAATTAAAGTCTAAAATTATAATTATTTTTTTATTATTTTATAAATTTTAATTAAATTACTCCATCTATCCCACAGTTTATGTAACTCTTTCCAATTTTTTTGTCCCAAAGTTAATGTAACCTTTTCTAAAATGAAAATATCCACTTTAACTCACACCCTTCAAACATCCACTTATTTACCATATGTCACTCTCTCATGCCCTCAACACTTTATCACTTTATCACCATTAACAAATATTATTTTACTCTTCAATAAAGTTGATTTCCCCTTTCGACCCCCAACACTTTATCACTTTATCACAGAGTACATAAACTATGGGATGGAGGGAGTATGTTATATTATTTTAAAATTTGTATTTCTAATTATGTTACCTAAATATTTTAAATTATCTTCCAATTTTTTTTTATTTATATAAGCTGTAAAAATTATAGTCGCTAATACCTTTTAAAATTATATATTTTTATTATTTATAAATTTTAATTAAATTATGTTATATTATTTTAAAATTTATATTTCTAATTATCTTACCTCAAAATTTTCAATTTAAATTAAAATTATCTTTGTTTATATAACCTTTAAAAATTATAGTCTAAAATTATAATTAATTTTTATTATTTATAAATTCTAATTAAATTATTTTATATTATTTTAAAATTTATATTTATAATTATGTTATCTCAAAATTTTAAATTATCTTTCATTTTAATTTGTTTTATTTATATAACTTTTAAAAATTATAGTCGATAATACCTTTTAAGAATATGATTATTCTTTATTATTTATAAATTCTAATTAAATTATATTATATTTTTTAAAAATTTATATTTCTAATTATCTTACCTCAAAATTTCAAACCTTCTTCCAATTTAAATTAAAATTTAATTTTTTTATATAACCTTTAAAATTTATAGTCGCTAATTGATTTATTTTTTATATTAATTTCTACTTTAGTTATATTATATTATTTAAAATTTAATTATAGCTAAAACTAAATTTATTTAATTAAAAATTAAATATGCAAATGATTATCAATATTAAAATGATAGTCAATATGGTTACAAATTAAAAAATTAATTATTCTTCATCTTTTTCCTCATCCTCACCCTTATTTTCATCCTCATCTTCGTCTTCGTTCAATTCCTCCTTGTCGCTCTCAAAGAATCATAAACGTCTAACTGCTCAACGTCTTAATGAATTAACAATTCTAACATGCTCATGAACACCTCAATTAATTAATACTCAATCTAATATATATATATATGTACAACACACATAAATAAAATAAAAGAAAAGAGTAAAATAATTACCGTTGAATTAGTAGAGTGCGTGAAGATACACATGTTGGTGGTAATTATTGTTCGTAACGTGTAGTAAAAAATTTATACGACACTACAACATAAGTTACATTATGTAACACCTAAAATATGTTACTTAATAGCTATAATGTGTTATCATAGATTTTAAGGGCGTTACAATTATTAATTATTAATGGTGCCTAATTGTACTTCTTCGTGATTGAACCATGGACCTCTAGGATTGAAAGCCAAACAAATACCAACTACGCTAGTCCAGTAGATTGTACACATTTTGAATAGTAATAATACATAAATATATATATATATATATATTTTTTTTCTTTTCCGTTTTTCTTTTAACGTTATTTTTTTAAAAAATAGCATGGATTAATATCAATTCATATTAATTCTCAATGGACCAAACAATTTTCCACTTACTTTTTTTAAAAAAAATAGTATAAGTGCATTTTATGTTATAATTTTATATAAAAAGTATAAATTATAATTTTTTTAGGTATAAAATAACCATAAATATTTTCCTGTAAAAAGTAGATAATTTTATTGTGTAAAAAAATTATATGATATGAAAATAAATTTTTTAAATATTATAATTATATTTATAAAAAAAATTTATATATTATTTACAAAGATAAGAAATAATATAACAAATTATTTTACACAAAAAATATACATAAACCTAGAGCATATAATATATTTCAAATATATTAATTATATGCATTATAAATAAAATATGTTTATACATAGATTTATTTAAATAGTTAATATAAGGTTTACTAAAATATGATATATAAGTAAAAGAGTTGCCTAAAAATGTTACTTATGTTAAAGTATTACTTAAAAAGTTTTAAATTTGTTAAAGTATTGCTAAGAAGTGTTACACATGTAAAGGTGTTACCTTAAAAGTGCTGCTTATTTAAAAGTGTTACATGCAAGTGTTACATTTTAATAAAGTGTTACCAAAAATGTTACATTATATATAAATTATAATAGCGTTACCATATTGTGTAGCATAAACTAAAGGTGTTACAATAAAGTGTTACATAAGGTCAATTATGCTGTAGTTCGGTTTAACGTCTCTAATCGATTTCAAATTTGAGACGAAAATCCGTTACAAATTTGAGACGTTTTACAGTCTCTAAATCGATTTCAAATCTGAGACGAAACAACTGTCTCAAATCCGTCTTAAATTGACCCGGCAAGTTTAAGACAATTTTTTACGTCTCAATTAAGAACCAAAATGATGACGCTTTACGCTTTGTCAAATTTTCGCTTTAAAACCGTCGCAATTTAAGACGGAAATAAAAATCGTCGCATATTTGATCAATTTTGACCGTTTGACTGTTTTCGTCTCAAAATCGTTGCAAATTTTCCATCTCTAAAACACATCTTTTTTGTAGTGACTTGTCCTCGTGGAGTTGTGGAGACCCAACACTTTAATAAACTAGATCAAATAAAAAGTCGTCGACTAATTTTAATTTCGGTAAAGAAAATAAAGTTTACTTTTTTTAAATAAAAAAAACAATACTATTATTTTCACAAAGAGAAATATTATGGGGTTATCAGAGACCTAAACGGTAGCACAAGAGGGTTACTGAGTGGATTTAATGTTGAAAGCAATAACACTACAAAAAAGGCGGGTTTTAACGACAGAATTTAGCGATAGATTCAATTACCGTTGCTACTAGCGACGGTTTTAGCGGCGATCATAGTCAAACGGTCAGAGTCACTGGATTTAGCGACAGATTTAGTTTCCGCAGCTACTAGTGACGGTTTAGCGACTGTGTAGCGATGATTTTTTCAAACCGGGTCAAATCGGGGCATTTAGCGACGGTTATATCCGTCGCTAAAGTTGAACCCGGAGCACGAAACATCTCGACAGTTGGACCACCGCCCAGTCGATTTTAGCGATGGTTGTTTGAATAAAGCGACGATTTTTACCGCTACTAGCGACGGATACTTAATATCCGTCACAAAATCATCGCAAAATTTAGATTATATAAGCTGCGATTCAGCATCCAGATGCGATTCTTTCGCTTAGAAATCGTCCACCGCCATCGCCGCACACCGTTCGTTGTCGCCGTACTAAGCATTCGGTGCACGTGGTTCAATTCATACCGTCGTACTCTTCCTTTTGACGGTATTTTTTCTAATTTTTAACCGTTTATTTTCTAATTTCGTACGTTTATATATATATATATATATATATATATATATATATATATATATATATATATATATATATATAATATTCGATATTATATATATGTATTTTAGTTTAATTAGTCAATTACATATATTTATTTCAATTATGTATATGCATGTTAGTGTAATTTGGTTGATTATGATATTTTATATATAATTATGTGATAGATTAATGGTTAGAATTGTTGGATTGATGGTTGACTTGAATGGTTAGAATTGTTTATTTTATGATTATATATGTGTTATATATGTGATAGAATTATTAGAATTGTTAGATTGATGATTGACTAGAATGGTTAGAATTGTTAGATTGATGATTTATTGAGAAATTATGGATGTCCGGATCTATTCGAGATGATTTTAAATACATATTTAAATTACTCAATTAATTACTAACATGAATTAATCCTAAATCAATTCAACATAATAATTAATAAGCAAATAAACAATCATGCGTACACATAATCCACGTAAATCCTAAGCATGCAGAATCTAGGAGTTACGAGATTACATACCTCTTGTAGAGACAACCGTTGAGACGTTGGATCAACCCAAAGAGCCTTCCCAAATATGTCTCAAGTCCACGAACGTAATCCGGTGGGAGGATTCACACGAACGATTTTAACAAGAGAGAAAAATAAAATATTTTGCCACCACCTTTGTGGATTTCTAATATTTTCAACGCATGGAATTGCATTGGGGATGAAAAATTCATCCCCTATTTATAGGACTAAGGGGGCGATTTTTTTCAATGAAAAAATAAGGGAGAAAATCTTTTTCTTGATCTTTAAGAAATCTTGAATATATCTCCTATATTCTTTTCTCCTTAATTAAATTTTTCCATAAAAATCTTATTCCCCTTTATCCCATTATTTTCAAAAAATACAAGGTAATAGGAATCAAGATTTGACTTCTTGAATTTATGGGATAATTATGTATTCCAAGAATACTTATCTCTTTCCATAAAATCTTTTCAAGAAAATCTTTCTTCTTCTTTTTCCTACAATTTTCGAAAATAATTAGGAAATATTAGGCAAGAATATTTTTTTCTTCTTTTCATTAATTGAAATTTAGTTTGGGCTATTTGAGGGGCCTTTAGGAGAATTAAGATTGGACCTTCAATGGACTATGAAGCTATAATATTGGGCTAAATATTATTCAAGTCCATTAATATTAATTTACTCCACTATAAAATTAATATTGAACTATCTATCTTAACCCATATTACGACTTTACTATAATATGGCTCCCGGTCATTATTTCCCATGTTTAAGATTATCTCAGTTCATTAATTAATTAAGCCACTGAACAAGCTTTATATTAATTAATATATTTGTCCTTGGAGTAAAGACAGCTCAACATTATTATCCATACCGGAAATAAATTTTCACTTGCAAGATTTGGTATGATAAAGATTCTGAGCCCACCAAGGGGACAAATCAAGCAAGACGTACTTGCACACGATTCTCCGTATTAAATGTCAGCAATCATCATGTAATTAATAATATTGTCCAAGATATAAGGTATCGAATCACCTTAACTCTCTTCCTATCATAAGTCAAAGCAATAGTTATTAATTCCACACGATCCTATTTAAGGGACGGAGAATAAGAAATAACACACCACTGAGGTCTAATTCTTGTATATTCAGTACCGAAGAATTTATCCTCTTGTAGATCCTTATTCAGTGCATCTAAATGCACTAGTATAATCTTTTGGTCAAGACAAGCCAATCTGAGCCTTATACTTTAACCTTTCATGATGGTTTGTTCATTTTCATCTGGGTTGTGAATTTGTACTTAATTACGAGGAGCTATTAATTTGATCTTCTGTGATCTGGTATCACCAAATTAACTACAATGTAATACGTACTTAACTTATTGAACGGGTTTGCAATAAATATATATAACATTCATTCATATTTAATGCAACAGTGATTAATTTATTATTTCAGTAAATAAATAAGAAAATCCAGTTTGGTTATACAAAGTAAAAACATACTTTTCAGTATAACCCCAACATGATTGACTAGAATTATTAGAATTGGTTTATGATTATATATGTGATATATATATGGGATAGAACGGTTAAAATTGTTATATTGATGGTTGACTAGAATGGTTAGAATTGTTTTATAATTATGTGATATACATATATATGTTAATTTGGTTAGAATTGTTAGATTGATGGTTGACTAGGATGAATATGTAATAATACAGTCGAAATTCTGTCAAAATTTAGGCGCCATTTTAATTAAATTATTAAAAAATATAATGAATTTGTTTTATATAATGCAAATGAGTACTAGTCACGGCAGCGGTGGATGAGGCAGCGGTGGACGAGGCAGAGGTGGTGGTGGTGGTCGGGGCGACGGGTCCATTCCTTTGAGCACCAAGAAGAAGAGAGTCCTGAGACCGACGGTGAACTTGAATAGAGGAGGGCGCCTTGCTTCAAGAAGAACATGGCCCGACAGAGTCATCTCCAGCGAGGTCGAGCTCAGGCTCGGCCTCTATTCCTCATGTCGATTAGCGATCGATCTGAGTCAGGGAAAGTAAGTTATAATTTTTAATTACTTATTAATTTGTTTAGTAGTTATAAAATTAATTGTTAATTATATTTATTAATTTTTTAATATGTTTCAGCATCATACCCGGTCATGAGGCTTTCACTCTCTTCACTAACTCCTTCTTGCGAGTTGGAATTGCAATGGGGGCCCACAGTTGGAGAGGCGTGTTTGAAGAACAGCGTCATCTCTATTTCGACGAGTTTAGGGTACGTACAATAATTGATTACTTTTTTTAATTTAATATATAATATGTATTGTTATATAAATTTAATAAAGTTTGTGTTAATGAAATGCAGAAACAGACGAGGTGGGCGGATGGTATGACACCGGCCGATTTCTACAGCCCGTTCTGTAAGCTTGCCGCTGCTCGGTACAAGGACATGCTTTACAGGTGGCATGCTAGGTGGAGGGAAGAAGGGCTGGATATGACGGAGGACCTGGACCCGGGCGTGTGGGACTCGATTGTGGCGGTTTGGAGCAATCCCGCATACTAGGAGATGTGCCGGAAGAATCGCCAAAACCGTCTGAGCCAACTAGGAGAGGATGGGGGCGTTGCTGTGCATAAGGCCGAATCCCGGTCGATTCTAGAGCACCACATGGCGGAATATAATATAAGTCACACCCTTCAGTTATCACTACGATACCCTTTGCTATAATATAAGTCACACCCTTCACTTTTATGAGTAATGCCCTTTATAGTAAAAAGTCACACCCTTTATAGCAAAAAGTCACACTCTTTAATAATATAAGTCACACTCCTTAATCAGTTTCACCGTGAAACTTGTTCACCCTATACTTTGCCTCAAATGAATATTATTAATTTAATTCAACTCCTAAAAGTACATGTAAGAGATAAATGATTATCATAGGCAGTCGATCTCAAAAAGACGGAACCCTACAATTATACGTTAAAAAAAAAGTCATTATTTAAATGTGAAGCACATATAGCATGCACTACAACCAATTAAAAATCTCCAAAAAAAAATAAATATAGAAGTCTAATCAAGATTTCTCTATCTCCAATTTTGTTACATACTTATCATGGAGCTACTGGTGACAACTACGAAATACATATGAAAAATAATAATAAAATAAATAATACTCTCTCCGTCCCAAGATAACGTGCACCCTTATCCGGGCAAAGAAACTAAGAAAACTTCCTTTATTGATATTATTTAAATTAATTATAATGATATTGTGAGTGTGTAAGTTTTGAGTGTGTTTTGTCATTTTAGAAAATGTGCACGTTATAAAATCTGATTTATATATGACCGTGGTAAGAAAAAGCCGAAAAGGCTACATTGATTGGAAAGGTCGACTGACTTGGAATGACTAAAGCAGTAAATATTTTATTTTTATTGTTTTATTTTCAAAAGTTATCCTGATGTGCTTTGCTTTATTTATTTTGATTGAATTTTAGTTCTTACTACTTGACCAGATTTGAATTTTAATTTTTTTTATTGTTCGTTGTACTTGTTTTAAAATAATAATACAGTTGCAAACCCTAAAAAAGACAATGCAGAATTTTACGAAATACATGTTGGCTTATACTATAAGTACTAAATATTTGTCTATCACTACTCATAGAACCATAAAAATGTACACCAAAAAAAATATTTTGAGGTCTTGGAAAGCCAAAAAACAATTTTGAGAGGTGTGAAAACAATAGTATATGGAATCCTGAAGCTGACTTTCAACTTGCTAGTTATTTGTTGCATGAGAAATCAATTGGCAATTGGAAATACGGATCAGTAGACAACAATCATGCTATTTTGAATGTTACTCTCAAATTGAATCAACATTTTTACTCAAAAAATTACGATACAACGAATGTTGGAAATAGAGTTACATCATTCAAATCTAGGCATGATTGTTGGTCCATGATGATAAACACAAAGGAACAATCCATCTGGGATAGAGACTTCACTACAATTGTAGCGACTTCAGATATATGGGAATTTTGGATGGATGTAAGTTTTTAAAAACTAATAATTATCTGTAATTATTATTTTAAATCATATTTATTATAGTTGTTGGTTAAACAGGTTGATGAACAGTCTAATTCTTATAAAGACTCCGATGAACCATTATGGGATTTGTTAACAACTTTATTTCCAAGACCATCATTACAACCAACCATATCAGATTGGCGTATAAGACAAGCAATTGATTTGATATAACCTATGTTTGTATTTTGTTATTTTGAACGTTATATTTAAAATTATAAAATTCCATGACTATTAGCTACTGAATTTACTACTCACTTCAATTATAATAAAAAATAAAAAATAAATGTGTTTCTGCGTACGGAAAAATAAATCAAGAAATTTAAATATATGAAAACTGGGCCTAAATAAATTTTAGCTCTTACAACCTGTTATGGGTTATGTTACAGGCCCGAATAATAAAGCCCAAAATCGATATTAATTCTCAAAACTTTATAATGTTTATCAATTAATACATTATATAGAAAATTCCACCAGATACCAAACTGTGAAGCCGTGAATTTCTGGAGCACATCATATTACACAGTGGTTTATTTCTCGGTGTTAAACGCGAAAATTTGCCAATTCCATTTGCATCATTCATTGGGCATAAAAAAATCAAGGTAACCAATACTCAATTATAAGCTCTAACGGTTGTTCTTCAAGGGTTTTACTGTTTATGTTGATAAAGTTGGATTGATGATTGATGCAGCTTTGAAATGAATGTCTTATTTGGAATGCAAGTTATATTTGTAGTTGTTTTAATTGAAAACCCAATTTATTGAATTTATGTGTGCAATGATTTATGGTTTTAAATCTGGGTGATGAATGCTTATATATGATGTGATTAGATGCGAGTTTTAAGTTTTTACTATTAATTTTATTCGTTTTAGATATGAGCTTTACTAATGTTTGAAGTTAAGAAATAAAATAGAATTGTAACACTATCAATTGAAATAGACTAGGATAGGAATTATATTAATTTATAAAAAAATAAAAAAACAGATAGATATAAGACGAATGAATTGGAATGCAAGTTATCCATTAAGGTTGCTTCATCAATAGCCGTTTTCAAGTTATCGTGCGCCATTTGAACATCATATCTCGTACTCTGTTTTACTTAAGTTGATTGATCACTAATAATCCCTACTAAAGAAGTTGATATAGTATTATACCTTTTACGATCGATTTATTTTTCCAATTTAGAAATTAGTATATAAAATAAAATATACCAACCACATAATTTTAACGTTTTACTCCTAACAAGAATAATTTATTTATTTTGTTTGATGTTGCAGTTAATTATGGCCATGTTTAATATAGACAATTGTATTCCTGCAAGAGTACACACTCGTGCTGATACCTACAAAATTATGACCACATTAAAAAAAGGTTTGGGTGTCCAAAACATGAAAAAATTCAAAAATTCATGTTTCGGACACTTTCTGAAGATGCCACATATACAATTTCAAGGCCAACTGTACATGTCTCTACTCTTTATACAAGACACGTCCGATTGTAGGTCAAATATAGATTTCAATATCAACGGCCATGTGGCAGACTTTGGCCCACGGGAATTATCATTGATTACAGGTCTTAGTTTTGGTAACTTCATGTACATACCCGGTACTTCAAAATTCTACAGTAAAATATTTCGAGGGAACAACTTTTTTTATCAGATGTTCAAAGTGTTGGGGAATTAATTGCCCGGATCTATTTGAGATGAATATTTAAATATAAATTTAATTCTAACAATTATTACTAGTATGAATTAATCCTATATTAATTCAAACAATAATTCAACAACAAAATCATGCATATAAACAGTTCACATAAATCCTACGCATGCGGAATTGCTATGGGTTTACGTGAACTAACCTTTCGGAGTGGCAACCGTTGAGAAGATGGATCCCGTTCATACAAACACACCAAAAGACCTTCTCAAGTATTCCCAAGTCCTTGCTCGCGGTAGGACGCTCGCGAAAGATGTTGTAAACATCAGTAAGGTGGGAACTAAGGACAATGCAACTGATATGCTCACAAAAGCATTGTCAGTGAACAAGTTCAAGTATTGCTCCAAGCTGGTGAAGCTGTGAAGATTGGAAATGATGAGCACATAGAGTTCTAAACACTTTAGGTGGAGAATTGTGAAGTGAACTGAATTTAGAAGTAATCAAACTAATTATATTTGTTGTGTAGAGTTGAGAACCGTTCCAAGCCATAGAATAACCGGGCCGTAGCACTGAACCGGCATCTAAGTCAGAAAATCGGTTTCTCTTGTTTGTAACTAACTTGAAACGAAGTTAGTTATACCCGTTTCAGAGGCTTTCATGCAGCGCAAGTTCGTTGGACAATTTGGACTGTTTCTTCGGTCTTTTTCACTCAATTCAGTTAGGGGTTTTCTTTGTATACTCATTAGATATTTTCTCATCATCTCAATTGGAGATTATTTGGAGAGGTTCATATTCAATTGAGAGAGTTAGGGTTCTTGAGAGTTTCATCAATTCGATCCAACTCTCGATCAATTGATGCTTGTAACTGTACTGGATTGATTCGTTGATAGTAGTGAAGTGTGCTCTGATCTCTTGGATGTGGATTTTACAGCCGAACCAAGTAAAGCGTTGTTGGTGTTCTTGTTTTCATTTCAATTCATAGTTTTGAGTGTGTGTTTCATTTTCTGAGTTTGATCTTGTGCAAATCAATCGAACTTTGATTAACAAAAGCTATTGGACCGAGAAGAGTGTCTTCAAAAAAAAATTGTATTTATTCAGGGTGGTCTATAATTGGAGCCTAATTTTTTGTATTACGAACTAATTATCTCTTTAAAAATCAAGCAATTTAAAATTAGTGGCATTTCGTATATATGCACAATATTTTTTTTTTAAACAGTGATAGTATTTATGTACAATAGTGATACTCGAAAAAAAGGAGTTCACATTAACCCGGATTCACAAGAAATCACCTACTCTATGGTAATGCAGAGAAGGCTTGTCACATAAGCTATATATACTATCTTCAACTTAGGGTATGATTCCATTTTTGCTCCCGTGATTTTTCACCTTTTGAATTATAGTTCCAAATTAAAGTATTAATTTTAGTCATTTTTGTTTGAAAATTTCAATTTCTTTTCGAAATCAACATGTGAGCCGCTTGTGATCCTTTTAAAATTTAAATTTTTTAATATACCGGCAAATCTGCACACATGTGGAACTTATAAGACTGGAAAAAATATTTTTACCTAAATGTAACTATTTAAAGGCTTTGTACTAAAATGTAATTCTATCTAAAAAAATTAATTTTTTTAATATTGAATTACATATATATGTACAAAACTTTTAATTCTTAGATTTAGCACCTGAAATAGTCGATATTTCCCCTAATTTATGGCAAAAAAATCTATTTCAAACGAAAATAATCAAAATGTGATTGAAACACATAAAAAAAACTACATATGCAATATTTCGTAGAAGTTCTAATGCAAATTATAAAAATTATATCTACTGCTAATAATATGAAACTAAAAGGTCTAATCTACTGCTAATAATATTTAATAGAAATTCTAACGCAAATTATAAAAATTATATCTACAGCTGAATTATTTAGTTTCCGACTATTTTCTTAATAAAATTACATAAGTATTAAGTACTAATATTATATTATTATATATATTAATATAAAATATATTAAAAATTCCGGATATCCGGATAATATCCGATAAAATATGGAAAAACTTGAATACGGTCTGATATTATGTATTCCGAATCCGATTCTAAATCCGAAGTCAACTATCCGTATCTGAATCTGTATCCGCCCAGATACTAGTTTTTTATACCGAATTCGATACCGGATACGGCTCTGGATGGGTCGAAAAATATCCGATCCGTTTTCACCCCTATGAATGTTCTCTTTTGCTCCCACATTTCGTCATGTCGTCAATTTATTGCTTGTTGAATGACGCATACGTAATTGACTATTTGAGGATCACTACAAGAAAATAGTTATTTACATTAAAAAAATTCAATATTTTTTCAACATGCTTATAAAAGTTTCAACTTAATAATTTTGTCCTTAAATAGTATTTCATCCTTAAATAGTAAGATTTGTCTACGACTTGTCTATAAATTTTCTAATTATATAGGTTGTTTTTAAACTACAAGTATTATTGCCTACAGAAATGTAAATTGCCTAGGAAATTATTTGTGTAGGTAAGTTTGCCTACGAAAATTACAAATGTGTAGGTAGATTGCTCGTATAGGGTAATTTGTTTGCCTAGAGAATTATTTGTATAGATATTTTTTTCAAAGATTATTCAAAAAAATGATAGGCAAATCATAAGCAATCCTCACTTCTTAAGAGCCAAATTATTTATGTAGAAAAATTTTGTAGCAATTTAAAATTTTTTGTAGACAATCCTTCATTTTCTTGTAATGGATGCTAAATGTATGACATTAAAAGTTTTATATATAAATTTTAAAAACGATATAAAAAAAAAGGCTTATAGATAGTTACGTTTCAAAACAAAGCCTTTAAATAATTATAATTATACTCAAGGAAAAGTATTATTTTCGTCCTATATATTTCCCATTTTATGTATTTGGTCCTTTCCTTTTTTTGTTGATAAAAGCCAAAAAGGTACAGGGCCACCCAAAGAGCATAAGAGATGCCCTAAAGTAGTTAGTGAGAGAATTCCGTCTCATCTAAAAGCTCGAGCTTGTAGAGATTCCCTCAACACTCCCCCTCACTCTGGGCCGAATCATTGCCTCTGCTCTCTGGAGAGGAGGCCCAATAGAGTGGACAATTTAAATGGGTGGAGTGCTTCCACGGGAATCGAACCCACAACCTGGGCTCTGATACCATGAGAGAATTCCGTCTCATCTAAAAGCTCGAGCTTGTAGAGAGGGTCGGGAATAATCTATTTATTTAATTTTATTAGAGATAAAGATTAGAATATCACCGTTGAATTGGTGATTGGAGAAATCTATTATTAATAGACCGATTCTGAGAATACAACAACTTTTAAAAAATATCTGAGGAGATTTACATGGAAAGAATATAAAATATATAAATACATTGGATAAAGAATAATTTCTAATCTTTATCTCTAATTGTTAGTCACTAGTACAATACAGAATCAAGGGAACCGATCTTCTATCTGACCACAAGAGATTACGAAATTAAAGTAAGGTTGGGTTCCCTCATACATGACTTAGCTTTGAGCCAAAGATACGACATAACACAGATTTTGCTTACAGTTTCTTGCGGGTCCGGGCATCGGCCTTTAAAGATTTTTGAATTTCTCGCGATACAAATAGACCAAATAGTGAAGTCCATATAAGTTCCCAAACTTCAGCCTTACACTCAGATTTAGTTGAACGGAAGGATTCAAAATGGTTTAGCAAAGTACCTTGAGCAGGGAGAGAATAACCGTACCACGAATAAATATCTCTCCAAATAGAGTAGAGTCAGCAAACGGGCAAAGGAAGAACAGGTGTTCAGAATACTCTTCAGTTTGGTTGCAAAACGGGCAGCTTGTTACATAATGTGGATTGAAAGCACCTCTCTTGAGCAGATTTGAGATCGTTGGAGTTGGAATCTTATCTTGAAGAAGATGCCAAGAAAATATCATAACCTTGAGTGGGACCATCTTATTCCACACAACTTTCAGTTTGGACAGCAGGAAAGTGACTCTCCATCATGGACTTGTAAGACGATTTAACCGAGTAATAACCGCTCTATGAAAGAACCCAGGTCCAAAATCATCCTCGCTCGTGTTCCTGAGAATTAATGCAATGATATTAGTGACACAATTAATTTCTCAATCATACAAGGCTCTTCTCCAGTTCCAATTTGTTGTAGCACAAATCAAACTAGATATGTGCCCGTATCCGACACGTCAGCAGGGTCCACCTAGGCCCAGATCGACCCGACCCGACAGAAGATCAAGCTCACCTTAACGAGCGATCTCCCTCGAGGACGATCCATAGGCGAGGTCGGAAAGAGAAGAATAAAGACTGTCTGAGGGAGGTCGCCCCACGAGCAAAGTCGGCAAGCATAGCACAAGAAGATAACCCGGCAAAATCAGGAGTCAACGTCAACCTCACGAGACGAGACAAAAGCATTTAGTGTAATGTAGATCTAGTTTTAATTATTAGATCCACAGTTGTAATAAAACCCTAAAATAAAGGGTTGAGACGAGTTTGTAGGATTTTTTTTGGCCTATCAAGGGTGGTCCTCGCCTCTATAAATAGAGGACCACAGCCCATTTGTAAAGCGTCTCTTCAATTTGGCCCTCATTCATGATATAAACAAAAAACAATATTTAAGAGAAGAACTCAAGAGTTCTTCCCGCAGTGTTCTAGTTCATTTATTACGTTTAATAGTTATTAATCCGTATGTCCGACCCGATAAAATCGCTATCAACACAATTGACCCCCCCACGCAGGAAACTCTATCGGAAATGTTACACCCCGGCCGGATCACAATCAACTTTAAAAAGACGCGGATAGATATCTTTAAGACACTTACCCCCCACCCAACTGTCGACCCAAAAACGAGTGTTTTTTCCATTTCCCACCACTCGGACACAATTAGTCAAAAACCAATTACTTAACTCGACTCAATTTATAATCATAGACCTCCAAACCGACCAATTTTTACTGACCGAATTTCTAGACTTTACAAGCTTGACACAATATTCTAAAAGACTTCCATATCTAGAATGCAAAACTTTAACCCATAAACTCTTTTCACCTGCTAAAAGACGTCAACCCCAATTACCCAAAAGACCAAAGATTAAAAAATTTAATATTTTTAACAGTACCCAAGCTCCCATTTACAAAATTCCTACACACAATATCCCATTCCACCCAAGCCACCTTCCTTTTGGATCCAAGACGTCCAACCCACAGGCCTTGTCTTTTCAATTGGGTGAGTTTTTTTTTTGTACTACTATGGTTGGGGCTCGGCGTTAAGGGAGAGGGTATAGATGGGGAGGTTAGAGAGGACATAGTTGGTCCTATTGACTTTCAAGAAATTAAATTTGTCTTGTAATTTTTATATTTTCGAACTTTTGGTTATGTGAACTGCTACTCACGGTATTCTTCAAGTCACATACTAACATGATACTTATTTTTTTAATTTTCTTTTATTTTTTAAAAAAGATAATACTACCTTCGTCCCGAAAGACTTTGCACAGTTACTGTTCCGCTCGTGTTTTAGCGAGCGAGTTTTTTTATTACTATTTGAAATGATAAAGTAATTTTAAGAAATGCGTATGACAGAGAAGGGGTAAGACTATCATACCCCACCTTAAAAGTCACTTTATCATTTCAAATACTAATAAACAACTCGCACGTAAAAACACGAGTAAAAAGTAAATGTGCTAAGTCCTGTGGGACGAAGGGAGTATTATGTGACATTTTTTTTCCCCTGACATAAAGCAGAATGTGGTGGCATCTTATCAATTATTTAAACACAAAATTCAATCGTTGATTGGTTAAATTATTGAATGCATTAAAGAGTTGCACATTCGCATTATTGTATTCAAAACAGTAGAGGGGCCACTATATATACTAGTCGATCTTGTAGGTGACGGAAGGAGTTACGATTCGACGTGGATGGTATGGGGGTGTGGGAAAGTTAATTACTCCCACCGTCCCAATCATAATGGTAAAGTACCCCATATTTTCGTCTCAATCATAATGGTAAAGTTATTTATACACTTTATTACTTTATCATTTTATCACATAAAATATTAATAAACAACACTTTCTACCCCCAATTACTCATCACTTTATCACTTTATCATATAAAATACTAATAAACAACTCTTCATGCCCCACCACTTTATCACTTTATCACTATTCTACTAAATCCTTATGAACAGTAAAAATGTCATTATGATTGGGATGGAGGAAGTATTAGCGTGCATGATTATAGTGTCAGTACAGTTTACTAATGGATTTAAATCAATTTTAATTTTTATTAAAATGATCCTGTAATTATCTTATTTTTTGATTTATTTTCATATAAATTTAAATTTAGCCAATTTCGTCCGAATGGCCAAAAAATGACTGAAATGGCTTCGTTTTGATCACGTGGCGGTTACATGCTTGTTATTTTCGTCGAAAATTGCTGAGTTGACAATTTTTGCACACATGGCATGCTGATTGAGTATTTTTCGTCCAATAAAAAATAATAAATTTAAAATTTATTTACAACATATTTAAAAAATTAAAATTAAAGGCTAAATTAAAATTAAATTGCTGAGTTGACATTTTTTGCACACGTGGCATTTTGATTGAGTATTTTTTTTTTCAAGAACTATAACTTTTGGGGTAACAAAAGTAAGACTATAACTTTTTGGGCTGACAAAAATTGGACCGAAACTCTTAAAAAAATATAGATAACTTTTTAAAATAACAAATTAAGGCCAAATTAGCACGGAATTGTCCTCTTTCGAACTCAAGTTGCATATGTGGATGCCAATTGGATGCCAACTCAGTTAAAAGATTGCCACATGTCCCCCACCTCTTTTCACCCTAATATATAATTGAAATTAAATACAATGCCACATGTCCTCCACCTCTTTTCACCTTAATATATAATTGAAATTAAATTTTGTATAATTTTAATAACATCATTGTTACCATAATAATATATTTCTAATACATATCTATGTTAAAAAGAAGAGAAAGTGGAGGAGAAATATATAACAAAGTAATTAGATTTAATTTGATTTGCAATGACCAATTATTGGCAAAGTATTGTGTGCACCACTTTCACCGTACACCACTATTACTATTGTGGGTAAAGATTTATTTTAAATTTACTAGCAAATTGAAATTTATTCTCGTATAATTTTAATAATATTCTACATAGTTACCGTAATAATATATTTCTAGAGGCATATTTGTGTGAGACAGTCTCATGGTGAGACAGATTATAATTTTGGTATGTCGCTTTAACACTTTATAAGGAGTGTATGTTGATCTATACTAGTTTGTACCCCGTCTTATGCATGAGACCGTCTCATATGAGTTTTTTGTCGTATTCATAATACATATATCTATGTAAAAAAGAAGAAAAGTAGTGGAGTAGTAATTCTCATGCACATGAAACTTGTTCACCGTATTCCATATTTAAAGAAATGATCTTTCATTTATAACATCTAATTATGTAAGCCATACCCTTCGATTATTACTACTAATACCTCTATTGTAATATAGGTCATATCCTTCAAAATTATGAGTAATACCCTTTATATAATAAAAAGTCATACATTTTAATTATTACTACTAATACTTTTTAATTAATATCATAAATTTTTATGTTAAATTTGTTCTATCTTATACTTTGTGGAAGTGGAGTGATTGAGTTAATGAAGTTGTACAAAAGTTTTTGACTATTTGATTAATCCAGTCCCCCTTTTATGTATAAAAACACATGTCTTAACGTGTTAATTTGTCATCACTCATCACTGTTATAAATATATATGAAATTATTATGCACAGTATTGGGTAATTATCAGAAATATGGAAATTGGTCAATTAGAATTCAAGATATGTACCGAAAGATTACCGGAATAGATACATCAAGGTTCTACAAAATATTGGGTAAATTGTAGATTTGATCCCTGATTTTAAAATGGTCCTCTTTTGAGCATTTTTTATCCCAACCGTTAGTCAAATGGATGGAAACCGTTAGTTGACCAAAAAAATTATGGGACTAAATTTATAAAATTGAGGGGAAAATAATAATAAAAAATAATTAATTATATATATAATCAAAATGAATTCATAAATTACAAATTAACTGTTAAACTATATATATAATTTAAATATGACTACAAAATACAAAAAAATATTTTTGTAAACTAAATAACAACTTATGTAAAATTAATGTACATATACATATAATTCATATATAATTTTAAAAATAAAAATAAACTTTTGTAAATCAAATAATAATATGTAACATCTAAAAATTAAAAAAATATATATAATATACTTAATGTAAAATTTAAGAAATTAAAAAAATATATATCTATAATATTTATATAATTTAAAAAAATCAAACCAAATAATATATAGAATTTGAATATAATTTAAAAATACTTTACCATGCACCTGCTTCGCAACTAATACTTTATGTTAGAACATTTGATACTCTCTAATGAAATAACTAAAAAAATTTCATTAAACAACTAATGTTATTGAAAGAATACAAACGAAATGCAAACCAGTTGCACGACACAACTTTCTCTGCAATTGCCATTGCCACCAGCCTAGTCAGCACTCATTGTCGCAAAAAAATCGCAAAATGAAAATCAAATTTGATATCTCTAATATCAAATGGAATTCAAAAATGTTAATTACAAAAATGATTTTTTCGGGACCAAATCTGCAAGTAACGGCGCGTGTAACTCAGTTCCGTTAAAAATGGACGGAAAATCTTACCGGACCAAATTTATCGAAAAAATAACCATTTTGCAATTGACACATTCTCTTGGGACCAAAAATGCAATTTTCCCACAAGGTATTATTACTAGGTTTATTGTCGGATGGGTTTTAAGAGTACAACCTAGTTACTAGTAGGGGTGAGCGCAAATATGTCAAAATCGAAAAATCGAACCGAACCGAACCTAAATATTAAATTCGGTTTGATTTTCAATTAAATCTTTCGGTTTCGATTTTAAAATATAAAAATTTTGGTTTCCGATTTTCGGTTCGGTTTTAAGAATTTAAAATTTTGGTAAAACCGAAAACCGAAATTATATTTACACTATTTTTTATTTATTATTTACTTAATATATAAATATTAGTATCCTTAAATAAATTAATTAATAAGTAATAATTGTACATATAACAATACACATTATTACCATACGGTCCATTATCCCTTCTCAGTTGCCCATCACAAATGACAATCATCCAATTTTTAATTTATGGTTATGAATTATGAACTTTTGGTTCTGAAATTATCAACTTATCGAGATATATTTTTTATATTATGAGTATATTTAATGAGTTAGACATATTCCTCATGCATAATGTTTTTGCTTTGTTAGTTGTTACGCTTAAGAACACGAGCATTTTGTTAGCATATTGCGAATTATGAATTTCAGTTTTTTCGGTTCAATATCGATCCGAACTGAAATTTTTTGGTTCGGTTTGTGTTCGGTTCCACTATAATTCGGTTTCAATTCGATTTTATATTTTTTAAACATTTTGATTTTCGGTTTTTACAACTGATGCTCACTCCTAATTACTATTATAAATAATTTTTTGATACCGATGAGCTGCATGAGATATTTGTTAGTTGATTGCTCATTATGTCTAGTTAATAAACGAACTCCACTAGCTCCGCAGTACAGAGTCACTCGTATAATATTAATTGCAAAATTTGAATAATTTCCAAATTTGTCATATATCCATATTAATTTGTATGTGGTTTTCAACTCTTTATTTACTAGCTAACTTGGGAACATTATTTAAATTATAGCCCCTCCAGCGAGTAACCCAAATCATCTACACAATTAATACACCTATGGTCCTCTACTAGATCATGGATTGACGTTTCAGGAAGTTTATGATTTATCAACACACGTGTACGGTTAATGATCAAGATGCTACAGCTGGCAATCCAATAATTTTTCCTGCAGCACAGAATGTGCATGCATCAATTCCAAAAACTTGTATAGATCTGGTTCATGCAGTGGTCTATGAATCTTGTTTTTAATTCAAGACATTTGACTATATCCAAGGTATAATATAAGTTAGGTTTAGTGTGAAAAATGTGTTGAAAATGTATAAAATGGATCAAATAATTTAAGTTCATAGCATAGATTTTGTTCATATCATACTTTTTTTAAACAAGTTATACTTTTCTATCTAAAAAAATAATATTTTTCTATATAAATAAGTAATATTTTTTCATCTAAATAAGTAATACTTTTCTTTAAATAAGTTATTTTTACTCTTTTATTTTCCAAAATAATTGGGCATTTTTTTTTAACCAAATATTAATAAATTGGGCCTACTAAACCCAATATTTTAAAATTGGGCCTTTTGTGTCCATTACTTAAACTTCCAGACTAATATTAGTATATACATAGAGAGCAAACAAGTTCATGAGAATATTATATTAGACATTTTAACACAATATTTAAAATGAGGCCTCTCGTTCCATTAAGTAAATTATGCCTTTTTCATTACAAAAAGCTTCTAGCTCAACATTTGTAAATAGATAGAGCACAAGATTTGCCCTATGAGAATATGATATAGGCCCATTATGATTGAGAGTTGGATTCAATATGATAATGGGCCTGATTCCATGTCATGCTGATATCTTTCCGTTTTTTTTACTCTTTAAAGAAATAAAAATGTCACCACTCATAAAAGAAAACCACCTAAAGAATTTAATACTAAACGACATTACATATACATAATTTCCATTATGAAAAGTAATACTTTTCTTTAAACAAGTTACACTTTTCTAACTAAATAAGTAATATTTTTCTATTTAAACAAGTAATATTTTTTCATCTAAACAAGTAATACTTTTTTTTAAACAAGTTATATTTTTCTTACTAAACAAGTAATATTTTTTCTATTTAAACAAGTAATACTTTTTCATCCAAACAAGTTATATTTTTCTTTAAACAAGTTATACTTTTCTATCTAAACAAGTAATATTTTTCTATTTAAACAAGTAATACTTTTCCTTAAACAAGTTATACTTTTCTGTCGAAACAAGTAATACTTTTTCCATCTAAACGTTATACATTATACAAAAAAACAAAAAAGATAGATAAACGATAGAACAAAAATATAAATGATATAAAAATTATACATACATAAACAAGTAAATTATTCACAATAAAAAAAATAAAATTTGTCGCCTCATGAATAATCATAAAAAAAAAAAAAACAGAGTTTCAATCACCGCCCCGGATAATAATCATCCGCATCATCCCCCAAATTAGTAGTAAAATTATTAACAAAAAGAAAGGAAGGATCAAAACCAAAATCATCGGCGCCGCCGCCCCCACCACCGCCACCGTCATCTCTGACCACGGCTCTGGCCCCGGCCGTGCTGCACTGCCACTGCCGCCACTGCCACCGTTGCCACCACGATCGCTTCCACCGCCACCACCACCGCGACCACGACCAATGGCCTGGCCACTGCTGCCACAGCTTACGTCATCGTCCTCCTCGAAAAGGTTGTCGAGGAAATACTCGGGTGGCAACCCATTCGATCGGCCAATCGGGACACAAGTCGCCGCCACTTCCGTGAATTTTCTTCTCTAAGCTTGGCCACCACAACCTCTCTAATCTCTTCAGTCGTCTGCTGAGGTGGCTGTGGTGTTGAAGTAACTGAGATTTAAGACGAGTAGGGTTGTGTCTCTGCGATCGGGAGGTGGTGATAACAACCACTGCGTGCCGAAAGTACCGATGTCTATCGGTGTCGGTCTGCTCCACACAGATTTGATTCAAATTAATTGGAGGAGGTTGTGGATTTGAACCTGATGGTTCACCCATCTGGCTCTGGCTGACAGCTTCGACCCTATCTTGCACCCCGTTCTCTGTAAAAATTAAATATATAATTAAGATCAAGTGTAATAATTACGAGATACATAATTAATTACTTACGTGCACGTGGGTGGTGCGGTTATAAGTGGAGGTCCTTGTCTCCTCTTCGTAGGGTTGGCCGAGTGCCAACGTCTCAAGAGCGTTTAGAGGGCGTTCGAGCCGTAGTTCCTGTTAACAAATAAAAATATTAATTATGAACTTATTGTACAATTAAATAAATTATATTACTTACTTCCGCCATGAGGTGTTCCAGAATTGATCGGGATCCACCACATGCAACGACGCCCCCATCCCTCCTTGGGCTTAAAGCGATTTTGGCGATTCTTCCCAAGACATCTCCGGTATTGGGATCGCTCCAAACCACCACAATCGACGCCTAGACACTAGGGTCCATCTCCTGGGTCATATCCAGCCCTTCATCCTTCCACCTGATGCGCCACCTATAAAGCAAGTCCTTGTAACGAGCTTGGGCAAGCTTGCAGAACGACTTGTAGAAATCGGCCGGTGTCAGATCCCCCCCTCCACTTCTTCTGTTTCTGCAATTCATTAACACAAACTTTATTTAATTAATTTATATATATATATATATATATATTAAACTAAAATAAGTAATCAATTATTGTTCGTACCCTAAACTCGTCGAAGTAGAGTTGACATTGTTGTTCAGACACGCCTCTCCAACTGTGGGCCCCCATAGCAATTCCAACTCGCAAGATGGAGTTGGTGACTAAACCGGAAGCCTCGTGACCGGGTATGATGCTAGAACATATTAAAAAATTAATAATTATAATTAAATAATTAACTGTATAACTAAATAAATTAGTAAGTAAAAGTTATAACTTACCTTCCTGAACTCAGATCGATCGTCAATCGAGCATTGGGGGCTGAGCCATGATGAACAGAGGCAGAGCCTGAGCTCGACCCTGCTGGAGATGACCCTATAGGGGGCGAGTGCTGCGAGCTGGACCCATCGTGGGCGGGTGGATGCAGGTGCACCTGAGGTCTAAGGATCCTCTTCCTCCTGGTGCTCTGAGGAACACCACCGCCGCCTCGACCACCACCCACTGCCTCGGCCACCACCATTGTCACTATGGCGACCACTGTCACTGGAACGTCCACCAGTATTCATCTTCATTATATAAAATAAATTCATAACATTTTTTGCCTAACAATTTAATTAATCACTAAATTTCGACAGACTCTCCACTGTATTATAAAAACTCATTTTCTAGTCAACCAACAAATTGCAACACATTAACTAACAATCTAACCAATCAAATAATTTGACAAAAATAAATTAATTAAAACAATAAATTAAAATCGCGCCTAAATTCGACAGAGTTTCGACTGTATTATTTTAAACTTATCCTAATCAACCAACAATCTAATAATTATAACAATTCTAACATATATATATATATATATATATATATATATATATATATATATATATATATATATATATATCACATCACATAATAAAATAATTACATAAACATAATCTCAAAATATAACATGTACGTTAAATTGACATTATCTAACCAGACTAATTTCCTAATCAACCAGACTAATCTAATTACATAAAATTGTTGACTAGTTAATTTAGCATGCATATACATAACTAATTAAACTAACATGGATATATAATTAATCTAACATTAATCTAATAATGCCAAAATTATAATTACATCGAAATAATATCGAAATTAATCTATTAATATATATATATATATATTTCAAATATATATATATATATATATATATATATATATAATTTAAAATTATATATATACATGCATGTATGGTATATAAAACTAGAACATAAACGGTTAAAAATTAGAAAAATTACCGTCAAATTGAAGAACGCGACGATACGAAGCTCTTCAAATGCACCGAATGCTCAGGACTGCGAAAACGAACTATATACGGCGGCGGCGGCGAAATATGCTACTTGGGGAAAAAACCGTGTCAAAATGTTGCGATGGTAGTTTATATAATTGAATTTTAGCGACGGATATTTAATTTTTTTCCGTCGCTATATTCAAATGACCGTCGCTAAACTCGGTCTGAGTAGTAGGCCAACTGCTGAGACGCTTCGTGCTCCGGGTCCGACTTTAACGGCGGTGGTAACCGTCGCTAAATGCCCCGATTCAATCCGATTTGAATTATCCATTGCTAAACCACAGCTAGTCCGTCGTTAATAGCGGCTGTTTTGAAAACCTTCACTAAATTCGTTGATTTTGATTGTCTGACTGACATCGTCGTCAAAACCGTCGTTAAAATCGATGTATCTGAATCCGTCGCTAAAATCCGTCGTTAAAACCCTATATTTTTTGTAGTGGCGTATGGATCGCACATGGGGTCGCGCGCGTAGGTCGCACATGAATCGTGCATATATAGGCTAAATTAACTAATTAATTTAAACTATTAATATATAATATTTTTGCTAATTTTCTGATATAATTATCACACTATCTTTTCTCAATCATACCCATGACTAGCAGATTCTAGAAAAACAAAGTAAAAGTGACGAAGTTTATCGGCACAAGCGTACGCAGTAGTTAACTAATCAATAATTGAGGAAACGGTAGTATACTGGTACAGCTGGCCAACCAATAAATTAATTTACTTTCCTAATTAGTCTTTTTCTTTATTTTTTTAAATTACAGAAAAACTTCATAACACTGCAGGCACTATATATATACATACATGCATTATACGACATCCCATATCTTAGAAAAGCTATTAAGGCATGGCCCTGCTTTGGGTTTTGATAGCGAGCTTAGTGTTCCTGTTCCTACCAAACAAGCTGCACTCACAATCTTCAGACTCCACCAACTTCGATTTCACTATCTTCGGCGGGAATGAACCGGACTTAATCTACCAAGGCGATGCCCACATTCCAACAGACATACAAACAGGCGTTAGACAAACATTCATACGCCTTACAAGCGCTGGCCAGGTTTGGTTACCGAACCGGATGGTTATATGGTGGCCATTTCCAAACAGTGTTGGCCGAGTGTTGTATTCCCCACCCATCAGATTGTGGGACCAAGCCGGGCGCCGTCAAGCCAACTTCCAAACTGTAATCACAGGTGAAAAAATTCTGCCTCGTCTAAAAGTCGAGTAAAATTCACTTTTGGTCCCACTAGACATGGTACCTCACGATTTTGGTTCCAACATCAACCATTTTAGTTCCAAAATCATTTTTTTATGCAGTTTTGATCCCACCATTACGTTTTCCGTTAAAGTCAGCTGCAGTTTTGGTCCCACAAGATGCAAAACTGCAGCTGACTTTAACGGAAAATGTAATGCTGGGATCAAAACTGCATGAAAAATAATTTTGCATGGGATCAAAGTGGTGGGTGTTTGGACCAAATTAAATGGTGAGGCATCGAGTCATGTATGACCAAAAATGAATTTTACTCTCTAAAAATCCGAATTCGTAGAGAGAGTGGAATTAATTAATTTATTAAATTTTCCTAACAACAGCTTCCATCAGCGGGATTGGCGATGGCATGTCCTTCTTCATCGCACCCGTTAACACTAGCATCCCCAGTGGTTCGATGGATGGGAACATGGGACTGTACGACGGCGTTTCAGGAACTAGTCCCGTGCCCGTTTTCGCCGTGGAGATGGACTTCGCCGTTAACAGCTGGGATCCGAATTTCCGTCATTTAGGAGTTAATGCCAACTCTAGAGTCTCCGTGAATACAACGAGGTGGGACATCGGAATACCCGGAACAAGTAATGTGGAGGCAAGTATCACGTACGACGCGCGTCAAAGAGTGGTGTCTGTTTTGGTCAAGGTCGGCTCTAGTAATGGGACCATCGAGCATACTGTTGACCTGAAGAGGCTTCTACCTGAGTGGGTTCAAGTTGGGATCTCCGCAACAACTGGATCGCAGGTTACTGCACTTTATGATATTCGCACCTGGTCTTTCATTTCCTTCATGGTGTTTGATGACGACGTCAAAGACACTTACATTCGCCAATATGCAGGGTGATTGAATAATAAAAGTCTTGTTAGTTCCTGATTTGTAACGAGATCTTTTTTATGGAATTTAATAAATACTCCCTCGCTCAAGGTGTATTTGCATTTATTTATGAAATCATATGCCAACAAAATTTGTATTTTATAAGTTTTCTTACACAAAATGTAACAAGAAAATAATATTTGGTCACATAATTTACTTGCAATTAGTTTTTCTTTCCAAAATATTATATATTTAATTTTTGTCCTTTAACTATTTCAATAGTCCAATTTTGATTCTAATTTCGCCAAAAAAAAACACAAAATAATTTGTCATTTTAGATCATGCAATCATTTTATCTTTATCTCTCAACCATCATTCAATTACTTAAAATACTATTGTATTTTACTCACACACAATTCTTATTTTATTTATTTTTTTATTAATATTTGTATTCATAATATCAAGCATAATTTTGATGGATGGACAGATGTGGAGGGAGTATCACATTGCACTAATAATCAATGATTTTATAAACGGACCGGATCGGCCGGTTTAACCGGGAACCGGTCCCGAAACCGGTTTGGAGACCCCCTAAAAACCGCTTTTGCTGTTGAACCGGTCAAAACCGGACCAAAATCGGTTAAACCGGTTTAACCGGTTCTAATTATAAAAAAAAAAAAAACTTTTAACTATATGTATCAAGGTCCATCTTCATCCCTTTTATAATACTCCCTCTCACATTTTTCTCCAACATTTTCAATGTGGGATAAATGTGTGAGGTGGGAAAATTTTTTTAATACTTCCTCTAACATTTTTTTCCAACACTTTTGATATGGAATAAATGTATGAGGTGAGACAAATTTTATAATACTTCCTCTCACATTTTTCTCCAACACTTTCGATGTGGAATAAAAATGAGGTGGGAAAATTTTTAAAATACTTTCTCACATTTTTATCCAACACTTTCGAAGTGGGATAAATGTATGAGGTGTGAAAATTTTTATAATACTTCCTCTCACATTTTTCTCCAACACTTTCGATTTTGGATAAATGTATGAGATGGAACAAATTTTATAGTACTTCCTCCAACATTTTTCTCCAACACTTTCAATGTGAGATCAATGTATGAGGGGGGCAAAATTTTATAATACTTTCTCTCACATTTTTCTCCAACATTTTTAATGTGGGATAAATGTATGAGATATGGGACAAATATATGAATCAAGGTCCATCCTTTTATATTATTTCCTCTCACATTTTTCTCTAATACTTTCGATGTGGGACAAAAATATAAGGTCCACCTTCCCCCTTTTATATTACTTTCTCTTATATTATTGTGTTATTTTTTTATTATGACTATGACTTTTATTGTGTTTTCTTAAATATGAAAATTTATAATATATATGTTTAAATTTTTGTAGATTTATACTTATTTTATTTTTTTAACTAAACATAGAAAATATTGACAAAAAATAGAAAGAAATCATTTTAACGGTTGAACCTCCGGTTGAACCGCTGACCGGTGGTCTGTCCGGTTCGGTTATGAAAACATTGCTAATAATTACCCATGATTTTTATTTTCATTTTCTTAAATTGCGTAGAAAACGTCATCCAAAAAGTATTTTATCCTTTTTATATTAATAAATTAATTTTACATTAAAGCTCTTGTGCCAAAGTCAAACGAGAAATCTATTAGAAAATGACATTTAAGGGTGACTTTTCTCAAGATGCAAGTCATGTATCTTATCCCTTATATAGAAGGTAATTACTGCATTGTGGGTGGCCACTTCACCTATCCCATCAATTTAAATATAAGTTTTATTATTGTTGATTGATTGGTTGGGTGCTGCCATTAATTCAGATTTACACACAGTCTCTACAAAAAAAATGAGAGCAATAGCAAGAATTGAAACTGTTGCTATATGGGTTTGACCCCCTTGCTATTAGAATCAGCAAGGGTTATTTTTTGCTATTGACTTCTTGCCATAAGTGGCTATTGTTATATGTATAGCAAGAGACAACCCTTGGTATTAGCTTCTTGCTAAACCTTGAAACATTAGCAAGAGTTATCTCTTGCATTTAAATTCTACCTCACTTGTCTCCCGCTTCATTGTCAGGAAAAATATTTTCTCTTAACATATATAAAAGCAAGGATCAACCCTTGCTAATGTTTTGCTAGAGGGACTAAAATGAAATATTGATAATTTCTTTATAGCAAGGACTGACCCTTGCCATTAGTTGTTTTTTTTATTAAAAAAATCAATTACGTTGATACCATTAGATTAATTAAATATTAAATGTTTTTAAACAAAATTGACAATAAAAAATACATATTAAAAAAGTTATTATAATATAAAATTGTAATTACAATTACAAATTTAAGATATGCAAATTATAAACAATAAAATTGAAATCTACAAAACATAAAAAAATGAGTCAAATACAAGTAAAAGATACATTTAAAATTGAATTTCTTCCACATGTAAATTTAGAGCCCTGCAAAAAAAAATGAAAAAACTATATACACAGATTATAATATAATACAAAATTATATAATATTGAAATGAAAAATAAAAATTGTAATGAGCAAACAAAGAATAGGTAGAGAAGAGAATAGAGGTTGTGGCATTTTTCAATATCTCTTCAAAAGAAGAAATCAAGATTCAATTTTCAAAGCAACATCGAATAATAAAGAACAAGATATCAAAATATATGCATATATATATATGAAATAGATATAAAATACTTACTCTTGGAAGCTCCTAAATCAAATCTGAAATTAGAAAAAAGTAGGAGTAGATTGAAAAGTTCTTAGCATAGATGTATATTTTCTAAAAGAAAAAAATTAAATTAACATGCTTGAACATATAATTACAAACAATATATAAATTACAAAAGAGAAAAAAAAAGAAAAATAACCTGTGATGGATCGAGAAGCAGAGGTGAATGGAAAGATAAAGAAGAAAGTGAAGGGTTCAGGAGTTTAAAGATTTTGATAATTAATAGCAAGGAACACTCCTTGCCATTGTTTCATGAAAAAATCAATTCTTCCGCCTGAGAAGAATCTAGAATACGTTTGGCGCTCATAATTAAATAAATTATTGTTTATTGAAATATTAAATTTATAGTCAAATTATATTTATATATAAATAAAATTATAAGATAATTAAATAATAAATTAATTAATAATTCTATAGCCAGAGGTATTCTTTTCCAATGGTATAACAAAATATTATTTTGTCAGTATTAGTAATTTCACTTAAAAGTATTACTCATTTTTACTTCACAAATATTACTTGGTTAGTATTAATAGTTTTCACTTAACATGTATTACTTGGCCAGTATTATTCGTTTACATTTCACATGTATTATTTGGTCAATATTAATTATTTTCACTGAACATTATTACTCGTTAGACTTCACAAGTTATATAATTAATTAGAAATTTCGCATTCCAAACAAAATGTAAGAATTGTGGCCCACATGTTATATAATTAATTAGATATTCACTTATTAATTTTAAATATTAAAATTTAAATAAAAATACTTCCTTCGTTTTGAATTTGAAGACACGTTTACTGTTTATACAGTGTTTAATAAAAGAGTTATTTATTAGTATTAATTGTTTTTTTAGTGAGAGTTATTTACCAAGGATTGTCTCTTGCTATACATATAACAATAGCCACTTATGGCAAGAAGTCAATAGCAAGGAATAACCCTCACGATTCTAATAAAGAAGAAATTCAAACCCATATAAAGAACAGTTTCAATTCTTGCTATTGCTCTCATTTTTTTTGTAGAGACTGTGTGTAAATTTGAATTAATGGCAGCACCCAACCAATCAATCAACAATAATAAAACTTATATTTAAATTGATGGGATAGGTGAAGTGGCCACCTACAATGCAGTAATTACCTTCTATAAAAGGGATAAGATACATGACTCATGCATCTTGAGAAAAGTCACCCTTAAATGTCATTTTCTAATAGATTTCTCCTTTGACTTTGGCACAAGAGCTTTAATGTAAAATTAATTTATTAATATAAAAAGGATAAAATACTTTTTGGATGACGTTTTCTACGCAATTTAAGAAAATGAAAATAAAAATCACGGATAATTATTAGTGAAATGTGATACTCCCTCCACCTCTGTCCATCAAAATTATGCTTGACATTATGAGTACAAATATTAATAAAAAAATAAATAAAATAAGAATTGTGTGTGAGTAAAATATAATAGCATTTTAAGTAATTGAATGATGGTTGAGAGATAAAGATAAAGTGATTGCATGATCTAAAATGACAAATTATTTTGTGTTTTTTTTGGCGAAATTAGAATCAAAATTGGACTATTGAAATAGTTAAAGGACAAATATTAAATATATAATATTTTGGAAAGAAAAACTAATTGCAAGTAAATTATGGGACCAAATATTTTTTTCTTCTTACATTTTGTGTAAGAAAACTTATAAAATACAAATTTTGTTGTTTGGTAGGAACAGGAACACTAAGCTCGCTATCAAAACCCAAAGCAGGGCCATGCCTTAATAGCTTTTCTAAGATACTATTTGGTTTCTGTGGGATGTCGTATAATGCATGTATGTATATATATAGTGCCTGCAGTGTTATGAAGTTTTTCTGTAATTAAAAAAAATAAAGAAAAAGACTAATTAGGAAAGCAAATTAATTTATTGGTTGGCCAGCTGTACCAGTATACTACAGTTTCCTCAATTATTGATTAGTTAACTACTGCGTACGCTTGTGCCGATAAACTTCGTCACTTTTTACTTTGTTTTTCTAGAATCTGCTAGCCATGGGTATGATTGAGAAAAGATAGTGTGATAATTATATCAGAAAATTAGCAAAAATATTATATATTAATAGTTTAAATTAATTAGTTAATTTAGCCTATATATGCACGATTCATGTGCGACCTACGCGCGCGACCCCATGTGTGATCCATACGCCACTACAAAAAATATAGGGTTTAACGACGGATTCATATACCGTCGATATTAACGACGGTTTTGGCGACGATGTCAGTCAGACAGTCAAAGTCAACGAATTTAGCGAAGATTTTCAAAACAGCCGCTATTAGAGACGGACTAGCGGTGGTTTAGCAATGGATAATTCAAACCGGATTGAATCGAGGCGTTTAGCGACGGTTACAACCGCCGCTAAAGTCGGACCCGGAGCACGAAGCGTCTCGGCACTTGGCCTACTGCCCAGGCCGAGTTTAGCGAAGGTCATTTGAATATAGCGACCGAAAAAAATTAAATATCCGTCGCTAAAATTCAATTATATAAACTACCATCGCAACATTTTGACGCGGTTTTTTCCGCAAGTAGCATATTTCGCCGCCGCCGTACATAGTTCGTTTTCGCCGTCCTGAGCATTCGGTGCATTCGAAGAGCTTCGTATCGTCGTTGTTTATAATTTGCATATCTTAAATTTGTAATTGTAATTACAATTTTATATTATAATAACTTTTTTAATATGTATTTGTTATTGTCAATTTTGTTTAAAAAACATTTAATATTTAATTAATCTAATGGTATCAACGTAATTGATTTTTTTTAATAAAAAAATAACTAATGGCAAGGGTCAGTCCTTGCTATAAAGAAATTATCAATATTTCATTTTAGTCCCTCTAGCAAAACATTAGCAAGGGTTGATCCTTGCTTTATATATGTTAAGAGAAAATAATTTTCCTGACAATGAAGCGGGAGACAAGTGAGGTAGAATTTAAATGCAAGAGATAACTCTTGCTAATGTTTCAAGGTTTAGCAAGAAGCTAATACCAAGGGTTGTCTCTTGCTATACATATAACAATAGCCACTTATGGCAAGAAGTCAATAGCAAGAAATAACCCTTGCTGATTCTAATAGCAAGGGGGTCAAACCCATATAGCAACAGTTTCAATTCTTGCTATTGCTCTTTTTTTTTTTGTAGAGACTGTGTGTAAATCTGAATTAATGGCAGCACCCAACCAATCAATCAACAATAATAAAACTTATATTTAAATTGATGGGATAGGTGAAGTGGCCACCTACAATGCAGTAATTACCTTCTATATAAGGGATAAGATACATGACTCATGCATCTTGAGAAAAGTCACCCTTAAATGTCATTTTCTAATAGATTTCTCCTTTGACTTTGGCACAAGAGCTTTAATGTAAAATTAATTTATTAATATAAAAAGGATAAAATACTTTTTGGATGACGTTTTCTACGCAATTTGAGAAAATGAAAATAAAAATCACGGGTAATTATTAGTGAAATGTGATACTCCCTCCACCTCTGTCCATCAAAATTATGCTTGATATTATGAGTACAGATATTAATAAAAAAATAAATAAAATAAGAATTGTGTGTAAGTAAAATACAATAGCATTTTAAGTAATTAAATAATGGTTGAGAGATAAAGATAAAGTGATTGCATGATCTAAAATGACAAATTATTTTGTGTTTTTTTTGGCGAAATTAGAATCAAAATTGGACTATTGAAATAGTTAAAGGACAAATATTAAATATATAATATTTTGGAAAGAAAAACTAATTGCAAGTAAATTATGGGACCAAATATTTTTTTCTTCTTACATTTTGTGTAAGAAAACTTATAAAATACAAATTTTGTTGTTTGGTAGGAACAGGAACACTAACCTCGCTATCAAAACCCAAAGCAGGGCCATTCCTTAATAGCTTTTCTAAGATACTATTTGGTTTCTGTGGGATGTCGTATAATGCATGTATGTATATATATAGTGCCTGCAGTGTTATGAAGTTTTTCTGTAATTTAAAAAAATAAAGAAAAAGACTAATTAGGAAAGCAAATTAATTTATTGGTTGGCCAGCTGTACCAGTATACTACCGTTTCCTCAATTATTGATTAGTTAACTACTGCGTACGCTTGTGCCGATAAACTTCGTCACTTTTTACTTTGTTTTTCTAGAATCTGCTAGTCATGGGTATGATTGAGAAAAGATAGTGTGATAATTATATCAGAAAATTAGCAAAAATATTATATATTAATAGTTTAAATTAATTAGTTAATTTAGCCTATATATGCACGATTCATGTGCGACCTACGTGCGCGACCCCATGTGCGATCCATACGCCACTACAAAAAGAAAAGGGTTTAACGACGGATTTTAGCGACGGATTCATATACCGTCGATTTTAACGACGGTTTTGGCGATGATGTCAGTTAGACAGTCAAAGTCAACGAATTTAGCGAAGGTTTTCAAAACAGCCGCTATTAGCGACCGACTAGCGGTGGTTTAGCAATGGATAATTCAAACCGGATTGAATCGGGGCGTTTAGCGACGGTTACAACCGCCGCTAAAGTCGGACCCGGAGCACGAAGCGTCTCGGCACTTGGCCTACTGCCCAGGCCGAGTTTAGCGACGGTCATTTGAATATAGCGACGGAAAAAAATTAAATATCCGTCGCTAAAATTCAATTATATAAACTACCATCGCAACATTTTGACGCGGTTTTTTCCGCAAGTAGCATATTTCGCCGCCGCCGTACATAGTTCGTTTTCGCCGTCCTGAGCATTCGGTGCATTCGAAGAGCTTCGTATCGTCGCGTTCTTCAATTTGACGGTAATTTTTCTAATTTTTAACCGTTTATGTTCTCGTTTTATATACCATACATGCATGTATATATATATATATATATATTATTTTTGAAATATATATATATATTAATAGATTAATTTCGATATTATTTCGATGTAATTATAATTTCGGCATTATTATATTAATGTTAAATTAATTATATATCCATGTTAGTTTAATTAGTTATGTATATGCATGCTAAATTAACTAGTCAACAATTTTATGTAATTAGATTAGTCTGGTTGATTAGGAAATTAGTCTGGTTAGATAATGTCAATTTAACGTACATGTTATATTTTGAGATTATGTTTATGTAATTATTTTATTATGTGATGTGATATATATATGTTAGAATTGTTATAATTATTAGATTGTTGGTTGACTAGGATAAGTTTAAAATAATACAGTCGAAACTCTGTCGAAATTTAGGCGCGATTTTAATTAATTGTTTTAATTAATTTATTTTTGTCAAATTATTTGATTGGTTAGATTGTTAGTTAATGTGTTGCAATTTGTTGGTTGACTAGAAAATGAGTTTTTATAATACAGTGGAGAGTCTGTCGAAATTTGTTGATTAATTAAATTGTTAGGCAAAAAATGTTATGAATTTATTTTATATAATGTAGATGAGTACTGGTGGACGTTCCAGTGACAGTGGTCGCCACAGTGACAATGGTGGTGGCCGAGGCAGTGGGTGGTGGTCGAGGCGGCGGTGGTGTTCCTCAGAGCACCAGGAGGAAGAGGATCCTTAGACCTCAGGTGCACCTGCATCCACCCGCCCACGATGGGTCCAACTCGCAGACTCGCCCCCTATAGGGTCATCTCCAGCAGGGTCGAGCTCAGGCTCTGCCTCTGTTCATCGTGGCTCAGCCCCCACTGCTCGATTGACGATCGATCTGAGTTCAGGAAGGTAAGTTATAACTTTTACTTACTAATTTATTTAGTTATACAGTTAATTATTTAATTATAATTATTAATTTTTTAATATGTTTCAGCATCATACCCGGTCACGAGGCTTCCGGTTTAGTCACCAACTCCATCTTGCGAGTTGGAATTGCTATGGGGGCCCACAGTTGGAGAGGCGTGTCTGAACAACAATGTCAACTCTACTTCGACGAGTTTAGGGTACGTACAATAATTGATTACTTATTTTTGTTTAATATATATATATATATATATATATATTAATTAAATAAAGTTTGTGTTAATGAAATGCAGAAACAGAAGAAGTGGAGGGGGGATCTAACACCGGCCGATTTCTACAAGTCGTTCTGCAAGCTTGCCCAAGCCCGTTACAAGGACTTGCTTTATAGGTGGCACATCAGGTGGAAGGATGAAGGGCTGGATATGACCCAGGAGATGGACCCTAGTGTCTAGGCATCGATTGTGGTGGTTTAGAGCGATCCCGCATACTAGAAGATGTGCCGGAAGAATTGCCAAAATCGCCTGAGCCAGCAAGGAGGGGATGGGGGCGTCGTTGTGCACAGGGCTGGATCCCGATCAATTCTGGAGCACCGCATGGCGGAAGTAAGTAATATAATTTATTTAATTGTACAATAAGTTCATAATTAATATTTTTATTTGTTAACAGGAACTACGGCTCGAACGCCCTCTAAACGCTCTTGAGACGTTGGCACTCGGCCAACCCTACGAAGAGGAGACAAGGACCTCCACCTATAGCTGCAACACCCACGTGCACGTAAGTAATTAATTTTGTATCTCGTAATTATTACACTTGATCTTAATTATATATTTAATTTTTACAGAGAACGGGGTGCGAGATAGGGTCGAAGCTGTCAGCCAGAGCCAGATGGGTGAACCATCAGTTCAAATCCACAACCTCCTCCAATTAATTTGAATCAGATCTATGTGGAGGAGACCGACACCGATAGCCATCGGGTACTCGGGTACGGTAGGTTGTCTGCCACCCTGATCGCGGAGACACAACCCTACTCGTCTTAAATCTCGATTATTTCAACACATGACCACCTCACAGATTTAATCAAGAGATTAGAGAGAGGTGGTGGCCAAGCTTAGAGAAGAAAATTCACGGAAGTGGCAGCGACTTGTGTCCCGATTGGCCGATTGAATGGCCGCCACCCGAATATTTCCTCGACAACCTTTTCGAGGAGGACGATGACGTAAGCGGTGGCAGCAGTGGCCAGGCCATTGGTCGTGGTTGCGGTGGTGGTGGAAGCGATCGTGGTGGCAACGGTGGCGATGGCGGCGATGGGCGGCAAAGACGACCGGCCAGGGAGAGCCGGGTCGAGATGACGGTGGCGGTGGCGGTGGTGGGGGCGGAGGCGCCGATGATTTCGATTTTGATCCTTCTTTTCTTTTTGTTAATAATTTTACTACTAATTTGGGGGATGATGCAGATGATTATTATCCGGGGCGGTGATTGAAACTCTTTTTTTTTTTTTTATGATTATTCATGAGGCGACAATTTTTTTTTATTATTTATTGTGAATAATTTTCTTGCTTATGTATGTATAATTTTTATATCATTTATATTTTTGTTCTATCGTTTATCTATCTTTTTTGTTTTTTTGTATAATGTATAACGTTTAGATGGAAAAGTATTACTTGTTTCGACAGAAAAGTATAACTTGTTTAAAGAAAAGTATTACTTGTTTAAATAGAAAAATATTACTTGTTAGATAGAAAAATATAACTTGTTTAAAGAAAAGTATTACTTGTTTGGATGAAAAAGTATTACTTGTTTAAATAGAAAAATATTACTTGCTTAGTAAGAAAAATATAACTTGTTTAAAAAAAAGTATTACTTGTTTAGATGAAAAAATATTACTTGTTTAAATAGAAAAGTATTACTTATTTAGATAGAAAAGTATAACTTGTTTAAATAAAAGTATTACTTGTTTAGATGAAAAAGTATTACTTGTTTAAATAGAAAAGTATTACTTATTTAGTTAGAAAAATATAACTTTTTTAAAGAAAAGTATTACTTGTTTAGATGAAAAAATATTACTTGTTTAAACACACCTCTTAATTTTCTAATTAATGTTTGATGGGTACTGATTGTACGTCTTAAAAACGTTAAAGGTGGGGTATTGTATTCAGTCTCAATTCATGTATTTGTCCAATAAAGAATGATCGAACATGAATTTTTTGGTAAATATAATAAACTTTTGGATGTAAACAGGCCCCTTAATATAAACATTGTTAATATTATAACATGAATGACATTATTATCCTGAAATGTATATATGTATATAAAATAAGTTTTAGGGACTTATAAAATATTGTTACATATATCCTCCAACACAAAACTTCCATTCATTAAATCCAATTGTAAGAGCCAAATATACCCGACAAAACTCGTGCACAAATTGATCACAAATTCGATTTTATTTTATGTATATTTACCAATAAAATTACTTTTATGCATAAGATATTGGACACACAGTAATGCTTAGAATGTGCGGACTCCCGTTCCAAATTAACTTCTTCATATGATAAAATTAATATAACTACATTTTAAGTTGATAAAATTATTCTTATAAATCAATACTTATAACATTTAATATTATAATTTCAATTTATAAGTGTAATAGTATCAATTTATAAGTGTTACGGTATTAATTTACAAATGTAATGGTATAAATTATATACCCATAAACTCACTCTTTTTATTTAGAATGCATTTCTTTTTTATATGAATAAAAAGATTTTAGATATAAACAAATGTACAAAAACAACTGAATTTCAGACATTTATTCTCGTGAACACTAATTATTTCAACTTGACCAAGTCAAAGTCAAGAAAATAGCAGCCACGTTTCCGTTGGAATGCACTAGTGCTAACGTGCGATATATGCAAGAACAAAAGGGGAAAATACATATCAATTTCTCACAATGCGAATTAGTCCAACAATTCTACTTTAAATTTTAGTGTCCAACTTATGGATAACAAAATTTAAAATTTCCAATTTGTCATTTATACAATTTCACGTAATGACCAAGCAAATTTCTTTCTACGCAATATTAGAAAAATGGAAATTATGTATATGTAATGTCGGTTAGTCTTAAATTCTTTAGGTGGATTTCTTTTATGAGTGGTGACATTTTTATTTCTTTAAAGAGTAAAAAAAACGGAAAGATATCAGCATGACATGGAATCAGGCCCATTATCATATTGAATCCAACTCTCAATCATAATGGGCCTATATCATATTCTCATAGGGCAATCTTGTGCTCTATCTATTTACAAATGTTGAGCTAGAAGCTTTTTGTAATGAAAAAGGCATAATTTACTTAATGGAACGAGAGGCCTCATTTTAAATATTGTGTTAAAATGTCTAATATAATATTCTCATGGACTTGTTTGCTCTCTATGTATATACTAATATTAGTCTGGAAGTTTAAGTAATGGACACAAAAGGCCCAATTTATTAATATTTGGTTCAAAAAAATGCCCTATTATTTTGGAAAATAAAAGAGTAAAAATAACTTATTTAAAGAAAAGTATTACTTATTTAGATGGAAAAGTATTACTTATTTAGATAGAAAAATATAACTTGTTTAAATAAAAGTATGATATGAACAAAATCTATGCTATGAACTTAAATTATTTGATCTATTTTATACATTTTCAACACATTTTTCACACTAAACCTAACTCATATTATATCTTGGATATGGTCAAATGTCATGAATTAAAAACAAGATTCATAGACCATAGCATGAACCAGATCTATACAAGTTTTTGGAATTGATGCATGCACATTCTGTGCTGCAGGAAAAATTATTGGATTGCCAGCTGTAGCATCTTGATCATTAACCGTACACGTGTGTTGATAAATCATAAACTTCCTGAAACGTCAATCCATGATCTAGTAGAGGACCATAGGTGTATTAATTGTGTAGATGATTTGGGTTACTCGCTGGAGGGGCTATAATTTAAATAATGTTCCCAAGTTAGCTAGTAAATAAAGAGTTGAAAACCACATACAAATTAATATGGATATATGACAAATTTGGAAATTATTCAAATTTTGCAATTAATATTATACGAGTGACTCTGTACTGCGGAGCTAGTGGAGTTCGTTTATTAACTAGACATAATGAGCAATCAACTAACAAATATCTCATGCAGCTCATCGGTATCAAAAAATTATTTATAATAGTAATTAGGAGTGAGCATCAGTTGTAAAAACCGAAAATCAAAATGTTTAAAAAATATAAAATCGAATCGAAACCGAATTATAACCGAACACAAACAGAACCAAAAAAATTCAGTTCGGATCGGTTTTGAACCGAAAAAACTGAAATTCATAATTCGCAATATGCTAACAAAATGCTCGTGTTCTTAAGCGTAACAACTAACAAAGCAAAACCATTATGCATGAGGAATATATCAAACTCATTAAATATACTCATAATATAAAAATATATCTCATAAGTTGATAACACAAAAAATATTTCAGAACCAAAAGTTCTTAATTCATAACCATAAATTAAAAATTGGATGATTGTCATTTGTGATGGGCAACTGAGAAGGGATAATGGACCGTATAATAATAATGTGTATTGTTATATGTACAATTATTACTTATTAATTAATTTATTTAAGGATACTAATATTTATATATTAAGTAAATAATAAATAAAAAATAGTGTAAATATAATTTCGATTTTCTGTTTTACCAAAATTTTAAATTCTTAAAACCGAACCGAAAATCGGAAACCAAAATTTTTATATTTTAAAATCGAAACCGAAATATTTAATTGAAAATCAAACCGAATTTAATATTTAGGTTCGATTCAGTTCGATTTTTCGATTTTGACATATTTGCGCTCATCCCTACTAGTAACTAGGTTGTACTCTTAAAACCCAAAAAAAACATTTTTTATATTTTTTTATAAATTAATTTATAATTTATTAATTACACCTTTATAATTAATTTATAATTTATTTAGTGTAAATATGAGATTTAAATTTATATAATTAATTTATAATTCAAAAAGTATTAAGCATAATTTCATAACTAATATTTATAAAAATATAATTAACATTTTTGAATTCCATTTGATATTAGAGATTCTATATTTTTTTTAATTTTTTTAGATTATACATAAATAATTACTTTATTTAAAAATATTTATTTTTATATTTTATATATTATTTATTTATTTTCATTTAACATAAATTATAATTATATATGGATTATATGTATATTTTTAACCTTTTAAATTATCTACAAACTATTACTTGGTTTAAAAATGGAATCCTCGTTCCCCCCCCCCCAAATTGCCCCGAAACTTCAACGAAATCACATTGAAGAAACAGTGAAAATCATACTGGAGTTTATAGGCTGCAACAGTTATGATTTTTATGTGTTTGATATTGATCTACGTGATAAAAAGATATCAAATTTGATTTTCATTTTGCGATTTTTTCGCAACAATGAGTGCTGACTAGGTTGGTGGCAATGGCGATTGCAGAGAAAGTTGTGTCGTGCAACTAGTTTGCATTTCGTTTGTATTCTTTCAATAACATTAGTTGTTTAATGAAATTTTTTTAGTTATTTCATTAGAGAGTATCAAATGTTCTAAAATAAAATATTAGTTGCGAAGCAGGTGCATGGTAAAGTATTTTTAAATTATATTCAAATTCTATATATTATTTAGTTTGATTTTTTTAAATTATATAAATATTATAGATATATATTTTTTTAATTTCTTAAATTTTACATTAAGTATATTATATTTTTTTTTTTATTTTTAGATGTTACATATTATTATTTGATTTACAAAAGTTTACTTTTTATTTTTAAAATTATATATGAATTATATGTATATATACATTAATTTTACATAAGTTGTAATTTAGTTTACAAAAATATTTTTTTGTATTTTGTAGTCATATTTAAATTATATATATAGTTTTACAGTTAATTTGTAATTTATGAATTCATTTTGATTACATATATAATTAATTATATTTTAGTATCATTTTTCCCTCAATTTTATAAATTTAGTCCCATAATTTTTTTGGTCAACTAACGGTTTCCATCCATTTGACTAACGGTTGGGATAAAAAATGCTCAAAAAAGGACCATTTTAAAATCAGGGATCAAATCTACAATTTACCCAATATTTTGTAGAATCTTGATGTATCTATTCCGGTAATCTCTCGGTACATATCTTGAATTCTGACCAATTTCCATATTTCTGATAATTACCCAATACTGTGCATAATAATTTCATATATATTTATAACAGTGATGAGTGATGACAAATTAACACGTTGAGACATGTGTTTTTATACATAAAAGGGGGACTGGATTAATCAAATAGTCAAAAACTTTTGTACAACTTCATTAACTCAATCACTCCACTTCCACAAAGTATAAAATGAACAAATTTAACATAAAAATTTATGATATTAATTAAAAAGTATTAGTAGTAATAATTAAAATGTATGACTTTTTATTATATAAAAGGTATTACTCATAATTTTGAAGGATATGACCTATATTACAATATAGGTATTAGTAGTAATAATCGATGGGCATGACTTACATAATTAGATGTTATAAATGAAAGATCATTTCTTTAAATATGGAATACGGTGAACAAGTTTCATGTGCATGAGACTTACTACTCCACTACTTTTCTTCTTTTTTACATAGATATATGTATTATGAATACGACAAAAAACTCATATGAGACGGTCTCATGCATAAGACGGGGTACAAATTAGTATAGATAAACATACACTCCTTATAAAGTGTTAAAGCGACATACCAAAATTATGATCCGTCTCACCATGAGACTGTCTCGGGATTTAAATCGATTTGGTCCCATAACTTTGGACCTTTATTGAAATGGTCCCATATATATCGCATGTTTCAATTTAGTCCCGTATGTTTTCAATTTGTGCCAATTTAGTCCCAAGGCGCCGGAGACCGGTCAAACTAGCCAAAACGACGATTTTTTTTGGGGCGGTTTTTAACTAATTTCGATAAAGTCGATCGACATCGACTTGAAATTATCGTGATGTTTCAATTTAGTCCCGTATGTTTTCAATTTGTGCCAATTTAGTTGCGGGAGACCGGTCAAACTTAAAATAAATCGTTTTTTGGGCGTGTTTTGTAATAATTTCGATCGGAAATCTTGACCGAATCGACTTGGACCGTGCACGCCACGTGTGTATCGCATGTTTCAATTTAGTCCCAATGTTTTCAATTTGTGCCAATTTAGTCCCAAATCAAACCGGTTAAATCTAAAAACGTTGTTTTTTTATATATGTTTTTCCTCTAATTTTCTCTTCTTTTAATCCATTAGATATGTATTAGAAATATTTTGCCAATTAAAAAAATAAAAAAGAAAATAAAATTACACATCATTAAATAAAAATAAAATAAATCAATTTTTACCCAAGGTAAAAAAATCACCCATGCTGGATGGACATGTGGGAAATGAATTTAATAAAAGAAGATTTTGATTAGATCCCAAAA
Source organism: Stenogyne calaminthoides (assembly GCA_037126765.1). NCBI lineage: Eukaryota > Viridiplantae > Streptophyta > Magnoliopsida > Lamiales > Lamiaceae > Stenogyne > Stenogyne calaminthoides. The sequence continues at coordinate 29,836,522 of JBBCBC010000013.1, forward strand.
GAGTATGACATGGAGGATAATCTTGATGATGAGATCGATTTTTTAAATTGAGGATGTTATCCAGTGTATTGATATAGATATGTTAGATTCGAAGACTTGAGTCAAGAAAAAGAGGACAGTTTCCGCAGAAGTTTCGAGAATCAAGATTCAAGATTTGAGAACTTGAAAAAGATGAAATCGAGAATCTAGTTTGAAATATTTTTAAGAGTTCAAGATGTCTCCAAGACACCGAGACTCGAGAGAATCTCGAAGGCATAGTAATTATCAAGACTTAGAATTTTGAATACTCAAGAAAAGTTAATGTTCGGGCGAAAAAAAAGGAATATCAATTGGAATCCGGTGGCGTGGACCAAATGAGAGGAAGACAATGTCAACTGAAAATTTAATTTTAACTTACAAGTATAGTATGGATTTGAATGTGATTTTAAACATTCAAATCCACACTATAAATACAAATCTTCCATTAAATTTATGTGGATTTGGAGATTATAGCAAACGAAATCTGAGCTAAGAAGGCATATACTCAAGCATTCCCACCATAGAACATAAGTGCAAAGATATACAAATATATTCAAAGAGTGTTCTAGAACCCAATCTAAGCAACCCACGATGTATCCTAAGCTTAGAGAGATTTTCCCAACCTTAGCATTGAGGCTAAACAAATGTAAGGAAAATCTCACCATAGTTGGAGACAACACCAAACCCAAACCCCATTTTCGTAAAGAGATAACTAGTGGTGAAGTGAGATAGTTGTTTGGCAAAATAAGCTTTTTTTATTTTTATTTAATGATGTGTAATTTTATTTTCATAAAAATTGGGACTAAATTGGCACAAATTGAAAACATACGGGACTAAATTGAAACATGCGATACACACGTGGCGCGTACACGTGTCCAAGTCGACGGTCGGCATTTCCCGATCAAAATTAGGGGCGTGCAAAACACGCCAAAAAAAAACGACGTCGTTTTGGCTAGTTTGACCGGTCTCCGGCGCTTGGGACTAAATTGGCAAAATTGAAAACATACGGGACTAAATTGAAATTTAATACACACGTGGCGTAACGTGTTCAAGATAACTTTCTCCGATCGGGGTAGCGAAAAACACGCCCAAAAAAAATGACGTCGTTTTTTAGTTTGACCGGTCTCCGCATTTTGGGACTAAATTGGCACAAATTGAAAACATACGGGACTAAATTGAAACATGCGATACATACGGGACCATTTCAATAAGGGTCCAAAGTTATGAGACCAAATCGATTTAAATCCCAGACTGTCTCACACAAATTTGCCTCTAGAAATATATTATTACGGTAACTATGTAGAATATTATTAAAATTATACGAGAATAAATTTCAATTTGCTAGTAAATTTAAAATAAATCTTTACCCACAATAGTAATAGTGGTGTACGGTGAAAGTGGTGCAAACAATACTTTGTCAATAATTGGTTATTGCAAATCAAATTAAATCTAATTACTTTGTTATATATTTCTCCCCACTTTCTCTTCTTTTTAACATAGATATGTATTAGAAATATATTATTATGGTAACAATGATGTTATTAAAATTATACAAAAAATAATTTCAATTTTATATTAAGGTGAAAAGAGGTGGAGGACATGTGGCATTGTATTTAATTTCAATTATATATTAGGGTGAAAAGAGGTGGAGGACATGTGGCAATCTTTTAACTAAGTTGGCATCCAATTGGTATCCACATGTGCAAATTGAGTTCGAAAGAGGACAATTCCGTGCTAATTTGGCCTTAATTTGTTATTTTAAAAAGTTATGGGCCTAGTTTTGCTATATTTTTTAAAAGTTTCGGTCCAATTTTTGTCAGCCCCGAAAAGTTATAGTCTTACTTTTGTCACCCCAAAAGTTATAGTTCTTGAAAAAAAAAATACTCAATCAAAATGCCACGTGTGCAAAAATTGTCAACTCAGCAATTTAATTTTAATTTAGCCTTTAATTTTAATTTTTTAAATATGTTGTAAATAAATTTTAATTTTATTATTTTTTATTGAAAAAAAATACTCAATCAAAGATGCCATGTGTGCAAAAAATTGTCAAGAAAAGCAATTTTAAATTTAAAATAACAAGCATGTAAACATACGTGATCAAAAACGGCCATTTAGGTCATTTTTCGGCCATTCGGACGAAATTGGCAAAATTTAAATTTATATGAAAATAAATCATAAAATAAGATAATTGCAAGATTATTTTAATAAAAATTAAAATTGATTTAAATCCATTAGCAGACACTACAATCATGCACGCTAATACTTCCTTCCCAATCATAAATTGACATTTTTTTGTTCAAGGATTTAGTAGAATAGTGATAAAAGTGATAAAAATTGGTGGGGTAGGAAGAGTTGTTTATTAGTATTTTATATGATAAAGTGATAAAGTGATGAGTAATTGGGGGTAGAAAGTGTTGTTTATTAATATTTTATGTGATAAAGTGATAAAGTAATAAAGTGTATAAATAATTTTACCATTATGATTGAGACGAAAATATGGGGTACTTTGCCATTATGATTGGGACGGTGTGAGTAATTAACTTCCCCACACCCCATATACCATCCACGTCGAGTCTTAACTCCTTCCGTCACCTACAAGATCGAGTAGTATATATAGTGGTCCCTCTACTGTTTCGAATACAATAATGCGAATGTGCAACTCTTTAATGCATTCAATAATTTAACCAATCAACGATTGGATTTTGTGTTTAAATAATTGATAAGATGCCACCACATTCTGCTTTATGTCATGGGAAAAAAAATGTCACATAATACTCCCTTCGTCCCACAGGACTTAACATTTGGTTTTTTTTTCGTGTTTTTGGGGTTGAAGTTGTTTATTAGTATTTGAAATGATAAAGTTTTTAAGGTGGGGTATGATAGTTTTACCCATCCTCTAGATTTCTTAAAATTCTTTATTTTCAAATAGTAATAAAAAAACTTGCTCTCTAAAACACTAGGAATTCGGTCGAAGTAAAAGGCAAAAGTCTTACGAGACGAAGGTAGTATTATCTTTGTAAAATAAAAGAAAATTAAAAAAATAAGTATCATGTTAGTATGTGACTTGAAGAATACCGTGAGTAGCAGTTCACATAACCAAAAGTTCGAAAATATAAAAATTACAAGACAAATTTAATTTCTTGAAAGTCAATAGGACCAACTATGTCTTAAAGATATCTATCCGCGTCTTTTTAAAGTTGATTGTGATCCGGCCGGGGTGTAACATTTCCGATAGAGTTTCCTGCGTGGGGGGGTCAATTGTGTTGATAGCGATTTTATCGGGTCGGACATACGGATTAATAACTATTAAACGTAATAAATGAACTAGAACACTGCGGGAAGAACTCTTGAGTTCTTCTCTTAAATATTGTTTTTTGTTTATATCATGAATGAGGGCCAAATGGAAGAGACGCTTTACAAATGGGGTGTGGTCCTCTATTTATAGAGGAGAGGACCACCCTTGATAGGCCAAAAAAAATCCTACAAACTCGTCTCAACCCTTTATTTTAGGGTTTTATTACAACTGTGGATCTAATAATTAAAACTAGATCTACATTACACTAAATGCTTTTGTCTCGTCTCGTGAGGTTGACGTCGACTCCTGATTTTGCCTGGTTATCTTCTTGTGCTATGCTTGCCGACTTTGCTCGTGGGACGACCTCCCTCAGACAGTCTTTATTCTTCTCTTTCCGACCTCGCTTATGGATCGTCCTCGAGGGAGATCGCTCGTTAAGGTGAGCTTGATCTTCTGTCGGGTCGGGTCGATCCGGGCCTAGGTGGACCCTGCTGACGTGTGGGATACGGGCACATATCCAGTTTGATTTGTGCTACAACAAATTGGAACTGGAGAAGAGCCTTGTATGATTGGGAAATTAATTGTGTCACTAATATCATTGCATTAATTCTCAGGTACACGAGCGAGGATGATTCTTGGACCTGGGTTCTTTCATCGAGCGGTTATTACTCGGTTAAATCGTCTTACAAGTCCATGATGGAGAGTCACTTTCCTGCTGTCCAAACTGAAAGTTGTGTGGAATAAGATGGTCCCACTCAAGGTTATGACATTTTCTTGGTATCTTCTTCAAGATAAGATTCCAACTCCAACGATCTCAAATCTGCTCAAGAGAGGTGCTTTCAATCCACATTATGTAACAAGCTGCCCGTTTTGCAATCAAACTGAAGAGTATTCTGAACACCTTTTCTTCCTTTGCCCGTTTGCTGACTCTACTCTATTTGGAGAGATATTTATTCGTGGTACGGTTATTCTCTCCCTGCTCAAGGTACTTTGCTAAACCATTTTGAATCCTTCCGTTCAACTAAATCTGAGTGTAAGGCTGAAGTTTGGGAACTTATATGGACTTCACTATTTGGTCTATTTGTATGCGAGAAATTCAAAAATCTTTAAAGACCGATGCCCGGACCCGCAAGAAACTGTAAGCAAAATCTGTGTTATGTCGTATCTTTGGCTCAAAGCTAAGTCATGTATGAGGGAACCCAACCTTACTTTAATTTCGTAATCTCTTGTGGTCAGATAGAAGATCGGTTCCCTTGATTCTGTATTGTACTAGTGACTAACTACTTTAGGGCATCTCTTATGCTCTTTGGGTGGCCCTGTACCTTTTTGGCTTTTATCAACAAAAAAAAGAAAGGACCAAATACATAAAATGGGAAATTTATAGGACGAAAATAATACTTTTCCTTGAGTATAATTATAATTATTTAAAGGCTTTGTTTTGAAACGTAACTATCTATAAGCCTTTTTTTATATCTTTTTTAAAATTTATATATAAAACTTTTAATGCCATACATTTAGCATCAATTACAAGAAAATGAAGGATTGCCTACGAAATTTTTTAAATTGCTACAAAAATTTTCTACATAAATAATTTGGCTCTTAAGAAGTAAGGATTGCCTATGATTTGTCTATCATTTTTTAGAATAATCTTTGAAAAAAAAATCTATACAAATAATTCTCTAAGCAAACAAATTACCTTATACGAGCAATCTACCTACACATTTGTAATTTTCGTAGGCAAACTTACCTACACAAATAATTTCCTAGGCAATTTACATTTCTGTAGGCAATAATACTTGTAGTTTAAAAACAGCCTATATAATTAGAAAATTTATAGACAAGTCGTAGACAAATCTTACTATTTAAGGACGAAATACTATTTAAGGACAAAATTATTAAGTTGAAACTTTTATAAGCATGTTGAAAAAATATTGAAATTTTTGTATGTAATTAACTATTTTCTTGTAGTGATCCTCAAATAGTCAATTACGTATGCGTCATTCAACAAGCAATAAATTGACGAAATGATGAAATGTGGGAGCAAAAGAGAACATTCATAGGGGTGAAAACGGATCAGATATTTTCCGACCGATCCGGAGCCTTATCCGTATCGAATTCGGTATAAAAAACTAGTATCCGGACGGATACAGATTCAGATACGGATAGTTGACTTCGGATTTAGAATCGGATTCGGAATACATAATATCCGACCGTATTCGAGTTTTTCCATATTTTATCGGATATTATCCGGATATCCTGAATTTTTAATATGTTTTATATTAATATATATAATAATATAATATTAGTACTTAATACTTATGTAATTTTTTTAAGAAAATAGTCGGAAACTAAATAATTCAGCTGTAGATATAATTTTTATAATTTGCGTTAGAATTTCTATTAAATATTATTAGCAGTAGATTAGACCTTTTAGTTTCATATTGTTAGCAGTAGATATAATTTTTATAATTTGCATTAGAACTTCTATGAAATATTGCATATATAGTTTTTTTATGTGTTTCAATCACATTTTGATTATTTTCGTTTGAAATATATTTTTTTGCCATAAATTAGGGGAAATATCGACTATTTCAGGTGCTAAATCTAAGAATTAAAAGTTTTGTACATATATATGTAATTCAATAATATTAAAAAAAATAATTTTTTTAGATAGAATTACATTTCAGTACAAAGCCTATAAATAGTTACATTTAGGTAAAAATATTTTTTCCGTCTTATAAGTTCCACATGTGTGCAGATTTGCCGGTATATTAAAAAATTTCAATTTTAAAAGGATCACATGCGGCTCACATGTTGATTTCGAGAAGAAATTGAAATTTTCAAACAAAAATGACTAAAATTAATACTTTAATTTGGAACTATAATTCAAAAGGTGAAAAATCACGGGAGCAAAAATGGAATCATACCCTAAGTTGAAGATAGTATATATAGCTTATGTGACAAGCCTTCTCTGCATTACCATAGAGTAGGTGATTTCTTGTGAATCCGGGTTAATGTAAACTCCTTTTTTTCGAGTATCACTATTGTATATAAATACTATCACTGTTTAAAAAAAAAATATTGTGCATATATACGAAATGCCACTAATTTTAAATTGCTTGATTTTTAAAGAGATAATTAGTTCGTAATACACAAAATTAGGCTCCAATTATAGACCACCCTGAATAAATACAATTTTTTTTTGAAGACACTCTTCTTGGTCCAATAGTTTTTGTTAATCAAAGTTCGATTGATTTGCACAAGATCAAACTCAAAAAATGAAACACACACTCAAAACTATGAATCGAAATGAAAACAAGAACACCAACAACGATTTATGTGGTTCGGCTGTAAAATCCACATCCAAGAGATCGGAGCACACTTCACTACTATCAACGAATCAATCCAGTATAGTTACAAGCATCAATTGAGCGAGAGTTGGATCGAATTGATGAAACTCTCAAGAACCCTAACTCTCTCAATTGAATATGAACCTCTCCAAATAATCTCCAATTGAGATGATGAGAAAATATCTAATGAGTATACAAAGAAAACCCCTAACTGAATTGAGTGAAAAAAGACCAAGAAAACCGGTCCAAATTGTCCAACGAACTTGCTTGCCGCACCTAAAAGCCTCGAAACGGGTATAACTAACTTCGTTTCAAGTTAGTTACAAACAAGAGAAACCGATTTTTGGACTTAGATGCGGTTCGATTACTTCTGACCCGGTTCTTCTATGGCTTGGAACGGTTCTCAACTCTACACAACGAATATAATTAGTTTGATTACTTCTAAATTCAATTCACTTCACAATTCTCCACCTAAAGTGTTTAGAACTCTATGTGCTCATCATTTCCAATCTTCACAGCTTCATCAATCTATCTCACATGGTCCAAGCTTCACCAGCTTGGAGCAATACTTGAACTTGTTCCCTGACAATGCTTTTGTGAGCATATCAGTTGCATTGTCCTTAGTTCCCACCTTACTGATGTTTACAACACCTTTCGCGAGCGTCCTACCGAGAGCAAGGACTTGGGAATACTTGAGAAGGTCTTTTGGTGTGTTCGTATGAACGGGATCCATCTTCTCAACGGTTGTCACTCCGAAAGGTTAGTTCACGTAAACCCGTAGCAATTCCGCATGCGTAGGATTTATGTGAACTGTTTATATTCATGATTTGTTGTTGAATTATTATTTGAATTAATATAGGATTAATTCATGCTAGTAATAATTGTTAGAATTAAATTTGTATTTAAATATTCATCCCGAATAGATCCGGGCAATTAATTCCCCAACACTATGAACATCTGATAAAAAAAGTTGTTCCCTCAAAATATTTTACTGTAGAATTTTGAAGTATCGGGTATGTACATGAAGTTACCAAAACTAAGACCTGTAATCAATGAAAATTCCCGTGGGCCAAAGTCTGCCACATGGCCGTTGATGTTGAAATCTATATTTGACCTACAATCGGACGTGTCTTGTATAAAGAGTAGAGACATGTACAGTTGGCCTTGAAATTGTATATGTGGCATCTTCAGAAAGTGTCCGAAACATGAATTTTTGAATTTTTTCATGTTTTGGACACCCAAACCTTTTTTTATTGTGGTCATAATTTTGTAGGTATCAGCACGAGTGTGTACTCTTGCAGGAATACAATTGTCTATATTAAACATGGCCATAATTAACTGCAACATCAAACAAAATAAATAAATTATTCTTGTTAGGAGTAAAACGTTAAAATTATGTGGTTGGTATATTTTATTTTATATACTAATTTCTAAATTGGAAAAATAAATCGATCCTAAAAGGTATAATACTATATCAACTTCTTTAGTAGGAATTATTAGTGATCAATCAACTTAAGTAAAACAGAGTACGAGATATGATGTTCAAATGGCGCACGATAACTTGAAAATGGCTATTGATGAAGCAACCTTAATGGATAACTTGCATTCCAATTCATTCATCTTATATCTATCTAATTTTTTTATTTTTTTATAAATTAATATAATTCCTATCCTACTCTATTTCAATTGATAGTGTTACAATTCTATTTTATTTCTTAACTTCAAACATTAGTAAAGCTCATATCTAAAACGAATAAAATTAATAGTAAAAACTTAAAACTCGCATCTAATCACATCACATATAAGCATTCATCACCCAAATTTAAAACCATAAATCATTGCACACATAAATTCAATAAATTGGGTTTTCAATTAAGACAACTACAAATATAACTTGCATTCCAAATAAGACATTCATTTCAAAGCTGCATCAATCATCAATCCAACTTTATCAACATAAACAGTAAAACCCTTGAAGAACAACCGTTAGAGCTTATAATTGAGTATTGGTTACCTTGATTTTTTTATGCCCAATGAATGATGCAAATGGAATTGGCAAATTTTCGCGTTTAACGCCGAGAAATAAACCACCGTGTAATATGATGTGCTCCTTTTAATTAACAGGCAGAAATTCATGGCTTCACAGTTTGGTATCTAATGGAATCTTCTGTATAATGTATTAATTGATAAACATTATAAAGTTTTGAGAATTAATATCGGTTTTGGGCTTTATTATTCGGGCATGTAACATAACCCATAACAGGTTGTAAGAGCTAAAATTTATTTAGGCCCAGTTTTCATATATTTAAATTTCTTGATTTATTTTTCCGTACGCAGAAACACATTTATATTTTATTTTTTATTATAATTGAAGTGAGTAGTAAATTCAGTAGCTAATAGTCATGGAATTTTATAATTTTAAATATAACGTTCAAAATAACAAAATACAAACATAGATTATATCAAATCAATTGCTTGTCTTCTACGCCAATCTGATATGGTTGGTTGTAATGATGGTCTTGGAAATAAAACTGTTAACAAATCCCATAATGGTTCATCGGAGTCTTTATGAGAATTAGACTGTTCATCAACCTGTTTAACCAAACAAAAACAACAATAATAAATATGATTTAAAATAATAATTACAGATAATTATTAGTTTTTAAAAACTTACATCCATCCAAAATTCTCATATCTATGAAGTCGCTACAATTGTAGTGAAGTCTCTATCCCAGACGGATTGTTCCTTTGTGTTTATCATCATGGACCAACAATCATGCCTAGATTTGAATGATATAACTCGATTTCCAACATTCGTTGTATCGTAATTTTTTGAGTAAAAATGTTGATTCAATTTGAGAGTAACATTAAAAATAGCATGATTGTTGTCTACTGATCCGTATTTCCAATTGCCAATTGATTTCTCATGCAACAAATAACTAGCAAGTTGAAAATCAGCTTCAGGATTCCATATACTATTGTTTTCACACCTCTCAAAAAAAAATTTTGGCTTCCAAGACCTCAAAATATTTTTTTTGGTGTACATTTTTAATGGTTCTATGAGTAGTGATAGACAAATATTTAGTACTTATAGTATAAGCCAACATGTATTTCGTAAAATTCTGCATTGTCTTTTTTAGGGTTTGCAACTGTATTATTATTTTAAAACAAGTACAATGAACAATAAAAAAAATTAAAATTCAAATCTGGTCAAGGAGTAAGAACAAAAATTCAATCAAAATTAATAAAGCAAAGCACATCAGGATAACTTTTGAAAATAAAACAATAAAAATAAAATATTTACTGCTTTAGTCATTCCATGTCAGTCGACCCTTCCAATCAATGTAGCCTTTTCGACTTTTTCTTACCACGGTAATATATAAATCAGATTTCATATTTTAAAAAATTTAATCTCCACAAATATCAATCCACAACATGCATTCATATTGACTTTGAGGTCGCATCTTATTAATTTCTTTGGGATTTAAATCAAAATCATCTCATAACTTTTTATTTTTATTGAAATAGTCTCATAATTATCAGTTTTTCAATTTAATTTCATGTATATTCAGTTTGATCCTATTTAGTCCCAAATCGTCGAAGATCTCTCAAAATCATGTGACAACTTCATTTATAAGCATTTATTTCAAAACAAACTCAGTTGTTGATTGGTTGTGAGAGATTCAGAGATGCAATCACATTATTTGTTGGGAAATTTAGAGTTTTGATGAAAGTTCCTAAAACATATAATAGGACGGTGGACTTTTTACCGGTGATGTTTATATTACCGTTTATAGAATACCCGGTTGATAATTCTTTGTATAGAACAAGCGATGTAATAGATAGGTCACATATTGAGGGGAACCTCAATATGTATAGGTCGAATCTGGAGATATGAAGAAAATTTGATATCAAAGAAAGCCGAATGCAAGAGAAGAACAGAAGATCAGATCGATATGATCTAGTCAGATATCTCAGCTGAAGTCATAAAGCTCAAACTCAGAATACTTGAAGATCAGATGACTTCCAGAAGATCAGACCAGAAGACCTACATCAACCGAGTCTGCTAGTTGAAGCTAAGTCAACCGGCACGAGAAGACTCCATCGGGTGGTCGATCGGCCTTTTTGATCGGTCAAATCATTTCACCAGTGAAAACTGATGTTTCACTTAGTCATACGTCGATGATCTGAACAAGAAGAATGTCAACCTTAGTTGGAAGAACAACACTGAAAAGTGCGTCTGTTTTAATAAGAACGAGACGCGTATGATCGGAGCCGGCAATTACGGTTTTGGTCTTGCTCTCTAACTGGCTATAAAATACAAATTCACGCTTTTCGGCCATGTCGTTCTGAAGACGCGTCACATCAATCTGCCAAGTCTACCAAATATAGCCTGAAATTGAATTGCTCTCCAACGGCTCTTTGATTTCAAGGTCTATAAATATGGGATCACACTTGAGGAGCGAAGACGGAAAACCCTAAAAATGATCAAGAAGCTCAAGCAATAATCGATTTCCGCACAAAGAACACGAACAACAAGAAGATTATTTTATTAAGTGTTCATCTCATAAGTTCTTAGCATAGAAATCTTTTCATCTAAAGTGAAGGCTATCTTAAACACTAGAAAAGATTTCATAGTTGGAACCAAAACAATCTTATCAAACCCAAAGTTAGGTTAAGTTGTTTTAGAAGATTCCACTAGGGTTTCTAGTTCCGATTTGCGGGATCGGTTGAGTGAGAACTCCTTAAATATCTCCGATTGTCTTGTGTTGGACTAACACAAAAATCTAAGTCCAGTTGGTTAAGTTGGTGCCCCTTGTGATAGGGAAGAGGTCAGGACCGGTTTGTCCGAACCACTATAAATCTTGTGTGCCTTCTTGCTTTGATTTTTTTACAATCGCACACAACTTTTAAAGCAAAGATACATATTCTAAGTTGAGATCGGCTAAAGACTGACTTACGACTGAACGACACTTGGTCAATGGTTAAAAGACTAAATTTGGAATCGATTTATCAAAACCGGTTTTTCACACGGGTAAAACTTTAGCTTTTTGCACACATCGCTTAAATCGATATTCACCGAATCTGATCCGCCTTGAGCGATTAGTAAGTTGGTTATCGATCAAACCGATTCACTTCGCGACTCTGATCAAAGCTATCTGCCATCACACCGATCTGCACAAAAAGTTTTTTAAGTCTATTCACCCTCCCCTCTAGACTTACGCCCTCACAAAACCCGTTCGGGACCTACAAGTGGTATCAAAGGTTGGTTCTCTGGACCATCGACTTTGTGTATCATCGATTCTTGAGGAAGAATCTTTGTGGTCATTGAGCAGATCTTGAAAAACCTTCTTAAAACTCATTCTTTTTTCCAAAATCACTTTCGGCATGGATAACACCTCGGTATGTATCATGATCCGCCGAAGTTCTCAATCGATGAGTATGCAGATTGGGCCATATATATGTCCAACCATCTAGGTTCGATAAAGCGGAAGAATGATGGAAGTCATCGAAATAGGACCCATCATCATTTTATTACGACAACCTGCGGGTTGGAGGAGATCCGGATTTTGCCCGGGAAGTCTTGTGCGAAAAAACCCGGCCTTGATGGATGCAAAGGAAAGAAAGGCGCATTACTCTGATACTATCAAAGGCATATTATCATGAAAACAATGGATAAGGTCACCAAGGAAAAGATTAAATATCTCAAAGCTGCGAAAAGCAATGTGGGATACTCTATTTGAGATATGCGAGGAAATGACGGATAAAAGACAGCCGTCTAGGAATTGGTGAAGTTGAAAAACTAAAGAGATCTTTAACGAAACCATCAACAAACTTGATGGAAGGATTACAATGTCGATAAACAAGCCGAGAACTTGGTAGAGAGATGTCGATAAAGATATCAACTACAAAATCTTAAGGTCTCTCACCAAGAAATGGGACATGAAGGTCACGGTAATCAAGGATTGCCAAGACATTTCAAAGATGAAGCCAAGTAGCTTGTTCTTGAGCCTTAAAGCTCACGAGTTCGATTTAATTGAAAGAGGACAAGTTCGATGAAGATGAGGTGCCCATTGAAGCTTCAACTTCAAAAATCGATTTCTTTTAAAGGCAAAAAGCAGATCAAAGACTAATGAACCCATTGGAAACATCATAAGTCGGTGAGCAGATCGCTCTGCTTACTAGGAAACTTGAAAAAATTAAATATTCAACTTGGTAAGTATCAAGATTTTATAAAGATTATCAACATAAAGGAGGAAGAGATAGGAGATCGCCCAACAGATATCGATGATCGGAGAGAACCACAGAGATGTAAGGAAAATAGATAATCTAAATGATGAAAGAAGAGATAACCAATCGCAAAGAAGCTCGAGACTACTATCGAGAAAGGAAGTCACCGATAGATCATATAACGAATTGATTCACCGAAGGAAAGGTTCAATGGATCAAGGGCGGCTTTCAACCGTGAGGAGAAGCCAGTCAGGTCAAGCAGACGCCTATGACTGGGACGCTAAGAGAAAGGAAGAAAAGAGCGAGAAGAGAGCAACAAAGACAGACGAGAAAAGCCATGGTTATTGATACATCGAGAATTTGATTCTATTCGCCCTCCGAGGATTCCGGATACTCCTATGTAGAAGATTTCGTTTTCGAAGGTCTTGTTGACTTCTATGAAAATGAAATCGATATTCTCTTGAGATGATGATGAGATTTGATGGCGAGGAGGACCAAACTGAGGTAACCTCCAAACCTCGCTTTTTCGACTTACACCGCTATCATTAGCACACTTTGGGGAGATTGACTTGCATTTCTACTCGAGCAATTTCTTGAGGATCTCTCCAATTTACTTATGCTATTTCGAGAATGACAATTCGAGGATCGAAATAATCAGCTTGCTAAAGAGAACGATCTCAATAAAAGCCCGAACTTAAATCTTAAACTTTCGGGAAGGCATTCGAGGAACTTAATATTACGAAAGTTAAAACTTCCGATCGGAGGAATTAGATCAAAGATCGCCTTAGCAATTAACAAACAAAGACAAGGTGATGACTTCAAAAATCCTCGCAGTTTAAATTTGATGAGTTGTTCTAATCGTAAGAGTCTAAAATCATCCGAGGATAATCTGCAAGAAAATAGAAGTTTTTACAAAATCATCTAAACCATTTCAAGACATGAACACCTATTTTTGAACAACGATTAACAAGAAGGACTTGGGTATGAGAACCCTTCCACATCCTCAAAAGCCCCGGTGATTCATCTCAAAAGGGTGTAATCGAACGAGAAGTTTCGACAAAAGATACACCAAAAGCCAAACTTGTATCTAATAAGGGGAAAAGGACGGTTGAGCGGGTAAAGGTGCCCAACGAAGAAAGGGGGAAATGGAACCCAATGGTAAAGCATCACCGAGAATCAACAGAAGAACCGATTCTTACGAAGAGACCTCAACTCGATCAACAGATCGAAGTATCGAAAAAGACAACCGTAAAAGGAAAGTCTGTCGAGACCCAATCAAAAGGTCACCGCCTAATAAACATACTTTAGGTATTTGCAAAAACCACCTATGCCAAAAAGATATGAATCTTTTGATGGTAGCAATCGTACCTACCCCTATAAATTAAACTTTAGGTCGCCAGACTTTTTGAACCACTTTGGATGAAAAGAAGACAAACAGAAAAGATAAATCCCAAGTCTTCCAAGTCACCCCAAGGTTCACACTTTAATAATCATACTAATCGGAGAAAGCATATAAAGAGGCGTATGATTATGTTGATAAGTATGGGAGACAAATCGAGCCTTCGATCTAAGCGATCTCAATAGAAGTGCTCGTTTGTATGGATCCCCAAAACTAAACCTAACCCTCGGGACCCGATCAAAAGGGGTACCTAAAACTGATTTGGCTGCAGGATCACAAACGGCCAACAAAGGAGGTGTGCAAGCAACTATCCCATGTCGATAGTGGATGCTCAAGGCACATATTTGGAAGCAAACACCTCCTCGACTCTTCATAGAAACGAAAGGCCCGCGTGTACTCTTCGGTGATGATAACTTTGGTTATACCAAAGGATTCGGAACTTAGAGAATGATGATGTACAAATGGCGGAGTCATTATGTCGACGAAGCACAACCTATTATCGGTTTCACAATTCTGCGACAACGGATTGACGTTGAGTTCTCGTGATCAATGCACTATCAAGAATCGAGCCACTCAATGATTTTGCTAATTGGTTCAAGGAAAGGACGATCTACGGTGATTGGAGCAGTTGCCCAAGAAATGCATGCCGATTGTCAAGGGTTCCAAAAGTAGCGATTGGCTCGCACAAAAGAATGAGCCATCCGAACTTTAAAACTCTTAATAAGATAGCAAGGATGTCTCTAGTGGAAGGACTTCCGAATGAAGTATTTTCAAAGGATCGGACATGTCTTTGTCGGATCGGAAAAAGCAGTCAAAGCTTCATTCAAGGAATTCTGGACCAAGCATCCATCAGAAATTTGCGGTTGCTTCATATGGATCTATTAGGACCCGATTACACGGTCGGTCTCGATCGACTTAAATATACTCGGTAATCGTGGATGACTATTCCAAGTTTACAGGTTATATTCTTACATAAGAAGAATGAGGCGACAACGAAGATACCCGAAGCTGCTAAAAAGATTACAAAATGAGAAGGGTGTCGATTGTAGTAAAAATCGGATCGAGATAAAGGTACGAAATTTACGAACTCTTTTATTCTTGATTTTTGCTTTAAGTTTAATTATCTGACATGAGACATCATTTGCAAGGACACCACAACAGAATGGAGTAGCGAGCGGAGAATGAGAACTCTCAAAGAAGCTTTCGCCGCGATGTTGTTTGAACATGCAATACCAAGCCGTTTTACGGCGGAAGCAATCAACCTTTGCATGTCATACTTAGAGCGGATGTCTTGACTAAGGCTCACTACAAAACACCCTATGAGCTGTGGAAGGGCGAGAAAACCTCGTGTTTCTTACTTCCATGTTTTTTGGGTGTAAGTGTTTCATACACAACAATAGGGGAAGAGTCGGTTGAAGACTTTTGAGGCCAAGTCGGATGAGGGTATATTCTTAGGATATTCCTCATCTAGCAAAGGCTTTCGGGGTTTACAATAGGCGAACCCTAGTTGTGGAAGAAACACCCCATGTAGTCTTTGATGAAGCATTATCCGAACAAGAGAAATGCGCCGAACAAGGCGTACATGATCAATCTGCACGATGCTCGGAAAATGGATCATTTAACGATCAAGGAAAAAGGATCAAAAATCGTAATAAGTATACATTCGGATCTAGGTGACTCACCGGATCATTGATTCTAAGGTACGAAAAAAGCCGATGAAGAAGTGATGCAGTGAGAGATAGTATCAACCGAACCATCCGGTTCGGGGAACACTGAAGTTCCCCGAGCGGATCAAAGACATGATGAGTCAACATCGGTGAGACATGTTCTTATCAAGTGAATCATAATTCTGCACCACTCTCGATTCGCTAGTAATGAACCTTTATCGAGAAATGGATGATGTTCTCCCAAGCAGACGCTAAATCGAAGCGGGGAGGACTGGATAACCGGTCATCAACCGATCGATCATCGGAGACCCATCGATAAAGTTAAAACTAGACATCAGATTGGTGAAAGTGCCATGTATTCTTTGTTATTTGTCTCTGAAGGAACCAAGCGACAATAGAGGCGAAGCTCTACAAGACAAAGTGGATTCTAGCCATGCGGGGAGGAATTTGGAGCAGTTCGAGAGAAATCAAGTTTGGGAACTGGTGGACATACCAAATCATCAAGGCGTAATTGGTACGAAATGGGTTTTCAAGAACAAGAGAGATGAGAAAAATGTCATCACGGAAATAAGGCAAGACTTGTTGCTAAAGGGTATTCAATCGGAAGGAATTGATTATGATGAGACCTTTTGCGATCGCTCGCCTAAAAGCCATTCCATTTACGGCATATCCAGAGGGTTCACTTGTGTATCGGATGGGGCGAAAAAAGTGCATTCTTAAATGGGGTACTAGCAGAGGAAGTTTATGTCGAACAACCTCCGGGCTTTGAAAAGGGCGTCGGGTGTAGCGGTTAAGAAAAAGCTCTTTATGGCACGAAATAAGCTCCTCGAGCTTGGTATGATACACTCTCGGTTCTTGATCGACGATTGGGTTCACTAAAGGAACGATGGGCCGAACTTTATTCGAGAATAGAAGATGGAGAAGATATTCGATGGTTCGGATCTCGTGGGCGACATCATCTTCGGATCTCCCAACAAAGAGTCTATGTGAAAGATTGAAAAAAACCGATGCAAGGGAAGTTCGAGATGTCCATGATGGGTCGGATGAATTATTTTTACGGGTCTACAAGTGAAGCAAAATCTGAAGGGATATTCATCTCGCCAAGCAAAGTACACTAGGAATTTATTGGCTAAGTTTGGAGTTCAAAATTGCAAGAAGCCAAAATTCCTATGATATTTGGATTCAAGATGGATCGCAACGAGGATGGTCGAAAAAACAAATCGAGAAAAAAGAATATAGGGCTCTCATTGGATCTCTACTATACCTAAGCGCCAAATAGACCGGATATCACCTTTGCAATAGGGTGTATGTGCGATTTCGAGCAAATCCAATGCAAAGCCACCTAAAGCGACTAAGCGGATTCTTAAGTATCTGAAGGGACGATAAACCTTGGTTTATTTTACCCATCGGATGATAATCTAGAACTTAGTGGGTATTACGATTCGATTATGGAGGTTGCAAGATTGATAGAAAATCAACCTCGGGAACATGTCGGGATTTTTTAGGAAATAAACCGATCTCGTGGTTTTCAAAAGTTAAGCAGACATCGATTCGACATCTACTTCTTGAAGCGAGAATATATACTGCGGGGAAATTCATTTGCTCCCAATTGCTCTGGCTTAGTCGGCCGGTGAGGATTATAACATTGTAGCTAAGAATGTACCTATATTCTCGTGACGGTAATAGTGCTATTGCAATCACTTCGAATCTCGTTCTACATACAAGATGCAAGCATGTGGATGTTAGACACCATTTTATAAGAGATCATGTTGAAAGAAGAATATCGAGAATGGAAAAGATTCACATCGATTTCTGAAAAGTCGATATTCTAACCAAGCCACTATGAGATCAGATTCGAGAATTGTGCAATGAGCTAGGGCTTTGGTTCTTGGAGAAAAAACACCTAAAATGCTTGATGGATTGTTTCTAAAAGAACCGGTGGTTAAGAGACTAAACGAGGTTGAAAGGAATCGAGTTGAATTTGGTATCTCAACCGATAAGAAGATCGATCAAGGAATTGATATGAGAAATCGTCGAGTTACAAGTTATCGATTAAAGGGCGTCGAGTTAAGGTTTATCAGTTAAAGGAAACACTTTCGGTTTAAAAGGATTATCGATTAAATCGGTTTGGTTATTTTACATCTTTGTAAGTCGATTAAGGTTCGATATTCAACAAGCAAGATTCACAGATTAAAGCCTACAATCGCATAAGAAAGCGAAAATTTACACAACAATGGAATAATAGAAATTTTCATTGATAAAAACCCGAAGGTCGGGGTTACATTACAAGTTACAAGTACAAAGGACTGGGTCAATACATAAGTCATAACCAAAAACCCTAAACCTATAACCCTAAACCCTCATCCTAACCCAAGAAGAAGCGGGAGAGAGATTTTAAATGATGCTCTCATTTTCCCCCACTTAACAAGGGTGAGAGAGGCTTTGAAATAATCTAAATTATTAATGGGTTAAAACCAAATTGACAGAGAGCGGCGTTGATAGGATTTTAAGCGAGAGCCCTTAGACCGAAGTCGATGGGCTCTCAATTTGTTAAATGGAGCACAAAGAAAGTGGTTCAAAGACCTTATGGGCACATGTGTCGCATGAAAAAAATAGAGTTGATATCGAAGATCATTGTTATGCGATCCAGGCCGTATATCAAACTCATGTTTTATATCGGTAGTCTGTTGATGCTAGTTCATCATCTCGATAGACACACAAGGTGCATACGGTTAGGAGAAGTGTCTTCTCGATTCTTTGACACAGAGCCGCCTTGGTGGTAGAAAGCTTAGCAACAATTGTATGTGAAATCTTTGATGACAAAAACAACGATAAAGGGACACCGGGGTTGATTTGAGAAAATTGAAATCATTGAAAAAGGGGGTAAAGGTGTTTTTAGGAAGTCTCATAGGAAATAAGGGTTCACCGGGATACATGATTCTACAAAGAAGATAAGTATGGTGAATGGGTTATGTTGTGTATAAAACATTGGTCCAATTTATAGAGGCCAAGCAAAGTGCAAATGCAAATTTGACTTCAAAAAGCCTTTTAGAGAAATTTGCATCACAAGGATGACATGTAGAAATCACTTTGATCGATAATTGGATAAATTTTCGGCGGATTGACATATCGAAATATTAGGACTATAATTACGCGATGTCAAATCGTGCCAACTTAGGGAATAGAGACTACTATTCTAGACTAAGTTTTGGCGGTAACACTTATCCCAAGAATTGGCTTGATCTGAGAAGAATCAGATTAGGTCAACAAAAATCTGATTACATACGAAACTGATCAGATGAGGAAGATCAGTTAAGCTTGAATATCTCAACAAATCAGATATATCAGTCAAGGAAAGATCTGGAATATCAGTTGAAGGGAACTTCAACCGATCAGGAGGATCGAAAAAGAAAAATCGGCAGTTCGGTTGAAAAAAGCGGTTGGGAAATTATAAGGTTTAGGCGTAAAACTAAGATCAACAAGTGAAATCAACTACAAGTTCCTTCAAGTGGTATTGACTGATTGCAATATCGATCAACCGAATCGCTTTTCTTTTCCCTTGTTATTTGCTTATTTATCGGATCTTATCTGTTTTTATTTGCCTTACTGTACTCATTACCGTTGTGACGTATTCCCTGCAAAACATTTAATGCGGACGTGGGGTACTTGTATTAATTGCTACAAAATGCGCTTTTAAATCCAAAAGGTTTTCAGACGCGTGCTTTTTTCACGACCATACGATCAAAACCGTTTTAACTGGATCGTTTAATCTTTTCAAGCGGTTGATCTCCCAAATCTTGTCTTTTTTCCTCCTCATCTTTATAAGGTTCATCAAAAACCTACGAGTTTTCCAATTCACAAACTTGCGATTTATTCTCTGAAAACTCCAGATTACTTTTCTGCGATTCAAAGTTTTTTTTTGAGTTTCAACATTATCTTTCCGAAAAACAGAATCTGGTAATTTATGATTATTTGATGAATTTTTTTCCTTAAAATCCATTGATCATAAAGATTTTGTCAATCGATGGTATCCTCGTGTTATGCTTTATTGTTTCTTGGTATCGCGTCGTTTATCGATTATTAGGCACGTGTATAGGTGCGATATTCAATATATGATATCTTCATGTTTATGCACAACTTTAATCAAGTCTATCTTATTGTAGATGGCCACTCGCGGTATGGGAAAGATAATGTGCACGGAATCGGGCCTTGCGAAGATTGTCGATGACAAGTTAAATGCGATTTGATATCACTTTCGGGATCCGGAATCAATGGAAGTGGAGCAAATTTCGAAGAAAGGAGGTCTTGAGAAATATTACGGCTGCTCCTTTGCAATCCGGTGATGCAAAGATGAAACACTCAATTCCTAAGGAATTTAAGAGTGAATCTGACGCCTTCGGGAGAAGAACTACTTTCGTCGATCCAGCGGAAAAGATCGGATTTAACGGACATAACACGTCTGTTGACTTACCCGAAGGTCGAATCTACTTGCGTTTCTGAGGAGAATGAAGATGAAATTGTCGAGAAAGGAACTCTTGAAGTGACAAACATCGGACCCTTGAGGTTTTATCGAACCGATGCTAAAAAGGAAATACCATTGTTGTTTGACATTTTGTCAAAAACAATCATGGGTATTTCATTATTGAATCTTTAACATCCGTCAAACTATACAAAGATTTGCGATAATTGATAAACCCGAAGAACATCAATTGGCATGGCTTCGCGAAGGCCATTCTACTCAAGAACATGAAAATTTGGAGTTAATGAATGGGCGAGTCTTTACGAAGAAAGAGGATCTGCAATCTCAACAAGGTTCTTGATTATCTTGAAAGACAAACCGCCAAACTTATTTGAATGGGAGAATGAAGTCTACAAGGAAGTCCTCACAACAAGGCCTATATGGGCCAACAACTTCAAAAATGATGGGCCACCCCGATCACAGTCCCCGTTTTCTAAAACTAAATTGAAAGTAAATGGATAAAGAAATAGTGAATCGGCTTCGATGCACCCACAAAATGAAAAAAAATCACGCGCTGGCTTAAGTTGAGAGCTTCGCCGTAACATTACGAGGAAGAAAATAACGATCTCTTTCTCCTCCAACTCGACCGATTCACCGCTCGGACTATTGCACTTATCATAAATATTTTCTCCTTCTCCCCCGCCTAAAAAACATTTCATGAACCGGAACTGTTGAGATATATTAAAAAAAAAGAACCTCTCCGCAGTCGAGCCAATCGGCCAACTTCCGCCTACTCAAGCACCACCACAACTCCACATCTCATTTACAATTCCCCGAATAGATCATCAAAGACCATCACGAGGAAAAATGGTCGTAATGCAAATCGAACACGAAATTGATGAGATGTATCCGTAGGCGGATCGCCCATCCTACTATTAGAGAGGAAGTTATGGAGATCCTCACCTGGAGAGATCTTGATTAAAAGATTTTATAATGATTATTGAATTTGATGATATTTTGATTTCGATATAGGAAATTGCTAAAGTAGGATTGGTGGTGATAATACTTGAATCTATCAAAGCTCGATTTGCGAAGGCGGGGTTGTGAACAAGGAGAACTAGAGCCAAGAAGCTCCTGCGGATGCTACAATGAAGGATCCATGATAACGGCTGTCAGTTCATGACCAATTTGAGGGAAACAACGAAAAGAGATCCGTGACATAAAACATTCCAACATCTCACATCACATTTGATCAACCCGAGGAGATGATCTTTATCAAAGATCTCTGAAAAAGAAGAATTTTGAGGAGTGATAGGCGTATCCAGGTTTTGGCCTCAAAGAAATAACAATGATCAAAAGGAATTGGCTATTTTTTGAGGCAATCAAAGATTCTCGCCCATTGACCACCGTGTTCGCGAACTTATAAAATCGCCTTGATGAAGATTGGTGGATCAACAACAAGTTTCCGATGCTCACCGAAAAGCTAGAATTGATAGAAGAGAAACTTGACAAACCGATTATTACACTCTCTCATCGCTCAAGACTTGATCTCAAGGTTCAAAATCTAATTGCTCAAGCTCAAGGTTTATCTAAGAAAAGGAGGCGATATAGACTTTGGATCTAGACTTCCCACCTCACTTCTCTTTTGATCAAACCAAAAGAAGGAAGTGAGAAACTAACCGACATGATCTAGTAAGACCCGATAAGTTTGAAGGCTATGGACAAAGACTAGATTATCCGGAACTAAGCTAGATAAGTCTAGAAAAAGATGGAAAAAAAAAGGCGAAAGAAAGGTATATGTTTTTGGGACATCACAATCTGTCTGCGTCAACCGATAAGATACTCAAGAAAGTCATTGGCCGATAAGAAGTATGTGGCTCCAAAAAATTGTTGAAGAGGCCCAAAAGAGTGTTAAAGAAGTATGCGGATAAACATGAAAAGTGTAAAATCAAGAAGAGATTCGGATCGAGAGCGAAGAAAGGAAAGGTGGAAAATTGTATTGAACCTCTCCCCAAAGAAGAGTTGATGAGATCATTCCAAAAAAGCCGCTCCGCTAAGAGGTTTGAGGAATGGAATAAGATCAAGTGAATGGCTTACGGATGCTTTTGTTCTTGATCTTGTTCGAGAAGAATCTCCGGATGATGAATTCTCGGTGGTTGGAAAATAAATATCCGTATTTTTCGGAAGTATTCGGAAAATGAGGCCAAGATAATCAACGTAAAAATATCTCGCCAAGAGTATGATACATTGGATTACTCGAAGAAAGAAATGGCTCATTTGATGATGGCATTTCAGAGATTCTATTTTGACATCTGAAAGCAAACGCATATAATCCGATCCTCGGCGGGACAATGATGTCAAATGGAAACTTTATCAGATTTTCAACGTACCTCAAGATCAAAGAGATGCGGAAGGATACAAGCCTAAAAAGTGAAAAAATCGAAGACTTCAAAAGGATCATTTGTTTTTAAATTCAAACTTTTACGATGTAACATGTAATCGACAAATCTAATGAGAAAAGTTTATTTTTCGATCCTAAGACAAAATCTCATTGTCATCGATTATGTGCTCTTTCTTTATTTCTATATTTATCAACTATGTTTGGTTTTCATAGTGTTTTGGTTTCATCAAAAGGAAATTGTTGGGAAATTTAGAGTTTTGATGAAAGTTCCTAAAAACATGTAATAGGACCCGATCGGGTGATGTTTATATTCAGTTTATAGAATACCGGTTGATAATTCTTGTATAGAACAAGCGATGTAATAGATAGGTCATATTGAGGGAACCTCAATATGTATAAGTCGAATCTGAAGATATGAAGAGCGGTGATATCTGACGGGCGAGAATCTGAAAGAGCGGAAGATCGGATCGATCGATCTAGTCGGATATCTCGGTTGAAGTCATAAAGCTCAAACTCGAGAATACTTGAAGATCGGATGACACCGGAAGATCAAACCGGAAGACCTACATCGGTAAGTCCGCTGGTTGAAGCTAAGTCAAGCCAAGAAAGACTCCATCGGTGGAGTGATCGACCTTGGTGATCGGAGTCACTCATGGAAAACCGATGTTTCGCTTAGTCATCGTCGATGATCCGAACAAGAAGAATGTCAACCTTGGTTGGAACAAACTTTGAAAGAAAAATTAAATAAGCACGACACCGTATGATGGAGGACGGGATTTGGTCTTTGCTCTCTAACGGCTATAAAATACAAATTCACGCTTTTGCCGCCGTTCTCAAGACGTCCACATCAATAACAAGTCTACCAAATTTAGCACGAAATTAGGAATTGCTTTCTCCAGCGGCTCTTTGATTTCAAGGTCTATAAATATGGGATCACACTTGAGTGAAGACACGGAAACCTGAAGCGATCAAGAAGCTCAAGCAATAATCGATTTCGCACAAAGAACACGAACAAGAAGATTATTTTATTAAGTGTTCATCCCATAGGTTCTTAAGATAGAAATCTTTTCATCTGGTGATAATTTATCTTAAACACTAGAAAAGATTTCATAGTTGGAACCAAAACAATCTTATCAAACCCAAAGTTAGGTTAAGTTGTTTTGCAAGATTTCAATTAGGGTTTTAGTTCGATTTCAGGATCGGTTGAGTGAGAACTCCTTAAATATCTGTCGATTGTCTTGTGTTGGACTAACACAAAAAATCTAAGTCAGGTTGGTTAAGTTGGTGCCCCTGTGATAGGGAAGAGTGGACGTGGGGTGGTTTGTCCGAACCACTATAAATCTTGTGTGCTTTTTGCTTTGATTATTACATTTACACAATCGCGACACAACTTTTAAAAGCAAAGATACATATTCTAAGTTGAGATCACTAGCACCAAGCTTCGATCGATCAAAACGACAACGGTCAGTGGTTAAAAGACTAACTTTGGAATCGATTTATCAAAACCGGTTTACACGGGTAAAACTTTCCAAGACACATCAGTTAAACCTGATAGTTACCGAATCGATCCGCCTTGAGCGATTAGTAAGTTAGTTATCGTCCGGCCCGATTCCAGCCGACTGATCTGCCATCGCCATCACATCTGACCAGACAAAAAAAGTTTTCATTCCTCTCCTCTGAACACTGCGCCAAAATTCGATTCGACCTACATTATTGCACTCAGATCATAGTGGACGTCAAGTCAAGTTTGAATCACAAATAATCTCATAACTTTGGTCTCAAATAAATTTAGTCACTTAAGTTTTTGTCAAATCGATTTAAGAATAATAAACTTTGTGATGTCTAATTTTAATCTCAAATTAATTGAACAATGTCGTTTATCGTTTTAATTTGGGACTTTTTCGTAGCGTCTTTGATTTGGATCGGGATGGCGTTTGGTTAGTGGAGTTGCACACAATTTTTAGTCTGAAAACTTATGTTTTATTTGCTATGAGACCTTTCGTTTTATGTATAACGAAATTATTTTATATGTTTTCATTTTTAGGGTGGAATTCAAGACAGTATGGGCCTTGGATATTTAATAATTTTTTAACTTTTTATAGCTAATGATTTTAATGTTTTTAATTAAAGAAAATAACTATTTTTTAACTAATTAATGTATATACCAACGAAATATCCCAACATAATTTCATCGTGCGTATTAAATTAATTTGTCAGGACCTATAGGAAATGTCATTTTCTTGATCACATGCTATTTTCTTTTTTATTTTTGGGTGGGGACCAGGTGGACTGAAGGAGTTAAGGCTTGACATGGATTACTAAGAAAAAATCTGGAAACGTGTTTGTAGTGTCGGTAATATATAATCAATTATTGAATACACACAAATTCTCTATACACGGGTGCATTATAAAATTCAATTGCATATTTGAATCATATTAATTTTTCTTATTAAAAAGTGCAAGTAAAAATAGTTAAACTATATTTTTCAATGAATATAATCTATACTATATTAAAAAGTGACGTGTGAAAATTATTTTTTGACCAATTTACGCTTGCTCTTTTTAATCTTGATCATTTAAACCCCATCTTTTAAATTAATTTTTTTACCAATTTACTCTTGCTCTTTTTAATCTTGATCATTTAAACCCCATTTTTTAAATTATTATTAATTTTCATTATCCTCTTTTACCATTTGATGTCTTTTCATTTTCCCATTTCATTTATAACTCTTATCAATTATTTTTCAATTGTTATTCTATTACTCCCTCCGTCCCGCAATAACGTGCACATTTTCCTTTTTGATCCGTCCCGCAATAACGTGCACATTTTCTAAAATGACAAAACACACTCAAAACTTACACACTCACAATATCATTAACGTGCACATTTTCTAAAATGACAAAACACACTCAAAACTTACACACTCACAATATCATTATAATTAATTTAAATAATATCAATAAAGGAAGTTTTCTTAGTTTCTTTTTTTGGGATAAGGGTCTTGCGTTATCTTGGGGACGGAGAGAGTATTATTTATTTTATTATTATTTTTCATATGTATTTCGTAGTTGTCACCAGTAGCTCCATGATAAGTATGTAACAAAATTGGAGATAGAGCAATCTTGATTAGACTTCTATATTTATTTATTTTTGGAGATTTTTAATTGGTTGTAGTGCATGCTATATGTGCTTCACATTTAAATAATAACTTTTTTTTATTAACGTATAATTGTAGGGTTCCGTCTTTTTGAGATCACTGCCTGTGATAATCATTTATCTCTTACATGTACTTTTAAGAGTTGAATTAAATTAATAATATTCATTTGAGGCAAAGTATAGGGTGAACAAGTTTAGGTGAAACCGATTAATGAGTGTGACTTATATTATTAAAAGAGTGACTTTTTTGCTATATAAAGGGTGTGACTTTTACTATAAAGGGCATTACTCATAAAAGTGAAGGGTGTGACTTATATTATAGCAAAGGGTATCGTAGTGATAACTGAAGGGTGTGACTTATATTATTAAAGGGTGTGACTTATATTATTAAAAAGTGTGACTTATATTACTAAAGAGTATGCCTATAAAAAAAAACCAATTTCACGATGAATAAGCTTCACAGTATACCAACTCTTCATTTGAAAGCACAACATGGTGAATTTTTTATGTCTTTACAAATTTACTATCGATTTGAATTTTGAGTTCACATTTCAACTAAAAAACATGTCAACTTCTTTTACGAACTTATTGATAACGTGCAACGCACATGTTAAAAATCTAGTATTATTAAAAAATGCATTGGAATTTGCATGGTGTCCCTAATGCACAAGAGACCCACTCGCTTTATAAAATAATATTAAATATTTTCATTCAAAATTTAAAATTGTTTTCACTGATCCAAGAATTCGAGGAACTAATGTGAAAAAAAAATACCTTTATATTTATTACAATAAATTAAATAAATGAAGACAGAATCGACAGGGAGATGATCAGAAGAAAGGACTTGTTAAACTGACATCTCGGCTTTTAACGGAAATCAAACGGGCCTACCTCCGAAGAGGGAATTTGACCACTATATTCCTTTTAATTGGTTGTAGTGCATCCATATTGTTATGCGCTCTTCCAAAAAGAAGAAATTGAACGACAAGTAAGGGAGATGTTGGAGAAAGGCTTGATTCGGCCTAGTTCAAGCCCATTCTCATCACCGGTGCTATTGGTTAAGAAGAAGGACGAAACGTGGCGATTCTGCACGGATTATAAGGCTTTGAATGCAGCAACAATTAAAGACCGATTTCCTATACCCACAGTAAATGATATGCTCGATGAATTATATTGGGGAGAGCTTGGTATTTCTCTAAACTTCAGGTTATCACCAGATCCGATTGGCGGAAAAAGATATCCATAAAACAGCATTCTGCACGCATCACAGATATTACGAATATCTTATAATGCCTTTCGGATTATGCAACGCCCCTTCCACGTTCCAAGGCGCAATGAATACGATTTTTCAACAGCTATTGAGGAAATACATATTGGTGTTTTTCGACGACATTCTCATATATTCTCGCGATTGGGCGGATCTATAGCACCTCCCAATCTATTAATCAAAATATGCAAAACATATGAACAAATAACGAAGAAATTGAGATAAGGATAAAAATAAAACCGTAGTCAACTAATTAAAAGGATAAAACATTCAAGATTCCACGTCTCCTTGAAAATTAGCCACTAAAAATGACTAAACGAAATAACAAGATAAAATAATGAAAAGAAATCCTCCACTGCTAGCGCTTGTAAAGCTACTGTAGCCTCAATCCCGCAAAATTGCCGTCACTCTTCTAATATAAAGGTGTGTGTATATACTAATGTCTAGGGCATCATTAATTTTTGAAGTAATGGGCCAGCGCCCTTTCTTTTTTTTCTTCTTGCTCACTTCTGCCGACTCATCCAAACTAACAAACTTAGCAAACAATTAAATAATTATTTCATAGGTCCAACATAATCCATAATGAATAAAATAGCATAGGCCTGGACATCCTCGTATGATGAATCTTTTCTTTCCATACGGCCCGTCTCATGCTTCATTAAAAAGTTCTATACATACCTATAATTTACAAAAAATATAAAATCAAAGCACACGAGACCTAAATAAAATAAAAGAACAAACTTTTTTTTGCCCATTTTAAAATGACATAACTCTTTTTTGCCCTAAGACTTTTTCAACTCACAATTATACCCTTTTTTTACCATTCTACCCCTCTCATTAATCTCATCCTTATCACATTCCATCATTTAATTATATATCATCCAAACACGATCTTTAATCCTAAACCCGGGTCGGGTTCGGATTGGGACGGGTTTGGGACGGGTTTGGGCCGGGTCGGGTAGGGCTAGGTTTGGGCCGGGTCAAACTGGGTTCAGGCCGGGCCGGGTCAAGTCGAGTTGTACTGAGTCAGGTCGAGTTGTGTCCAGGTCTTGTTTGAATGTTGAAAAATGTGGTGGGATTGAGATGGGATTAAGGGGGAAGGGTAGAATAGTTAAAATAGGGCACAATTGTGAGTTGAAAAAGTTTTAGGGCAAAGAAGATTAATAAGTTCAAAATGGTTACTTTTGCCTATTTTCTCTAAAATAAATTGAGTAAATGCAAAAGAATAGTGAATTAATAACCATAAAATTATCACAATAAGCACATAAATAACACACTAAACTTCACTTATCAGAAATTCTTTTCGTTAAAAATTTCGTAGATATATTAAAAAAATATTAAAAAAATTCGTAAACAATGCACTATTTTCTTATAATAATAAAATATTTCATGAATTAAGAATCCATGAAATACAGCACGAACAGAGGAGAAGTGGGAAAAAATAGTAGGAGAAGCAAAAGAAACTGAGGGAGTGACATTTTATTTATATATCACACATATTTCTACATAAAGATTACATATTTGTGATTGTATTAACCCTTATGCGTGAAGAATTCCACTTAACGGCAAAACATTAGGAAATACACCCACAAAAATTATTATCTACCCATTATGTCCTTCATAAAAAAAATCTGTAAATCCTGTTTTCCCTTAAAAATTACTTTTTTTTTCTTCAATTCATCGCCCATTGCCACCTGCTCGCCGCCTATTGAAGATGTCACCACCGACTTCCGGAATGATCGAGAAAATACTATGCTAACTTGCTCAAATATTAGTTGGCAAGTTTTTAAGAAAAAGGATACTATAGATTCTTCTAGAATTTGCATAGTCAAACATAAATGAAAAAGTGGAGCCTAGATAGTTCTAGTTGGAATAAGTTTGCAGGTTAATTAATTAATTAAGAACTAAGCTAGATAGTTCTAGAGAAAGAGTGAGTGCGTGATATAGTGTCAAGAAGCAAGAGTGGTGTGAGGTATGTCTCCAAATAAAGAGTGAGTTAAAGTGTTCCACATATAAAATAGAGTCTAGTTTTTGGGTCTTGTAAATTATAGTGTCAATTGTAATTACTCTTTTTCTCTAATAAAAAGTAATTACATTACACTTTGAGTGTGGCTCGGTATCCAACAAGTGGTATCAGAGCAACGCGATTTCTGGTGATTTTTGAGATCCGTTGGTCGAGCTTCTTGCATTTATTTGTGCAGTTTAATCTTTCTTGATTGTCGTATCTTGGTTTTAAATCTTCTGGAGACTTGTCTTCAAAAATCAAGCTTGCTTAACGTCATTAAGTTTGGTTAAGCCACGATGGGTGACCTTCAAGTGGTTGGTGGCATCAAGAAGCTTAACAACTAAAATTACAACACGTGGTCGTTGTACATGGAGTCGTATCTCCAAGGTCAAGACTTGTGGGAGATAGTGAATGGTAGTGATGTCACACCACCAGAAGGAGATGCTGCCGCTCTAAAGAAATGGAAGATTAGAGCTGGAAAGGCATTGTTCACGATCAAGACCACCATCGAGAAGGAAATGTTGGAGCACATAAGGGAGGCGAAGACACCCAAGGACGCATGGGAAACTTTTGCTTACGCTTATTCTCCAAGAAGAACGATCGCGAGGCTACAACTTCTTGAGAACGAACTTCTCTCAATCACACAAGGCGTCATGACAATAAATCAATATTTCGCCAAGGTAAAAAGTCTCTCATATGAAATCTG
Source organism: Stenogyne calaminthoides (assembly GCA_037126765.1). Taxonomy (NCBI): domain Eukaryota; kingdom Viridiplantae; phylum Streptophyta; class Magnoliopsida; order Lamiales; family Lamiaceae; genus Stenogyne; species Stenogyne calaminthoides. Next base: position 29,866,477 of record JBBCBC010000013.1, read on the forward strand.
CGCATTGGATATGGCATGTCCGACTCAAGAATTAGAAGAATCATCATTCATGGATTGAGTAGGAATATAGAAGTTTTATTCTTTGCTATCAAGGTTGGCCTACTCAACCCTACCGCTTGTTGAGTTAGAAAATTTGTTAGCTAGCGAGGAGGCGTTAGCTAAGCAAATTTTGGGAAATCCAAGAATGACGAAGAAAAGGACTCTATAGTAATAAAACTGAAATGGCTCAACAAGAATAATGATAGAAGAATCAAAAGAGGCGATGATCCAAATTTAATCGATCGGGAGCTCTAAATCGAGGGAGCTCAACAAAGAAACAACAAAAGGCAGCGAATCTGGCGAATAGAAGATTCAATGGCGTGCTACAATTCTTGGGAAGAATGGTCACATAGCTAAGAATTGTTGGTCAAAGAAGAAAAATATGGAGGGTGTCTGACCATGTCAAGCACGGGACGTCACGAGTGATGATGAATGGGACATGAAACATCTTTTCTTGTGGAAGAGGAAGAGAAAACTCTAACAAACAATTATCCGGGAGTTGATCAACTACAATAATGATTGGATAGTCGATTCAGTGCAAACTCAAACCATATGATTAAAGGAGATAAAGAGAAATTGCGGAACTTGGCGAGTAGATAAAAGGCAATGGTGTGGTGGTGAATGAAAATAATTCAAGATTACCAATCGCCCATGTTGGTAAAAACAAGATTCGTGCGAGGTTCGGTTCGAAGGAAGTTTCTTTGCATGATGTTTATCATATACGGTATGAAGAAAAAACTTACTATCGTGGCACAATTTACGATTAATCGGGTCACCACGTGATATTCGGTCCCAATGAAGTTAAAGTATATAAAGATGTTAAGATTTCGTAGGAACACCAATAATGGAGGGCCAACGATTAGAGTCTGTCTACGTGATGTCAGCAGAATCAGCATATGTGGATAAGACACGGAAAAATGGAGCAGCCGGACTTGTGGCATGCGAGGCTTGGACACGTTAGCTACCACAAGTTAAAGTTGATTGGCAAAAGTCGATGCTAAAAGGTCTTCCTCAACTAGATGTAGAGCCGAGAGACAATATGTCTTTGGTTGTCAATACGGTAAAAGCTCATCAACAACCATGACGATGATTGAAGTTGAGCCAAAGCGCGCCATTAGAGTTGATACACTCGATGTGTTCGGACGATGAAACAACCTTGATTTGGAATGCGCTACATGGTCACGTTTATTGACGACTTCTCTCGGTACGTATGGATTTACTTTATGAAAGAAAAATCTGAAACATTTTCTAAATTCAAAGAATTTAAAGAAGCGGTAGAAGCAGAAGTTGGAATGAAGGTACAATCTCTGTGAACAGACAATGGTGGCGAATACACTTCAAAAGAATTCTCGCGGTATCTACGAAAATGTCGTATACGCCATCAGTATACATGTGCAAACACACCACAACAAAATGGTGTGGCCAAGAGAAAGAATCGACATCTTGCAGAGATATGTCGAAGTATGGTACATGCCAAGAATGTATGACACGTGTTTTGCAACACACTAACCTCTCAAGTATAAGAGGGTTGTTTCGTGCCCGGTTAAATATCGATCCACGGGACTAGGATGGTGAATATAGTCCAATTACTATGTGTTGTCGCATGATTATAGTGGGAAACGATTTGGAAACTTAAAACAAGCAATATCGAACAATCAAACAAAGATAAACAATAAATGAGCAAGCTAAGAGAAAGCAATTAAATAGCAAGCGAGCTTGTTCACTAGCGAGAAAGAAGATGTGCTCGGTGTTTTTTCCTTGAGAGGCGATTGTCAAAAGATCAATTATGGTGTTTACCTCTATTTTAGGTTATTCCATAAGGCGATCACTAAACATATACCATCCCGTGCTTGGTAAGCTAAGTGCGATATCGGTTGAAATCCTAGGATAGAGGTGAATCTCCTTTGCTAACGGGTAATTTGCGGATGTGGTCCTCAATTTAAAGCAGAGCTCGGTGCTCTCTCTCCTAAAAAAAACGAACTCAAGGCTTTTTTATAGGGTTTTGAACCCTCCAAATCGCACGTGTCCCTAGGTCGAAATGGGGACCTCGGATATTTTGACGCTTTCGACTCGGCGGAGGTGGAAGTCGTGCACCCGTTTTTTTTTTTTTCGCCTTTCGACTCGGCGGCGTTTGCTCAACAAAATTGGGTCGAGCAACTCAAAATTTCATGGAAATAACCTCCTTGCTTGACCAAAGGGAGGTCGAGCAAGGTTGCTCGACTCGGCGGCGGTCGAGCAACTAAAAATTGTAATGTCGCAGACCGATCGTCGTTTTCTTCATAATTTGAGCTCCCGAACTCCGATTGACTTGATTCTTTTTGCGCTGCGACCCTCATTTCAAGATCTTTCACATGGTTCAACTCTCTTCTCCTACATCCTTCTAGATCAGAGCAGTTTATTTAATCAATTCTAGCTTATTTCCACTCGTTTTCTACACAATGAACCAAACATGTCTTTTCTCCACATTTAGGCACAATTAAGTGAAATTAGTGCAATAAAATCACGAAATGCTATCAAATTAAGCTCACAATAACATAAATACAAGCAATGACGACCACTAATCAATGTACCAGGAAGATTTTGGGCCGAGAGCATGAGGGCAGCAGCGCATGTGATTTACAGGCTTCCTCAGGCAAAGTTAAAGTTCATATCACCCTATGAGAAGTTGTGGGGGTGCAAACCTGCAGTAAGTCATTTCAGAGTTTTTGGTTTTGTTTGTTCGTGTTTGTGCCTAGCCATCTTCGAAGCAAGTTCGATAAAAAGGCTATTCGGTGCATCTTTGTGGGATACGACAACCAAAGAAAAGGGTGGAGATGCTGCGATCCTACAACAGGAAAGTGTTATACATCAAGGAATGTTATATTCGATGACGCTTCGTCATGGTGGTCACCTCATAAAGAAGTGTTGCCGGTTTCCAAGGAAATAGAAGATATCTTACAGAAAAAGATGGAGGAGCAAACAATTAAAGTACATTCTACCCCAAAAGAATATGTAGAAGAAGAAGATGAACAACAACAAACTGAGGAAGACATCACAGAAGAAGGTGAAATCACAGTCCCTGAGATATCTAAAAGATGAAATCACAGTCCCTGAGGTGAAATGTTTATCACGAAGTAGCAGATGATCAACCAGAAGCAATGATATCTAAAAGATGGAAATCAAGTAGAGCGCGAAAAGCAAATCCCAAGTACGCCAATATTGCAGTTGCTCAAGAAAAAAGTTATAGAGAACAACTGCTCATGAGATAGAGAAAGAAAGTCGGTGTTGAGGGGGAGTATTGAAGATGTCACCACCGAATTTCGGAATGATCGAGAAAATACTATGCTAACTTGCTCAAATATTAGTTGGCAAGTTTTTAAGAAAAAGGATACTATAGATTCTTCTATAATTTTCATAGTGAAACATAGATGAAAAAGTGGAGCCTAGATAGTTCTAGTTGGATCAAGTTTGCAGGCTACTTAATCAATTAAGAACTAAGCTAGATAGTTCTAGAAAATGAAAAGGCAAGTATATGTCGGTTGTATGCAATCTATAAATACTAGATTGTAATTACTCTTTTTCTCTAATAAAAAGTAATTAAATTACATTTTGAGTGTGGCTCGGTATCCAACAACTGCTCATGACCACCAAATCTGACTGAGATGTCTGCCGCCGCCGAATGACGACATCCTGGGCAGGAAGAGACGAGCAGCGGCGTTTTTTTGCTGGAATTTGTGAGAGAGAAGTGTTTGAGTGAGACGATGGCATATAAATAATCCAGCTACTCTTCTTATTTATGAACTTCTTATTTATGAATTTGATGGACTCTGTTTTAGCTTATTTCAAAATTTGATAAGACTCTGTTTTAGCTTATTTCAAATTTTCAATGCGTTCCTCTATGATAGAATATATGTACATATATTAGATTAATTAGCATAATCTTTGTATTTAGTAGGTATTAATATTTCCATAGTCATAGCCTACAATTACGTCTGTACACTTGTATATATTGACTCTACTTGAGGAAATTCAATCAACCGAATATATTCTTACACTCTACTATAAATCAAGCTTATTTCAAATTTCCAACGCGTTTCTCAACTCCATCATCTTTCATCACCCACCCGTCAAAGCTTTTCTTGTCAGTATAATCAAAACTATAAATCAAGCATCCATCCAACGCGTCCAAACAAAAACCAAAAGCACGAATTACAGGGGACGGAGGCAGAGGCAGCTGGCAGTACTTCTCGGTCCAAAGATCAAGTGCAATTATTGCATCCCCTGATTGAAATAAAGGCAGGAATCTGGTCCTGTGTATCTGTTAAAGCTTGGAGTTTGCAAATGTTACTATGCAACTTAGAAATCCTGTAAAATGTTTATATAGGAGATTGAACTGTATCGGAGGCATTGCTTGTACTTCAGTCTTCCGGTAGAAACTTTTTCTGATAAAAGAAAAATATATTTTATATATTTATTATTTATAACCATAGCCTCATTAACAATCGTTATCATTACAGATTCATAATAAAACCTTTTATTAATGAAACTCTGTTATATTTATAAATGCAAAGTTAAAAGGAGAATCATGCGCCCAAAAAAGTGTAGGAGAATGAGAATCATAATATAAATTGTACTAGAGAAATGTCTTGCTAGTGACCAATATATATACACACACTATATAAATTGTGAGAGACTTGAAGTATGCTCTCAAGTAGTGGCTGATGCAGAAATTAAACTCAGGCATGGCACAAAATTATGAAATAAAATAAAAACAATTTTAAATATAAAAATAAATTTATAATTGATTTCAAATTTAATAGTAAAATTTCAGTTATAACGTAGACTATATAGTGTTTGAGTTGAAATTTACAATTAAAACGAGCATAATTTGAAAATTACACTTTAATACTTTCTATTAAATAAAACATGTGATTAAAAGTATAAAATTTTATGATTTTGTAAAAAAAAAAATTACTTATAATGTGTAGCAAATAAAAAAATAAATAAAATTTGTAGCAAATAAAAAAATAAATAAAATTTGTAGCAATCATGTGAAGTTGCACTTCAACGGTTGCCCTTAAAATAATTTAAAAAACTAAATAAATCGGCCAAAAGCAAATAATTAAAATAACAAATGCATAAAAAAACTATATTGCAGCAAGAATTAATTAAAAATTATATAAAAATTAAATACGTAAGCCAAAAGCAAATGTATTAAAATATATATATATATATATATATATATATATATATATATATATATATATATGGCAGCAAAAAGTAGGAATCAAACTCAGATTCCCATGAGGGACACATTGCGTAAGGTAGGGCACGTTGCCCAAGCGTCTATCCGCCCCTTCTCCCATGATTACTCTTCTTACAACGCAAACAACGATGTTCACTACAATAACGGTTAAAATCTGAACAACACTTGTCTTCATTATTTCGTATACAGAACTTCAATCTGCAAAGACAAATATATGCTAATCATGTTAGATGTTTGAATCTCAATATATGGAAAAGTAATTACAGAAAATTATTTCAAGAATTCTTTAATTGAAAAAATGAAATATGATACTCCTATGTCTTTTTGAAAGATTCACACTTTTCATTTATTGGCTCCATTTCGAGTTTGCACACCCCAAATATGGAAAAAGAATCCCCAAAATCTTGCCCTCACAATCTCCACCCTCCATGGCTTTCAACAAAATTCACTTTTTTTTTTATTGGATCAAAGTGTGAACCCTCAAATGAGACAGAGGGAGTATCTAATAACACCTTTAATTTATTCCTCGATCACCCTCCATCCTTATTGAAATCCTTATTGAAAAGTCAACAAAGTCACTTTTTCTTGTGCCGGTCAAAGTGTGAACCCTCAAATGAGACAGAGGGAGTATCTAATAACACCTTTAATTTATTCCTCGATCACCCTCCATCCTTATTGAAATCCTTATTGAAAAGTCAACAAAGTCACTTTTTCTTGTGCCGGTCAAAGTGTGAACCCTCAAATGAGACATAGGGAGTATCTAATAACACCTTTAATTTATTCCTCGATCATGATCGAGATGCAAATTAAGTAAAAACAGAGTCCATCAACTTCATAAATCATCACAAATAATAGGAAGGCGAGTCCACCAACTTCATAAATCATCACAAATAAGAAGGTTAATATATTGGAGTACTTATACCTTGTAATTGTTTTCTTAGTTTTCTTCTTCTTCTTCCTCCTGGGTAATGTTGTATCTCCACCATCATAGTCACTTAGTAATGTTGTATCTCCACCACGATAGTCACTTAATCGAACAAGGCTTCCCGGACAAATTAGTGAAGAGGTAATTCTCCGGCCATGAATAGAAAATTTTTTGATTGAATTATTTGCAACATCAAACCACAAGAAACCATTACGATTCTGCAGATTCTGCAAAACAACTTGCTCTTTTCTCTTCAAATAAGCAACAAGCCTTAATCCTCCTACTCCTAGTGTTGGTGCATTAATAAGTGAATAATATTGCAGAGAAAAGAGTTTAATCCACAATTTCTCCACTCCATTATCTTTCATCACCCACCCATCGAAGTGAAACATCCGGTAATAATCAAAACTGCAAATTAAGCATCCATCCAATGCATCTAAACTAAGCTGGCAGTACCTTTCAGTCCCAAGATCAGTTACCGGGGGCAGTGGCAGCTGGCAGTACCTTTCAGTCCCAAGATTGAGCGACACCACTATCCAATCATTGTGTGATATCCAATACAAAGCGCCATCCAACAAAGCTCCCTTCAATTCTTTACATCGAACCCTACAAGGACAATCCTCAACCCTCTTCCACGAATCCGATTTTAAACTATAAACAAGGGTCTGGAACACAACTGACGACAAATCATCAATCCTAACAACTTTGTAGTCATCAGAATCAGAATCAGAATCATACCCAAACCCGTACGCGTAACCATACTTATTGGTAACTAAAGCATCATTAGGTTGGGGCAAGTTGTGAGACTCCTTTGTCAAGGGGTTCCGTATCACTAACATGTCTTTAGCTGTGAACACAATTAGACCGTTGCACGGGGCCACGGAAGTCGACAGGTTTATATTGTGTGGGTTAGGGTTTTCGATAGGTGTGTTATCAATCATTTGAGGGCCATTCGTAATAAAGTTGATGGAGTCGAGACAGAAGGAATGCAGGGGTGCACATGAATCATCAACAACTACAAGGGTGTGATTGTAGACTTGATTCTTGGCTTGGGCTTTAACGAAAGAGGGATCGTCAATTATGTGTTGCCATTCTTTGCACACACTTCTCAACCGGAAGACTGACTTTGCCGGCAAATTCACGAGTATTTCCCGTACAAGATCACATGGAACGTCAGACATTTTTTTGAGGCGCTACAATTTTAACCTAGCCTGGGTGCATATTTATATTTGAAAAGCCGGGTATGCATGCATGATATCTGGACCATATATACGTATAATTAAATCTTTATATTGGAAAAGATTATATAAAATCCAAAACTAATGTGTATATTTGTCTAACCTATATATACACACATATCTTTAGGAATCAGAAAATATTTTGGAGTTATCATGACTATCCATTTAATATTTTATTATTAGATAAAAAAATATTATTAATTCACGAAAATAATGTATATATTTGTTAGGATCATGTATATCACAAAATTTTAGGAAATTGGGTTAAAATTTGGAGCAATTTCAAATATTAATTAAGATTTTATAGGAAAATATATAGCATTTAAAAACAAAATTGTGATATTTAGGTAGAAAATCCAATTTAATCCTATAACTTTTCACATTTTCTTAAATCATTCCATGAATGTGTGATGTATGAATCTAGTCCCAAATTTAGAGAATTGTACAATTTCTGTCTAAAACTTGTCGAAATCTACGGAACTGCATCGTTTTTTGGCATACAGGCAGGGGCGGACGCAGGAATGTAGTTCAGCCAGGGCAAAAAAAGAATCGATAAAAATATTTAAAATAAAAACTAATTTATAATTAATTAATAATTTGAATATCAATTGAACATGACAGCTTGCTAAATTAGCATTTCTCCATTCATTACCGGGTCTAATTTTTACACTACAAAAAAATATAAAATTAACTTTTCTAACATGACTGCGAAATTTTTCTACAAAATAGTTACATCCTTAAATACCTTATACCCTACAAATTTCCTACGAAATTTTAACATTTTAAGCATATTGCCTACGGATTCTTAAAGACAAATAAATTACCTACGAGTAGATTGCCTACACATTTGTAATTTGGGGATTGAAATTGTCTATATAATTAAAAAAATTTGTGGTAGGCAATCATAACTATTCAAGGGCGAAATTATTTTTATCAAAAATACCATAGGCATGTATGTTAAAAAAAATTCATAGACAATATTCTTTTTTTTTGTAGTGTCAAAAATATTTATAAAATTTTAAAAATTTTGAGGACTATATACGATATTTCGTACTGAAAATTGAGGTGGGGCAATTGCCCCACCTTACCTATACATGTGTCCGCCAATGAGTGAGAGAGAGTAGGAAACTGATTATTTTTTGAGTGAAGGGATGAGATGGGTGTTGGTGGTGGTGTCGCGGTGGATGGTGGCGGTGTGATGTGTTAGTGTTAGTGTCCTAGAGACAATCTATTGTAAGGACATAATACTAGATGATATTCAGTTTGATTCAACATTTTAGTTCACTTAATATTAATGTATGACAATACACATGTTTGAATATTATCAGAGCCGGTCCTACAATTTCAGGGGCCCGGTGCAGAAAAGGTTATAAATAAATCATATATTATTGAAGATTTGAAGTGATCAATGAAAATTTTGAATAAGACATCTAAAATTAAAAGTACCTTATTAAAAAAGACATGATTCTCCTTAAGAGTTATTTGTCAAATTTTCTTATGAACATACTATGTAAAATGTATAAGTCTAATATTAAGAGATTGAGAAAATTAAAAGTGAAGAAAAAAAAAACGGACTGTGATTTCTAAAGATTGTGAATAGATTTGGCTTGAATAATTTAAGAAAAAATATTATGTATAGATTTAATTTGATAAATAATAAGAAAGAAAAATATAAAAACAAAAACAGAATTAAAAAAAAAAAAAGATCTTGTATGGAATAAAAGGGAAAAGAGAAATATAAATATGCTGTAATTTGATAAATAGTAAGAAAGAAAAAACAGAATTTTGAAAAAATATGATCAACAGAATTTTGAAAATATATAGTCTTGTAAGGAAGAAAAAGGAAAATACAAATACAAGAATGCAGCAACGGGTTTTGACCTCAGAAGGAAGAAATTATTAAACGCTCGAATGAGACCAACTAGTCTACCCCGTCACGTATGCCATCATTTTCTACTTTATAATTTATAAAAATATATATAAATATAAATATAAAGAAAAGAAAATCGGGGCCCTCGTCGAAAAGGGGGGCTTGTCTTGCAACACCACTTACTTGCCGCCCTGTACGCCTCTGAATATTATGTTTGACTGTTTGCATTTATTCATGCAAGTGTTCTCATGAGTCGTTGGTGTCATTGAGGCTGTGAGAACTCAGATGACTTAAGCATGATTTTCAAATGGCCCCGATCAAGGATCATCAAGAATGGGATATTGATGATGCAATTGAGATTGATGTGCGATCTGCATCATACTCTTAGAGAGTGTAGTAAGATCTCACTTACTACGAGATACTAGGTATCTCATGATGGATGCACAGATACTTTAGATGGTATTGGTATACCCATCCAGAAACCGATTTGATGTAGTTCCACTATATGTGTCTCACGGGTGTCTCGGTTAGTGGGAGCGATCGCGATACTCCTTTGACTTGAGGTCATCACGCGACATGTGTGGGATGATGAACTTTGACCATGACCGACGCTTGCACCCTTCCATGGGTAGATATGGCTTGGATTGGGTTCATCACGAAGTGCATGTGTGTGGTAGTTGAGCCAAGGATAGGATTCATTCCTCAAAGTGGATTTATAGAGAATACTCATATTCTCGTCATAATTGGATCTAAGTCATCGGCCGATGCACGTCAACTTAGACTTTGTGGCTAAGTGTGACATACATGATCAATTAGTGATTAGAGACAATATGATTAAGTTATTTGAATAGACACTTCATCATGTTCAAGACTTAATCGAGTATTCGCGAATGAAATGAGGAAATTGTAATAGCCCATGTTTTGATTCGGGTAGTTGCACATTTCCTCCACGCGCACCTCATATATTGAGAATGTCTTATTTATCGCTCTGCAGGGTTCAATTAAGACCATTAGTTTGACTAATCTTTCGATATATATGATGGTCATGGATCACACAACAAGTAAATTTGTTTACTAATTATAGTTGGTTGATTAAATATTATATTGAATATTAATATTTAATTTATGGAGAATATAATAATAATTATATTTAGAATTAATTATTATTACTATTTAATTAAATTAGATTTTTAAATAGAATTCTCAATAATAATATATGGAATATTATTATTATAGGATTTAATATATATGGAATCAAATCCATAAAGATTTGATATACATGGAATTAAATTCGTATAGATTTTATATGTGGGAAATAAATCTAAAAGATTTATTTTATTAGGATTTTTCTAATAAAGTTTAGTTTAAGATTTAAGATGGGTCTCTCCTATATATATGAGTTCTGGGGAATTCATAATACGAGAGTTAATATTTTCTCCATAAAATCTCTAAGTTTGAAATTTCCTAGCATATTCATCTCGGGGATTCAATATTTGGCGAGATCTGTGCAAATTAGTGCTTGGTATTACGTGGATACCATAGTTGAGGAATCTATGTACAATTCTTTGTAAGAAATTATGTTTACGTTTACTCGTATTTAATTATGCAATTAATTGTTTTGTTGTTAGTGGTATTTTAATTACATTTGCGCATGTATTACGTGTTTACGTGCTTCTAAATTCCAACACGGTGGTGGGTGGTGGTGGTGCTATCAGGCCCTATGAGGAGAGATTGCAAAATACTCCATCTGTCCTATTATAACTTTCATATTTCTTTTAGACACTAAAAAAAAAAAAAAAATTAATAAAATAATAAATGGTGGGCCTAGATGGTGAATTTGGTTTTTTTGAAAAGTAAAAGGACAATATTGGATACTTGGAGGAGGAAAAAGGTGTTTTACCTTCTTTTTTTTTTTAACCCTAATCCCACCCTCCCAATTCCAAACTCCGCCGCTTTTTTATTTGGGTTTGTGTGAGATTTTTTTTGAGTTTCTCACCAAATACTAAAACCATTCAAATTTAAAAAATTTCAACAAATAAAAATAATCTAAAAAATTAAAAGTACAAATTTAGGTCTAAAATAAAATGTATCACCACGATACAGGTTTTGAGTTTTTACAAAGTTTACAACTTTAGCAATAAATACAACAACAAAGTGGCATTGAATACACTCATACTTCTACAAACAAAAACATAAATGGTGGGTAAGAAGCCAAATTTAACTAATGATGAAAAGAACAAAATAGTACAGTTTATTCTTTAAAATAACACCAATGGAAAGCCCAACAGGGGGAGGATGAAGGAGGCGGCAACAAAATATGGTGTCACAGGAAGAACAATCAGCTATCTTTGGGCTGCAGCAAAAAAACAAATAGAACAAAGGTTACCAATAGTCTTAAGCTCAAAAAAAGGCAGGTTCTGTAAAATTGAAGAGAAGAGTTGAAGTACCATTGGAATCTATCATGGCAACTTTCATTTTCCACAGGTCAACAATTAGAAGGTTAGCCAAAAGCATTAATGTTATAGTAAAAGCATAGTTAGGAAATGGGTTTTACTAGGTCTCATCAAAGCTCATTCCAATACAATTAAACCTCATTTAACAGCACCCAACAAGTTTCTTAGGTTGAAATTCAGTTTGAGTAATCTACAATTTGATATACTACATGGCGTGGTGAAGTTTAAGAGCATGCACAATATCATACATATTGATGAGAAATGGTTCAATCTCACAACTACATCAAGTAAGGTATACTTAGCTCAAGGAGAAGAAAAACCACATGGAACAATCCAATCAAATAAGCACATTTCAAAAGTCATGTTTATGTGTATTGTTGGAAGACCTTCTTTTCTAGTGATCGATGGTGAACTACATTTTGATGGAAAAATTGGCATGTTCCCATTAACCAAACAAGAAGGAGCACAAAGAAACTGTAAGAATAGGGTCAAAGGCACAATGGAGACAAAACCATAAATTCAATCACCAAAGATGTCATAAATCATTGTCTTATTCATCAGGTACACTCTCAAATACATTTTAATTTTTAATTATTGTTACAACTACTACATAAATATACTTGTTCATCATTGAGTCAGATTATACCATCCATCAAGGAGAAATGACCCCCTAATGCTAGTAAGGACATCATAATTCAGCAAGATAATGCTAGACCACATATAAACAATGAGGATCCAGAATTTAAAGCAGCAGCATGATGGCTTTAACATTGTTCTAATACAACAATCAGCTAACTCACCAGACACCAATATCAATGACTTGGGCTGGTTTAGAGCTCTCCAATCATTACAGATGGAGACTGGTGAATACAATATTGATGAACGTGTTAATGTTGTTGCTGACTCATTATGAAGGACGTAATGGGTAGATCATATTTTTTTGTTGGAGTATTTCCTAATGTTGGATGCTAATAACCGGACTCTTAGATGAGAACAAAATACTCGGTCAATTTACAATTAAATTCAAAACCCAGCATGATAGGCCTCTCAGCAATTAAAATTTCAGCCCAGAGTTTGGCCCATCAGCCCAAAATCTCTGCTCACTAAATGAATGGCTATACACCCTTCCTTCTTTTTCTTTTTAAATCGGAACAAATGTTTTTCTTTTCAAGGCTAGCTCATCCTGAAATAAAACTTACAACCTATTTCAAATTTCACAAACCCTACTGTAAAACTTGTTTATCATTGCACAGACCTGGAGCTTGGTGCCCCAGTTATTCAGTCTTCAATATGCTTCCTTTTTGAAAAAATCGTCGTTCTTGGAGAGTATATTTTAGCTCCAACAATCATCCATATTCTGAGAGAGTTTGTTCCCGTCAGGGCAAGTAGATAATCTGTTATATCAAGACACCTCTCTCACGCACATTTGGATCTCAATACCCCATCTCACGCACATTTATCTTCCTCTACTCATTAATTCTAAACAATCGACTGAGACTATTTTTTAGAGTTAATTCACCTACCCACAAATTTGTCCATAAATTGGTGTAAGCCCCATTTAGTACCTTTCTAACGAATTCAAGATTCGGCCCCACACCCTCAATTCCCCGATAAATTTTACAAATATAAGCCCGCCAACTCGACCAATTAGATTGAATTGCTCCCGACTTCTACTTCCCAAATTACTACTCACATTACTCTTTGCTCCCTCACCAAAAACCCCATATTTAGACCTAATTACCTTCACCCACAAACTATTTGACTCGTTTAAAAAATGCGGAATCCACTTTCCTAAAAGCTACGGAGTTAAATTTTTCCAAACCCCCATTTTCCCTTGTGTTTTGAACTAACAAAACTCACTATAAAAAACACGGTGTTTAGACACGGAATTTGAGACTGAAAAACCGTCTCTAAACATGGTTTAAGACGGATTTGCGATGATTTTTTTTCTATCGCTAAATCAGTCGTCACTAATTTTAGCGACGATTTTTTGAAAAAAAATCGAAATTTGAATTTGAGACGGTATAGTCGAAAATTGACCCGAATCTAGTCCAATTCGGGTCAAAACACTGAATCATTTTGTAGGATTGAACCCAAGTCGGTTGGGCGCAGGGTCGGGCGCTCAACCACTTGGACACTTGATTTCATTCGTTTATTTTACAACATTAACTGTATATGTATACAAATTAAAGCTTTTTTAAAAGAAATAAAAATTGAACCATTTTTTTCAATATAGGAGTATGTAATTTGATTGATTAATTTCAAACCTTTTAAAATTATAATTATTTTTTTATTATTCATAAATTCTAATTAAATTATGTTAAAGTATTATTTTAAAATTTGTATTTCTATTATCTTACCTCAAAATTTCAAATTCTCATTCAATTTAAATTAAAATTTTATTTATTTATATAACCTTTAAAAATTAAAGTCTAAAATTATAATTATTTTTTATTATTTTATAAATTCTAATTAAATTACTCCATCTATCCCACAGTTTATGTAACTCTTTCCAATTTTTTTATCCCAAAGTTAATGTAATCTTTCCTAAAATGAAAATATTCACTTTAACTTACACCCTTCAAACATTCACTTATTTACCATATATCACTCTCCCATTCCTCAACACTTTATCACTTTATCACATTTAACAAATATTATTTTGCTCTTCAATAAAGTTGATTTCCCCTTTCGACCCCCAACATTTTGAGTACATAAACTATGGGATGGAGGGAGTATGTTATATTATTTTAAATTTTGTATTTCTAATTATGTTACCTAAATATTTTAAATTATCTTCCAAATTTTTTTATTTATATAAGCTGTAAAAATTATAGTCGCTAATACCTTTTAAAATTATATTTTTTTATTATTTATAAATTTTAATTAAATCATGTTATATTATTTTAAAATGTATATTTCTAATTATCTTACCTCAAAATTTTCAATTTAAATTAAAATTATCTTTGTTTATATAACCTTTAAAAATTATAGTCTAAAATTATAATTAATTTTTATTATTTGTAAATTCTAATTAAATTATTTTATATTATTTTAAAATTTATATTTATAATTATGTTATCTCAAAATTTCAAATTATCTTTCATTTTATTTTTTTTTGTTTATATAACTTTTAAAAATTATAGTCGATAATACCTTTTAAGAATATGATTATTCTTTATTATTTATAAATTCTAATTAAATTAAATTATATTTTTTAAAAATTTATATTTCTAATTATCTTACCTCAAAATTTCAAATTCTCTTTCAATTTAAATTAAAATTTAATTTTTTTATATAACCTTTAAAATTTATAGTCACTAATTGATTTATTTTTTATATTAATTTCTACTTTAGTTATATTATATTATTTAAATTTTAATTATAGCTAAAACTAAATTTATTTAATTAAAAATTAAATATGCAAATTATTATCAATATTAAAATGATAGTCAATATGGTTACAAATTAAAAAATTAATTATTCTTCATCTTCTTCCTCATCCTCACCCTCATTTTCATCCTCATCTTCGTCTTCGTTCAATTCCTCCTTGTCGCTCTCAAAGAATTATAAACGTCTAACTGCTCAACGTCTCAATGAATTAACAATTCTAACATGCTCATTAACACCTCAATTAATTAATACTCAATCTAATATATATATATATATATACACCACACATAAATAAAAGAAAAGAAAAGAGTAAAATAATTACAGTTGAATTAGTAGAGTGCGTGAAGATACACATGTTGGTGGTAATTATTGTTCGTAACGTGTAGTAAAAATTTTATACGACACTACAACATAAGTTACATTATGTAACACTTAAAATATGTTACTTAATAGCTATAATGTGTTATCATAGATTTTAAAGGCGTTACAATTATTAATTATTAATGGTGCCTAATTGTACTTCTTGGGGATTGAAGCATGGACCTCTAGGATTGAAAGCCAAACAAATACCAACTACGCTAGTCCAGTCGATTGTACACATTTTGAATAGTAATAATACATAAATATATTTTTACATTTTTTTTTTTTTTTTTTTTTTTTTTTTTTTTTTTTTTTCTTTTCCGTTTTTCTTTTAACGTTATTTTTTTAAAAATAGCATGGATTAATATCAATTCATATTAATTCTCAATGGACCAAACCATTTTCCACTTACTTTTAAAAAAAATAGTATAAGTGCATTTTATGTTATAATATAATATAAATATAAATTATAAATTATTTTAGGTATAAAATAACCATAAATATTTTCCTGAAAAAGTAGATAATTTTATTATGTAAAAAAATTATATGATATGAACATAAATTTTTTAAATATTATAATTATATGTATAAAAATATTTTATATATTATTTACTAAGATAAGAAATAATATAACAAATTATTTTACACAAAAAATATACATAAACCTAGTGCATATAATATATTTCAAATATATTAATTATATGCATTATAAATAAAATATGTTTATACATAGATTTATTTAAATAGTTAATATAAGGTTTACTAAAATATGATATATAAGTAAAACAGTTGCCTAAAAATGTTACTTATGTTAAAGTATTACTTAAAAAGTTTTAAATTTGTTAAAGTATTGCTAAGAAGTGTTACATATGTAAAGGTGTTACCTTAAAAGTGTTGCTTATTTAAAAGTGTTACATGCAAGTGTTACATTTTAATAAAGTGTTACCAAAAATGTTACATTATATATAAATTATAATAGCGTTACCATATTGTGTAGCATAAACTAAAGGTGTTACAATAAAGTGTTACATAAGGTCAATTATGTTGTAGTGCGGTTTAACGTCTCTTATCGATTTTAAATTTGAGACGAAAATCCGTTACAAATTTGAGACGTTTTACAGTCTCTAAATCGATTTCAAATCTGAGACGAAACAACTGTCTCAAATCCGTCTTAAATTGACCTGGCAAGTTTAAAACAGTTTTTTCTGTCTCAATTAAGAACCAAAATGATGACACTTTACGCTTGGTCAAATTTTCACTTTAAAACCGTCGCAATTTGAGACGGAAATAAAAAAAAATCGATATTTGATCAATTTTGATTTGTTTGATTTTTTTAAATCTCAAAATCGTTGCAAATTTTTCTTCTCTAAAACACATCTTTTTTTGTAGTGACTTGTCCTCGTGGAGTTGTGGAGACCCAACACTTTAATAAACTAGATCAAATAAAAAGTCGTCGACTAATTTTAATTTCGGTAAAGAAAATAAAGTTTACTTTTTTTAAATAAAAAAACAATACTATTATTTTCACAAAGAGAAATATTATGGGATTATCAGAAACCTAAACGGTAGCACAAGAGGGTTACTGAGTGGATTTAATGTTAGAAAGCAATAACACTACAAAAAATGCGGGTTTTAACGACAGAATTTAGCGATAGATTCAATTACCATCGTTACTAGCGACGGTTTTAGTGGCGATCATAGTCAAACGGTCAGAGTCACCGGATTTAGCCGACGGATTTAGTTTTAGCCGCTACTAGTGACGGTTTAGCAACTGTGTAGCGATGATTTTTTCAAACCGGTCAAATCGGGGCATTTAGCGATGGTTATATCCGTCGCTAAAGTTGAACCCGGAGCACGAAACATCTCGACAGTTGGACCACCGCCCAGTCAATTTTAGCGACGGTTGTTTGAATAAAGCGACGGTTTTTACCGTCGCTACTAGCGACGGATACTTAATATCCGTCGCAAAACCATCGCAAAATTTTGATTATATAAGTTGCGATTCAGCATCCAGATGTGATTCTTTCGCTTAGAAATCGTCCACCGCCATCGTAGTACACCGTTCGTTGTCGCCGTCCTAAGCATTCGGTGCACGTGGTTCAATTCATACCGTAGTACTCTTCCTTTTGACGGTATTTTTTCTAATTTTTAACCGTTTATTTTCTAATTTTGTACGTTTATATATATATATATATATATATATATAATATTTGATATTATATATATATATGTATTTTAGTTTAATTAGTCAATTACATATATTTATTTCAATTATGTATATGCATGTTAGTGTAATTTGGTTGATTATGATATTTTATATATAATTATGTGATAGATTAATGGTTAGAATTGTTGGATTGATGGTTGACTTGAATGGTTAGAATTGTTTATTTTATGATTATATATGTGATAGAATTATTAGAATTGTATATTTTATTAGAATTGTTAGATTGATGATTGACTAGAATGGTTAGAATTGTTAGATTGATGATTTATTGAGAAATTATGGGTGCCCGGATCTATTCGAGATGATTTTAAATACATATTTAAATTACTCAATTAATTACTAACATGAATTAATCCTAAATCAATTCAACATAATAATTAATAAGCAAATAAACAATCATGCGTACACATAATCCACGTAAATCCTAAGTATGCAGAATCTAGGAGTTACAAGATTACATACCTCTTGTAGAGACAACCGTTGAGACGTTGGATCAACCCAAAGAGTCTTCCCAAATATGTCTCAAGTCCACGAACGTAATCCGGTGGGAGGATTCACACGAACGATTTTAACAAGAGAGAAAAATAAAATATTTTGCCACCACCTTTGTGGATTTCTAATATTTCCAACACATGGAATTGCATTGGGGATGAAAAATTCATCCCCTATTTATAGGACTAAGGGGGATGATTTTTTTCAATGAAAAAATAAGGGTTCCACCACCTCTGCCTCAACCATTTCCGCTGCCTCGTCCACCGCTGCCGTGACTAGTACTCATTTGCATTATATAAAACAAATTCATTATATTTTTTAATAATTTAATTAAAATCGCGCCTAAATTTTGACAGAATTTCGACTGTATTATTACATATTCATCCTAGTCAACCATCAATCTAACAATTCTAACCAATTTAACATATATATGTATATCACATAATTGTAAAACAATTCTAACCATTCTAGTCAACCATCAATATAACAATTTTAACCATTCTATCCCATATATATATCACATATATAATCATAAAACAATTCTAATAATTCTAGTCAATCATGTTGGGGCTATACTGAAAAGTATGTTTTTACTTTGTATAACCAAACTGGATTTTCTTATTTATTTACTGAAATAATATATTAATCACTGTTGCATTAAATATGAATTAATGTTATATATATTTATTGCAAACTCGTTCAATAAGTTAAGTATGTAGTTAATTTGGTGATACCAGATCACAGAAGATCAAATTAAGAGCTCCTCGTAATTAAGTACAAATTCACAACTCAGATGAAAATGAACAAACCATCATGAAAGGTTGAAGTATAAGGCTCGGATTGACATCTTAGTGACCAAGAGATTATACTAGTGCATTTAGATGCACTGAATAAGGACCTACATGAGGATAAATTCTTCGGTACTGAATATACAAGAATTAGACCTCAGTGGTGTGTTATTTCTTAATCTCCGTCCCTTAAATAGGATCGTGAGGGTCCTGAGACCAACGTTGAACTTAAGCGCCAGGAGGCACAGTCATATCAGCCCGAGGTCGAGCTCGAGCTCGACCTCTATTCCTCGTGGCTCAGCCCCCACTGCTCGATTAGCGATCGATCTGAGTCAGGGAAAGTAAGTTATAATTTTTAATTACTTATTAATTTGTTTAGTAGTTATAAAATTAATTGTTAATTATATTTATTAATTTTTTAATATGTTCCAGCATCATACCCGGTCATGAGGCTTTCACTCTCGTCACTAACTCCTTCTTGCGAGTTGGAATTGCAATGGGGGCCCACAATTGGAGAGGCGTGTACGAAAAAACGTGTCTTTTTTTTTTTCGACGAGTTTAGAATGCGTCAAGAATTGATTACTTATTTTAATTTAATATATAATATGTATTGTTATATAAATTAAATAAAGTTTGTGTTAATGATGTTGGGGAATGAATTGCCCGGATCTATTCGGGATGAATATTTAAATACAAATTTAATTCTAACAATTATTACTAGAATGAATTAATCCTATATTAATTCAAATAATATTTAAATTTGCACCAATTTACGAAGTTTACGTGGATTTACTAATTTTGAAAAACACACCAAAACATGGAATTGTCTTTATAGAGGGTGTTGGAACAATTAACAAAAGGAAAATAAAATTTGTTGCACCACCTTTTGGGATAAAATAATGTCCTTGGGAATGAAAACACTCATCCCCTATTTATCGAGGGTGTTGGTCGAATTTTAGTGATAAAATAATATGGGAAAATCTTTTTCTTGATCTCCAAGAAATCTTAAATATATCTCATAAATTCTTTTCTCCATAATTAAAATATTCCACAAAAATCTCAACTCCTCTTGTTATGAGAATTTTCGAAAATAATAGGAGCAAGAAACCAAGATTTGGATCTTCTTGAATTTATGAGATATACTTGTATTTCAAGAAATACATATCTTCCATAATATTTTTTCAAGAAAATCTTTCTTTCCCTTTTATTTCAAGAATTTCGAAAATATCCATATGAATAACCAAGTGGGAGATTTCTTGAATTTAATGAGATAATCTTGTATTCCAAGAATACATATCTTCATTCCATAACAAAATTCAAAGAAAATCTTTCTCCCCTTTTATTCATAATTTTTGAAAAAATGAGGAAAAATAAGCAACAAAATTTATTTTATTTTTAAACATCTTTTTCAGTTATTGGACTTTATCTTGGGCTACTTGGGGGGCCGTTAGGAGAATTAAGATTGGACCTTCCAATGGATCTTGAATTATTAATATTGAGCCACAATATTATTCAAGCCCATAAATATTAATTAATCCCTCTACATAATTAATATTGCAATATCCATCTTAACCCATATTACAGTTAATATGGCTCCGATTATTATTTCCGTGTTTAAGATTATCTAGCCCATTAATTAATTCAAGCCCTTTGAAATAGTTTTCCATTAATTAATATCTTTTATCCTTAGTAAAGGAACGGTTCAACATTATTATCCATAAGGAAACTAGTTCCACTTGCAAGATTTGGTATGATAAAACTTATGAACCTCCCAAGGGGAAAAATCGAACAAGCGTGCTTGCTTACGATTCTCCGTATTAAATCTTAGCAATCGAATGTGACCAATAATATTATTTCAAGATATAAAGTATTGAATCTCCTTGATTCTCTCCCGTAATAAGTCAAAGCAATAGTTACTAACCACACGCAATCCTATTTAAGGGGCGAAGATTAAGAAATAATAAACCAATCGAGGTCTAATTCTTCCTAGTTTAGTTATGAAGAATTTGTCCTCCTGTATGTCCTCTTTAGTGCATCAGTCATGCACTAGTGTAATCTCTTGGTCAAGACAAACCAATCTGAGCCTTACATTTCAACCTTTCACAATGGATTGTTCATTTCCATCTAGGTCGTGAATGATGTACTTTTTAGTTACAAGGGACCATTAATTTAATCTTACGTGATCGGTATCACTAAATTAACTACAATGTAACACGATTATTTATTGAGCAGTTATGCAATAAATATATGTAACATTCGATGATATTTAAAGCATCGATGATAAACAATTTATTTCAATAAATAAGTCCGAAATTGATCGATTATACAAAGTAAAAAGCATATTTTCGGTATAATCCCAACAATCTCCCCACTTATACTCAAAGTCGCTTTTAAGTATACTACAACATGTCTCGTGTAATACGTGACAACTAATGTCACCTACACGAACCTAATAATGTCTCCCACTTATACTCAAAGCAGATTGGCAGCGGTCTTGACACTCATTCCTTTCACATGTCTCTCGAATGTATTACGAGGCGGACTCTTTGTGAATGGATCGCCCTAGGTTGTCTTCGACGCGATCTTTTGCCACCTCTCTATATCTCATCTCTTAACGATTTCTCGTATAAGATGGTATTTCCTTTCAATGTGTTTCTTTGGCCTTGTGGGCTCTTGGTTCCCTTGAATTTGCAACCGCTTGCTCGGCATTGTCACAATAAACGATTATTGTCTTTGGGCAAATTCGAACTACATCCAAGTCCACTAGGAAGTTCTTGAGCTAAATCCGCTTCTTTTTACATTTGCCTACAGTTAGCCTACATATTCGGCTTCCATGGTAGAATCGTGATGCATTTTACGCTTAACGCATCTCACGTCATGGCTCCTCCCCATGCAAAACACACTAGGGAGGTAGATTTTTCCGAATCTAAGTCCGATTGGAAATTCGATCCGTGTGGCCAGATGGGGATTAGACTATCGGTCGATAAACCAACATTCTATCTCGAGTTCTTTTCGGATACTTCAAAATGTTTTTTTAATGTCATCAATGTTCCTTCCGGGTTACTTTGATATATTGCCACCATGCCAATGGCAAAGCAGATATCCGGTCTCGTATACAACATTGCATACATAAGGCTTCCGGCGGTACGAAGCATAAGGAATGTCTTTCATGTCATCTATCTCCTTTTTTGTGTCTTAGGGCACATTTCCTTGGATAGATGGATTCCATGACCGAAAGGTACGAAGCCTTTCTTGGAATCTGCATCTTTGAATCGTTTTCAAGACAAAGGTACATGTATGAAGCTTGAGATAGGCTATCATCCTTTTCTTGCGATCTCGAAAGTGATCTTGATCCCAAGGATGTGCTGGGCTTCCCTAAGTCCTTCATATCAAACTTTTTTGAAAGCCATGCCCTTACGCCCCGATAACACCTTTACATTGTTCCGATGAGCGAGAATGTCATCTACGATAGTACTAAGAATACCAATGCAGCGTTCGACATGCTTTTTTTACACACAACTTTCGAACTCGTTTTGATCAAACCCATAAGACTTTATAACATGATCAAAACATTGGTTCCAAGCTCTGGATGCCTATTTGAGTCCGTAAATGGACTTCATGAGCTTACAAACTAGGTGTTCTTGACCCTTTTCAATGAAGCCTTGGGGTTGTTGCATATAGATTTCTTCATCAAGACTTCCAATTAAGAAAAGCCGTCTTGACATCCATTTGCCGATTTCAAAATCGAGATTGTGACAATCAACAAGAGAATCCGGATGGACTTGAGCATTATTCTGGTGAAAAGGTTTCCTCATAGTCGATCCCCTTCTTTCTGAGTATAACCTTTCGCCACAAGCCTTTCCTTGAAGGTTTCCACCTTCCCGCCCGATCCCCTTTTTCTCTTGTATACCCACTTGCAACCAATAGGTTTGACCCCATTAAGTGGTTCGACTAGCTCCCACACTCTGTTATGATCCATAGAACCCATTTCTGCTTTCATTGCCTTTTGCCAAGAAACATCATCCTTGTCTTGGATTGCCTCATCATATGTTCATGGGTATGATTAAGTCTTTGTCAGGGAATCCGAGTCAGGGGACTCTCCTATCCCCATGAATCTCTCGGGTTGTCTCACAACCCTCCCACTCTGACGAGGTTAGGTTGTAAAAGTGTGTTGTTTGGTATATCATCTTGTACGAGTTAGCAATGAGGTTAGCCCCTTAGCTTCACTTAAGGTAATCTCTTACGGGTCTTCTTTTCGTTCATATAGTCTTCTTTCAAAAATCTAAAGTGGGTGCTTATTACCACCTTTTTGATCTTGGGACCATAGAACATACACCCTTTTTGTTCCTCGGGGTATCCTATAAATGAATTTTAATTACGATCGAGGATCGATTTCTCGGCTTCCTTGTCCAACACGTGGTAGGACACCCCAAATTCTCATGTGTCTCAAACCAGGCTGCTTGGGTCCATAATTCTTTGGAAGTTTTGGGAACCGATTTGGATGGCACCAAGTTCGAGAATGTAAGCATTGTTTCCAAGGCATGACCCGAAGCGACTTGGGAAGATCCGATAACTCATCATTGATCTAACCATTTCCAAAAGAGTTTTGTTTTTTGCTCTGCAACCCCGCTTTTTTGTTGAGGGTTAAAGGGCGATCGGTGGGATACAATCCCTTCATCGACAAGTAGTTCAAAAACTCATCACGAGGTACTTCGCCTCCATGATCGGATCGTAGAGACTTGATACGCTTTTTTTCCCTATGATTCTCGGCTTGAGCCTTAAATTCTTTGAATTTCTCAAAGATCTCGGTTATGCTTCATAAAGAAAAAAATATAACCGTACCTCGAAAGTAGTCATCAATAAAAGTGACAAAATACTCGTAACCTCCTCTTGTTTTGGTTGACATTGGACCACATACGTTTGTGTGAGCGATTTCTAACACTTCTTTGGCTCTATTCTTGGCTCAAGAATGCCCTCTTGGTTTTTTTTTTTACCCTCCAAACATGATTCGCAGGTTGGAATTGGCTCAACTTGGAGAACCTCCAGTGAACCGTCTTCCACCAACCTTTGGATCCTCTTTGGATTAATATGTCCCAATCTTAGATGCCATAGAACTGTCTCGTTCACGTCTGATTGAACGTTTTCTTTTATCGGAAACAGTTGATGTGTTATAGGATGTATTTCGTGAGTGGTGTGCACAGTTAATTGTATGGAGATTATTCGGCCAATGTCCCATAACAGATACACTCATCATTTTAAGAAATGATGTCATTCTTATTAGAAGAAACTAAGTATCCATTAATAGAATTTTAGAAACTGAAAGTGAATTCTTTCTAAAACTGGGAACATAAAGAAAATCTCTTAAAATTAAAACTTTGTCTTCAAAAGACAGGTGCACCTCTCCCACTGCTTCAGCTGCCACTCTCGTAGCATCACCCAGTATGATGAGGATCTCACTCCCACTAGGTTGTCGGGTCAGCTGGGACCCCGTAACGTGAAACATACATGGTCAGCAGATCCCGTATTAACTACCCACGAATGAGAAGTATACGCCGCTAAACAAGTTTCAACAACTAGTGCGTGAGAATTACCTTTCTTTCCGACCCTTTTGGGGTTGGAACAGGCAAACCTCCATTGTCCTCTTTCACCGACTTAAGCACTTCCTCTTTGGATTTTCCTTGACACCACAAGCATTCCTCATCTTACCATTGCCCTTGGCAACAGTTGAGTTTTATTGCTTATGGCTTTTGGTCCTCTTCTTTTTCTTGCCTTCCCTTAGCCTAGAAGATGAAGACGGACCACTTGTCGTCAAAGCTTGAGTTTGGTGCCCCATCAACATCTCTGCCGAGACCAAAGCTTGCAACAAATCGGCTAGCGAGGCCAAAATGCTCAAAAACCTTTGGGCAGAGAGTGAAGTACCAAATTCATCTGAGTCCCCAGATTATAATCTGCACTCAAAACCTCAAGTTTGTTCATATGGGCCATCAATTCTGAGGACATAATCCATTACGGGTTTGTCCTCCACCATTTTCAGTGAGACATCTCTCAAAAAGGTGATCTGACGGGGGTCCGCATTTTTGACCCGTCGGTTGGCTCATCCGATTTTGGTGTGTCAAGAATCCACTTGTGCTTTTTAATGCGATTAGACAATTATAATTTTTCGTTTACAATCAATTTAGTTTCCATACATATTGTATTGACTTTAAGTATATTAACAGTGGATTAAAAGGTTGAGACATGCTGAACTGAAATAAATAATAATATGCATAAGCACAAATATATCACAAAATTCGATCACATGTTTCATATTAAAATCTCAAAAAAATATGAACATCATCACCAACATCTCAAAATAGTTTAAATAAGCCCGTGGGGTGGGTCATTATTTAAACACATTCAACGAGTTACAAACAAAACGATTTACAAACCTTTAATATCCAGATTAATAGTTGGCTCACTTGACCAATATAAAATTAACGAGGACTTGGGGAAGTATATGCATATCAATTTTATACCTAAGTAATAACCATGATTAAATACAGAATTATTATTTCGCTTTGATCGAGCCTCGTGGGGAGGGTCATCATAGCCACTAGTAATAATCCACAATCATCCATTTGGAATTTATTCATGTTAAATCTATCTTTTGACCGTCCCGTGGGGGGAATTTCTCCAAAAGAATTCACAAATAAATAAATCATGGAGGTCAAAATTAATTCAATTTTATTATCCGAAATAAAATTGTCAATTAATTGTTTAAGCATACTTAGTAATTTTCGAAAGTGAGATTTTTCAAAACATTTTTTTATGCATCGCAAATTTAAACACAATTTAAATAAGCATAAAATAATGCATAAACATCAAGACAAAAAATTAAACATATTGGGCACATATATCCAATTGTCATGGTTAATTTTTGTCATGTCTTGATCTTGAGAAATCATCTTCATAGCCTTCATAGTTCGTCTCGAAAAGCTCCCACTTGACCGTCTTAAAAAAACCACCTTGTCAAGCCACGTCATAGACCCATTTTGGAAAGAGTGCTGAAAGCACTTCCCGTGCCGTGTCGAGTGGTGTCATGCAAAGACGTCGAAGCGTCCTCGACGCGACGTCACCCGTAGCAGATCATACCTTTCGGACAAGAAGCCGGTGTCGTGTCGGCGCCAGATCCCGTCAAGACCTCCCATGCCACCGACTTGCCGCCGCCAACAAAAGATTGATATCTGCCCGTCCGCGCCCACGCGCGTCATCGTAAGACGCATCGTAATCGCGTTGCCGACGCGTTACGTCGCGTCGTCAGCAGCGTCTGCTTCGTCGCTTCGCATAGGCAGCAAGTCGCCGCCCTCTGCGCCGCGTCGCCACTGGGTCGATCCGCATTCGGCCCCTCCGCCTAATTTACGCCCGTCTTGGCCCCACAGCGTCTGCGTCGCAGCGCGTGCCTCTCCCAAGCGCGTTCGCGCGATACGCTTACGCCTTCGCGATTCCGGATCCCGTCTTTTTTAATTTTTTATCTCCTCATTTCGATCCGGTTTATAATTTATTTACAAATATAAATAAACCTAGATCTAGACTAGTCTATTACATTGATCAAATCAAACAAATTATAATATACTCGTGGATTTTCTCACGAGGCAAAACGAATTCAAACTAATCGAATTAAAAAAAACCACAATTTATATGCATGCATAAATAAACACATTAAATTCCATGACAATTGGATACCTGCAAAAAAGATCTAGAAATTCTACTATCCAATTTCAAATTTAATGAAAATGAATTAAATTACAATTTAAAATTCAGAGCCCAAAACCGAGGCTCTGATATCAGTTGTTAGGAAATGAATTGCCCGGATCTATTCGGGATGAATATTTAAATACAAATTTAATTCTAACAATTATTACTAGCATGAATTAATCATATATTAATTCAAATAATAATTCAACAACAAATCATGCATATAAACAGTTCACGTAAATCCTACGCATGCGGAATTACTACGAGTTTACGTGAACTTACCTCTTGGAATGGCAATGGTCTCTTTGATGAAAACACACCAAAAGACCTTCCCAAGTATTCCCTAGTCCTTGCTCGACAATCCGGTGGAAGGAAGCTCGCGAACAATTAACAAAGGGAAAAATAAAATTTGTTGCACCACCTTTGTGGATTTACTAATTTTTCCAGCACATGGAATTGTCCTTGGGAATGAAAACACTCATCCCCTATTTATAGAGGGTGTTGGTCGAATTTTAGTGATAAAATAATATGGGAAAATCATTTTCTTGATCTCCAAAAAATCTTGAATATATCTCCTATATTCTTTTCTCCATAATTAAAATATTCCACAAAAATCCCAACTCCTCTTGTTATGGGAATTTTCGAAAATAATAGGAGCAAGAAATCAAGATTTGGATATTCTTGAATTTATGAGATATACTTGTATTTCAAGAAAATACATATCTTCCATAATATATTTTCAAGAAAATCAAGAAAATCTTTCTTTCCCTTTTATTTCAAGAATTTCGAAAATATCCATATGAATAACCAAGTGGGAGATTTCTTGAATTTAATGAGATAATCTGGTATTCCAAGAATACATATCTTCGTTCCTTAACAAAATTCAAAGAAAATATTTCTCCCCTTTTATTCATAATTTTTGAAAAAATGAGAAAAAATAAGCAACAAAATTTATTTTATTTTTAAACACCTTTTTCAGTTATTGGACTTTATCTTGGGCTACTTGGGGGGCCTTTAGGAGAATTAAGATTGGACCTTCCAATGGATCTTGAATTATCAATATTGAGCCACAATATTATTCAAGCCCATAAATATTAATTAATCCCACTACATAATTAATATTGCACTATCCATCTTAACCCATATTACAGTTAATATGGCTCCCGGTTATTATTTCCCGTGTTTAAGATTATCTAGCTCATTAATTAATTCAAGCCACTGAAATAGCTTTTCATTAATTAATATCTTTTATCCTTGGTAAAGGAACGGTTCAACATTATTATCCATACCGGAAACTAGTTCCACTTGCAAGATTTGGTATGATAAAACTTATGAACCTCCCAAGGGGGCAAATCGAACAAGCGTACTTGCACACGATTCTCCGTATTAAATCTTAGCAATCGCATGTGACCAATAATATTGCCCAAGATATAAAGTATTGAATCTCCTTGATTCCTACCCGTAATAAGTCAAAGCAATAGTTACTAACCACACGCAATCCTATTTAAGGGACGAAGATTAAGAAATAACTAACCACTGAGGTCTAATTCTTCCTAGTTCAGTTTTGAAGAATTTGTCCTCCTGTAGGTCTATTCCCCTTGGCTCCGAATTTGTCCTCCTGTAGGTCTATTCCCCTTGGCTCCGAATGCCCTCTTGGTCATTTTACCCTCCAAACATGATTCGCAGGTTGGAATTGGTTCAACTTGGAGAAACTCCAGTGAACCGTCTTTCACCAACCTTTGGATCCTCTTTGGATTAATATGTCCCAATCTTAGATGCCATAAAAGTGTCTCGTTCACATCTTATGAACGTTTTCTTTTCTTGGAAACAGTTGATGTGTTATAGGATGCATTTCGTGAGTGGTGTGCACAGTTAATTGTATAGAGATTATTCGACAACGTTCCATGACAGATAAATTTATCATAAAGAGAAATGGTGACAACTTTATTAAAAGTAACCGAATATCCATTAAGAAAAAGTTTAGAAACTGAAATTAAATTCTTTCTAAAATTCGGAACGTAAAGAACATCTCTTAAAATTAAAACTCTGTCTTCAAAAGATAGGTGCACTTCTCCCACTGCTTCAGCTGCCACTCTCGTAGCATTGCCCAGTGTGATGAGGATCTCACTCTCACTAAGTTGTCGGGTCCGCTTGAACCCCTGTAAAGTGAAACAAACATGATCAGTGGATCCCGTATCCACTACCCATAAATGGAAGGCATACGCCGCTAAGCAAGTTTCAACAACTAGTGCGTGAGAATTACCTTTCTTTCCATTCCTTTTGGGTTTGGAACAGGTTGACCTCCAATGTCCTTTTTCACCGCAGTTGAAGCACTTCCCCTTAGCTGGCTTGCTCACTCCTCTACCACCCTTCACCTTTTCTTTGTCATTGGCAACACTTGAGTTCACTTGCTTGTGGCTTTTGTCCTTTTTCTTGTTCTTACCACCCCTTGGTACAGAAGAAGAAGAAGGTCCATTTTCCACCAAGGCTTGGCTCTTTTGCCCCAATATCGCCTCTGCCGAGACCAAAGCTTGCAATTGATCGGGCATCGAGAACTTCCCCGATTATTCATCCGGTAGTTTAGCTTTGGTATTTCAAAACTTTTTCGCAGAAAGTGGAGCAATTAAATCAATTTGGGTCTCGATGTCGTATTCGGCGCCAAATACCTCAAGTTTGTTAAGGTGAGCCATCATCCGAGAACGTGCTCCTCACTGGCGTTCCTCCACCATTTTCATAGAAGCAAGTCTCTCATGGTGATCTGACGAGCCACCACGGTTCGATGTTGAAACATCGCTTTAAGACTAGTCATGATGTCTGCGGCCGGTCTCAACGCTCGTGTTGGTGTTCTGACACATCGACATGGAATCAAGATGGTACACTTTGTCATTTCGTTGAACGCAGCTCCGGTCAACATACTCTTTCTTAACCGTTTTAGTTGACTCATCTTTTGGCTTTTACGGTTTTAGGTGTGGTGAGAACCCGGTTATGGCTTTGTGCAATGAGGACAATAGTAAGTTTCGATTCCAATCAACGAAGTTTTCACCACTAAGTAAATTGTCTTTAAGTATATTGAGCGATGGATTAAAAGGTTGCGACATGATGAACTGAAATAAATAATAATATGCATAAAGCACAAATATATCACAAGATTCGATCACATGTTTCATATTAAAATCTCAAAAAAAAATATGAACATGCATCGATCAACATCTCAAAACAGTTTAAATAAGCCACGTGGGGTGGGTCATTATTTAAAACACATTCAACGAGTTATAAACAAGAACGATTACAAACCTTTAATATCGGGTTAATAGTTGGCTCCCACTTGACCAATATAAAATTCGATGAGGACTTGGGAAATATATGCATATCAATTTTATACCTAAGTAATAACCATGATTAAATCTGAAATTATTATTTCACTTTGAGCGAGCTTTAATGGAGGGATCATCGCCGCCACTAGTAATAATCCACAATCATCCATCTGGAATTTATTCATGTGAAAGCTATCTTTTGGACCGTCCAGTGGGGGATTTCTCCAAAAGAATTCACAAATAAATAAATCATGGAGGTCAAAATTAATTCAATTTTATTATCCAGGAATAAAATTGTCAATTAATTATTTAAACATACTTAGTAATTTTTGAAGGTGAGATTTTTCATTGGGCAATTCTCATGCAAACACATTTAAACAAATTAAATAAAGCCCAAAAATCACAACAATAAATCAACAAAGCGGAAAAATAAACATATTGGGCACAAATTATTCAATTGCCATGGTTTGATTTTTCTTGGCTTGATTTTGAAAAACGTCGTCTTGAATTTCTCCCACTCGATCATCTCGAAAAGAACTCCATCTCGAAATGCCACGCCAACCTTCCTTGGCCGGGATCTGCGCCCATCCGGTTGGCCCGCAAGTCGAGTCATAGCAAGCGACCTCAAACGCCTCCTCGGCCAGCGCTGCCAGTGTGCCTCGGCGTGCCTCAGCGTGGCGGCCTTCGGCAAGACGGCTTCGGCGTAATATCTGGCGCATCGCGCATTGGCGCGCTCGCCGACCTCGCCTCATACTCGCCTCGCCCATGGCTTCGGCGGCCTTCGCGTCCCCAGTAGCCTTATTTCGCCCTCGCCTCGCCCGTCGCCTGGCCGAGCGTGGTCGCCGCCAAAGCCCGTCACGTGCCGTGCGTCGCCCGGTCGCTTCTCGCGTCGCCCGTCGCGATACTGAAGTCGTGTTTATCCATATGGTGACGTCTGCATCGTCGATGCGTCCTGCCTTTGGCAACCGCGTTTGTATTGCCGCGTCAAGGCGTCACGGTCTGGATCTATCCTTTAAAGCCGTCTCATTTATTTAAAATTTAAAAAAATAAATCCGGGATCTAAACTAGTCTATTACATTGATCAAATCAAACAAATCCTAATCTACTCGTGGATTTTCTCGTGGAGGGCAAAAAACAATTTCAAGCGAATCAATTAAAAACCACAATTTATATGCATGCGTAAATAAACACATTAAATTCCATGATAATTGGATCAAAAAAAAGATCTAGCAATTCTACTATCCAATTTCAAATTTAATGATAACGAATTAAATTACAATTTAAAATTCAGAGCCCGAAACCGAGGCTCTAATACCAGTTGTTGGGGAATTAATTGCACGGATCTATTCGGGATAAATATTTAAATACAAATTTAATTCTGATAATTATTACTAGCATGAATTAATCCTATATTAATTCAAATAATAATTCAACAACAAATCATGCATATAAACAGTTCACGTAAATCCTACGCATGCGGAATTACTACGAGTTTACGTGAACGTACCTCTTAGAGTGGCAATGGTCTTGTTGATTAGACACACCAAAAAAACCTTCCCAAGTATTCCCTTAATCCTTGCTCGACAATCCGGTGGTAGGATGCTCGCGAACAATTTAACAAAAGGAAAATAAACTTTGTTGCACCACCTTTGTGGATTTACTAATTTTTTCAGCACATGGAATTGTACTTGGGAATGAAACAATCATCCCCTATTTATAGAGTTGAAGTGGCCGATTTTTTGCTCATGGAATAGGGGAAAAAATCTTTTCTTGATCTCCAAGAAATCTTGAATATATCTCATATATTCTTTTTCTCCATAATTAAAATATTCCATAAAAATCCCATTCACTCTTGTTATGGTGTAATTTTTGAAATATAGGGAACAAGAATCCAAGATTTGGATCTTCTTGAATTTATGAGATATTCTTGTATTTCAAGAAATACATATCTTCCATAATATCTTTTCAAGAAAATCAAGAAATCTTTCTTGCCCTTTATATTTCAAAATTTTTGAAATTTACTATATGGATAACCAAGTGGGAGATTTCTTGAATTTAATGAGATAATCTTGTATTCCAAGAATACATATCTTCATTCCATAACAAAATTCAAAAGAAAATCTTTTTCTCCCTTTAAATCCATAATTTTAAAAAAAATAGAGGAAAAAATAAAGGCAACAATATTTATTTTATTTTTAAACACATTTTTAGGTTATTGGACTTTATGTTGGGCTACTTAGGAGGCCTTTAGGAGAATTAAGATTGGACCTTCCAATGGATCTTGAATTATCAATATTGAGCCACAATATTATTCAAGCCCATAAATATTAATTAATCCCACTACATAATTAATATTCAAGACTATCCATCTTAACCCATATTACGGTCAATATGGCTCCGGTTATTATTTCCGTGTTTAAGATTATCTAGCCCATTAATTAATTCAAGCCTTTGAAATAGCTTTCCATTAATTAATATCTTTTGTCCTTGGTTAAGAGCGGTTCAACATTATTATCCATACCGGAAACTAGTTCCACTTGCAAGATTTGGTATGATAAAGTTTATGAACCTCCCAAGGGGGCAAATCGAACAAGCGTACTTGCACACGATTCTCCGTATTAAATCTTAGCAATCACATGTGACCAATAATATTGTCCAAGATATAAAGTATTGAATCTCGTTGATTCTCTACCCGTGATAAGTCAAAGCAATAGTTACCAACCACACGTGATCCTATTTAAGGGACGAAGATTAAGAAATAACGAACCACTGAGGTCTATTTCTTCCTTGTTCGATTCCCGAAAAATTTGTCCTCCTGTAGGTCCTATTCAGTGCATCAGTCATGCACTAGTGTAATCTCTTGGTCAAGACAAGCCAATCTGAGCCTTACACTTCAACCTTTCACGATGGATTGTTCATTTCCATCTAGGTCGTGAATGGTGTACTTTTGGTTACAAGGGACTGTTAATTTAATCTTCTGTGATCTGGTATCACTAAATTAACTACAATGTAACACGTACTATTTATTGAACAATTATGCAGTAAATATATGTAACATTCGATGATATTTAAAGCATCGATGATAAACAATTTATTTCAAATAAATAAGTCAGAAATTGGTTTTGATTATACAAAGTAAAAAGCATAATTTCCAATATAATCCCAACACCTAGTTCAGCCTCGAAGAATTTGTCCTCCTCTGAGGTCCTCTTGATGCATCGGTCATGCACTAGTGTAATCTCTTGGTCAAGACAAAACCAATCTGGCGTTACACTTCAACCTTTCACGATGGATTGTTCATTTTCATCTAGGTCGTGAATGATGTACTTTTTAGTTACAAGGGGATTGTTAATTTAATCTTCGTGATCCGGTATCACTAAATTAACTACAATGTAACATGTACTTATTTATTGAACGATTATCGCAAATAAATATATGTAACATTCGATGATATTTAAAGCATCGATGATAAACAATTTATTTGATAAATAAGTCCAAAATTGATGCGATTATACAAAGTAAAAAGCATACTTTTCGGTATAATCCCAACAAATGAAATCACGAAATAGGCGAGGTGAAATTTGATGGTATGACATTGGCGATTTCTCTGTGTCGATTCGTAAGTTTGCATTGCCGGTACAAGGACATCTTTCTGGTGGCATCTTTGGGTGGAGGAAGAATGGCTTTTTGGATATGACGGAGGACTGGACCCGGGCATGTGGGACTCGATTGTGGTGGTTTGGAGCAATCCCGCACTAGGAGATGTGCCGGAAGAATCGCCAAAACCGTCTGAGCCAACTAGGAGAGGATGGGGGCGTTGTTGTGCACAAGGCCGAATCTCGGTGGGTCTGAGCACCGCGTGGCGAGAATTAAGTAATATAATTTATTTAATTGTACAATATTTAAGTTCATAATTAATATGTATATGTACTTTATTTGCTAATAGGAGAACGGCTCGAACGCCTCTAGATGCTCTTGAGACTCTTTGCACTTTCGCCCCCCACTGAAGAGGATCTGAGGACCTCCATTTCTGAGCGCCAAAGACAAGCGTGCATGTAAGTAATTAATGTTGTATTTTATAATTACTACATCGATCTTAATTATAATATTTAATTTTTACAGAGGTTAGAGATAGAATCAAAGCGATCGGCCCGAGGCCAGTGGGTGAAAACGTCGGGGTTCAAATCCACGGTTCCTCCAATTAATTTGAATAAGATCTATGTGGAGGAGGTCGGCATCCATAGGCAATGGGTTCTTGCAGTGTAGGTAGGTTGTCTTCGCCATTATCGGGGAGACCACGGCCCTACTCGTCTCGAGATCTACATTACTTGACCATGACCACCGCAGCGACCTTGATGAGCGGTGAGCAGTTAGAAGCGGTGATGGCGAGATCGAGAAGAAAATCAGAAAAATGGCAAGCGGCTTGCATTCGCTCTGCCCCGTACAAATAAACGGCTTTCCGAATTTTTCCTCGACACCATTAATTTCGAGGACGGTGGCGGTCGTGGTGGTGGTGGTGGCGTGGTGCTTTGTTCATTAGTTAAGTGATGGTGGTCTTTGGTGGATCGCGGTGGAAATGGTGGTGGTGGTGGGGGCGGTCTTTGGTGGCGGCGGTGGTGGCGGCGATGGCGGCGTGGCGGGTTGAAGGTGAAGGTGGCGTGGCGATGATAATATCAGTTTCGATAGTAGTTTCCTTTATACTGCTAATTTGGATGATGAGGGGGCAGATTTTTATCCTGACCGTTTATGAAACTCTATTTTATTTTATTTTATTCATGAGGCGACACTTTTATTTTTTCTCGTTTAATTTTCGTTTATGAAACTCTATTTTTTTTTATATGTATTATGTTTATGTATAATGTTTATTTACGTATATTATATTTTTTGTTTTTTTTTTACTTGTTTAGATAGAAAAGTATATATAACTTGTTTACATAGAAAAGTATTACTTGTTTATATAGATAGTATTACTTGTTTAGATAGAAAAGTACATATAACTTGTTTAGATAAAAAAGTATTACTTGTTTACAGAGAAAAGTATTACTTATTTAGATAGAAAAGTATATATAACTTGTTTAGATAGAAAAGTATTACTTGTGTAGATAGAAAAGTACATATAACTTATTTAGATAAAAAAGTATTACTTGTTTACATAGAAAAGTATTACTTGTTTAGATAGAAAAGTACATATAACTTGTTTACATAGAAAAGTATTACTTGTTTATATAGATAGTAATACTTGTTTAGAATTAAAAGTACATATAACTTGTTTACATATAAAAGTATTACTTGTTTATATAGAGAGTATTACTTGTTTAGATAGAAAAGTACATATAACTTGTTTACATAGAAAAGCATTACTTGTTTACATAGAAAAGTATTACTTGTTTAGATAGAAAAGTATATATAACTTGTTTAGATATAAAAGTATTACTTGTTAGATAGAAAAGTATTACTTGTTTAGATAGAAAAGTACATATAACTTGTTTACATAGAAAAGTATTACTTGTTTACATAGAAAAGTATTACTTGTTTAGATAGAAAAGTATATATAACTTGTTTAGATATAAAAGTATTACTTGTTTAGATAGAAAAGTATTATTTGTTTAGATAGAAAAGTACATATAACTTGTTTACATAGAAAAAGTATTACTTATTTATATAGATAGTATTTCTTGTTTAGATAGAAAAGTACATATAACTTGTTTACATAGAAAAATGATTACTTGTTTATATAGAGAGTATTACTTGTTTAGATAGAAAAGTACACATAACTTGTTTACATAGAAAAGTACATATAACTTGTTTACATAGAAAAGTATTACTTGTTTAGATAGAAAAGTATATATAACTTGTTTAGATATAAAAGTATTACTTGTTTAGATAGAAAATGTATTACTTGTTTAGATAGAAAAGTACATATAACTTGTTTACATAGAAAAGTACATATAACTTGTTTACATAGAAAAGTATTACTTGTTTATATAGATAGTATTACTTGTTTAGATAGAAAAGTACATATAACTTGTTTACATAGAAAAGTATTATTTGTTTACATAGACAAGTATTACT
The DNA here is from genome assembly GCA_037126765.1 of Stenogyne calaminthoides. Lineage (NCBI taxonomy): Eukaryota > Viridiplantae > Streptophyta > Magnoliopsida > Lamiales > Lamiaceae > Stenogyne > Stenogyne calaminthoides. The sequence goes on from JBBCBC010000013.1 coordinate 29,902,627, forward strand.
TGTTTAGATAGAAAAGTATTACTTGTTTATATAGATAGTATTACTTGTTTAGATAGAAAAGTACATATAACTTGTTTATATAGAAAAGTATTACTTGTTTATATACATAGTATTACTTGTTTAGATAGAAAAATACATACAACTTGTTTACATAGAAATTGTTTAAATATAAAAGTATTACTTGTTTAGATAGAAAAGTACATATAAATTGTAAATTAATAGAGAATTAATTTTATTAAAAATAAGTTAAAAAAATACAATTTTAATATATTTTAATTTAATTAAAATTTATAAATAAAAAATATAAATTATTTTATTAAAAATTATTATATTAAAATGTAATTGAATTATTAAATAAGATAACTGAAATAAAGAATTTTAAAAAAATTAGAAAAAAATAAATTTTAGGACATATAGAATTAAATTCAATAAGTAAACGCAAAAGAGCAAGTGCCCGCTTGGGCGGCCAAGGTCCCGTGTTCGGTCCCCCATGGGAGAGAATATATGCCTCATTTAATTGGGAGGCTTGATGACTTATATTGAAGATGCTTGGTGGTTGGGTTCGAGATGGTTTGTGGCTCGGGTGGTTGGTGCATTTCGGCCCCCAAAGTGCAAGGTATTTAACTACAGTGAGCCATTTTTTTTAAAAAAAAAATTCACGATTTAGCGACGGTTCTGGCGACGGGTGTAGCGATGCTTTTAACCGTCGGTATTAGCGACGACCATAACCGTCGCAAATGTCGACGGAAATTTTCGTCGCGAATACCGACGGAAAGGCGTCTCTGTTAACGACGGTGTAATGACGTCATAACCGTCGACAATATATCGACGGTTTAACGACAGTTTAAACTGTCGCTATGTTGCGACGGATCGAAGCCGTCTATATTTTGTGCGACGGAAAAGGAAAACCGTCGTTGAATCTTAGCGACTCACGTTTTCCAGACGGATTAAAAACCGTCGCAACCAGGATTTGTGACGGTTTAAACCGTCGCTAAATCCGCCGTAAAACACCGCCTTTTTGTAGTGTGATATTAAAAACGTAATCTTCATTTACAAAATTTAACGGCATGTGTTTGTTCATTATGAATTTATATTCGACTAATTAATTTCAACTCTGTATATATTAACATTCATGTATAGATGGGATAAATATATACGATACCTTTCGAGTGGTATTATGGTGGGCTGTGTGTGGACTGTGGACTGTGGACTGTCGAGTACTGTGGTTGATTTTATATTTGAGAAGTACGTGGTTAAAATTTAGATCTCATGGAAAAAAAAACAAGTTGTACTCAAAATTAATGGTGTTTGAAAGTAAATTATTTTTAATAAAATAAGGGTAAAATAAGGGAGATATGGTGCTTCTGCTTTAAATCAAAAGCTTCTTTTTTAAAAAATAATTTAAAGCAAAGCAATCATTTAAAAAATAGTGGATCTTTTGTGCACCGGATGCACTGTGCTCTAAATAGTGAATTTTTAAAATACAATTTTTTTTATAAATCCTATATTTAAAAATTACAAACACTCATGTGAAGTTTTTTATATATAATATGAAATATATATCATTACATATATTAACTGATATTACTAGCTAGTCTTATAAACTATTAGCATTTTTAATACTACTCCCTCCGTCCCAATCTTTAAGAAAAAGTTACTGTTCACAAGAATTTATTGGAATAGTGTTAAAGTGATAAAGTGTTGAGGGTAGAATGAGTATATCAACTTTATTGGAAGGGTTAAGGTTACTTTATTAGAGGGTTAATTAATCCCTCTAAAATCTACTAATAATGCTGCAAAAGTACAATACAAAATCTGACACCCATACATACATAATTAAAATCGTCTGTTACTGTTCAATGAACAGTAACAGACTCAAATCAGAGCAGATCAATCTGAAACAGTATAAAATTCCCTCCTAAAACACAATTAAATCTGAAATTTTCCCCCTTTTTCAGATTTCCCTCCTAACTACACCAAAATTTTCCTCCTATTTCAGATTTCCCTCCTAAATACACCAAAATTAGCCCCCTATTACAGATTTCCCTCCTATTACAGCCATTCAAAATAAATTACAGCTCTTTAAACAGAAACCAACACCTTCAAATCTGTCTTTAAAGCACCATAAATACATCCACCCTAAATCTGCCACAAACATAAATGCATTGTTAGTTCAATATGAGTCAAACTAGAAAGTATTTAACTTATGAAGAAAAAAACAAGATTGTACAGTATCTACTAGGGGATTTGGCTAATGGAGTACCTGGGTATGGAAAGTTTAGTGAAGTTAGTCAGCTATTTGGGACTAATATTAATAATGTGAGAAGGCTCTGGTTCACTGCAAAGAAACAAAGAGATGAAGGTAAGGTAACTCATATTGTTTCACCTAGAACTGGAAAGAAGATAAGCAAAACAATAGTTTTGGATGAAGAGAAGATAAAAAGCATTCACTGGACAGAAAGAAGTACCATAAGAGACCTTGCAGAAGGCTTGGAGATTAGCAAAAACACAGTTGGAAGATGGATTAAGGAAGGCCAAATCAAAGCACATACAAATGTCATTAAACCACAACTCACAGACCAAAATAAGATTGCAAGGATGCAATACAATTTAAGTCAACTTTATGTAGATAGGGAATGCAACATCATCATGTTTAACAACATGCACAATGTTATCCACATAGATGAAAAGTGGTTTTATATCACAAAAATATCTCATATATGGTATAAGCTGCCAACAGAACCTATTGCACATAGGAGTTGCAAAAGCAAGAAGTTCATCACAAAAGTTATGTTTATTTGTGTTGTTGGGAGACCACTATATGTAAGTGATGGTACACTCATATTTGATGGAAAGATAGGGATGTTTCCCTTCACTGAAGAAGTTGCAGCAATGAGAAACAACAAGAACAGACTAAGAGGCACTATAGAGACAAAGAATATTGAGTCCATAACCAAGCAAATCATGAAGGACTGCATTATCAATCAGGTTCACCTTTTATTATACTTAAACATACTTGCATTCATAATGTGTCATAGATTCTTAGACTATCAGATTATATTTCATCATTTAGTCTCTAAATGAGTATCATCAACATAGTTGGCTACTTGTAACATTAAGTTTATGAATGGAACAAGTATCCTAAACATACATGTTGGTTACTTTTTTTTTTACAGATTATACCAGCACTAAAAGAGAAATGGCCTGCAAATGCAAGCAAAGAAATATTCATCCAACAAGACAATGCCAAACCACACATTTCAGACAATGATCCAAATTTCAGAAATGTAGCTATTTTTCATGGTTACAATATTAAGCTGATTTGCCAACCACCCAACTCTCCTGACACAAATATTAATGATTTGGGGTACTTTGCATCACTTCAAGCAAGACAATAGAAGAAGAAGGCCAAAACAGTTCCTGATCTAATTGAAAATGTAGTTACATCATTTGAAGAACTAACATCAATTACTCTTAATAAAGTGTTTCTTAGCTTGCAGGGGTGTTGCATAGAGATGTTGAAGGAAAAAAGAGATAACAATTTCAAGATACAACACATGGGCAAAGATTCACTTAGTCATCAAGGTTTACTACCTGATTGTCTTGAGGTTGATGAGAGTTTAGGAAAATCGAGTGGAAAAGAGAGCAAATTGCTATTTAGAATTTTTTTTGAAAGACGGTGATGAGAGAGAGAAGAGGGAATGAGTTTGGAGGGTGGCAAATTTAAGGAAGATATTAGTGGAAAAGATCCAACAATGGAAGATGAAGATCGAGAAATTAAAAAGCCACGTAAAAGCGGATTCGGGATGGCGGATGTCAGAGAGCAACCATGGAAGATCTTTCGACAATCCGTGGAAGGATAGAACAATTAACAAAAGAAAAAATAAAGAGACCATTTGTGTGGATTTGGTTATTTGAATTGATGGAATGAACTAATCATCTATTTATAGGAGAGGAGGGCACGAGCACATGGTGAATTTTTCAATGGAGAGAGGGGGGTTAAGGATATGGGTTAAGGGTTATTGGGTTAATATCCCATATATTCCGAAAATTAGGATTAAATGGGGTGTTGGGTTTGGGTTTAGGAGTAAAAGATATGGATTAAGATTTGGATGAATTTATGAGTTGTGTAAATAAATTGGTCAAGAAAAATCAAGGGTGTTAGTTAAATGGGGTATAATGAATCAATTTTCTTGAATTTTTTTAATCTTGTAAAGAATACATATCTTCGAAAAAAATCAAAGGAAATCTTTTTTATTTTATCCATAATTTTAAAAATAATGGAATCCGGAGAACAATATTTATTTAATTTTAGTTTATATGTATAGTGTGTACAATTGATAAATATGTTAATATTAATTTGTATATAAATATAATAGTATAAATTTCACTACATACTATAGACTATCCATTTGCTCTTTAAAAATAGTGTTTAAGATTATCTAGCCCATTTTATTTCAAGCCACCTGAAATAGCTTTTTAGAAAATGTCCTTGGTCAAAACAAAATTATCCAGAAACAAATTTATTTAGATTTAGAAAAATGGACAATCAAAATTAGAGAAACTCTTGTGAAATATTGCACACTATAAATATGTGCAATACCAACCATAATTAAAGTGATTTACATTAAAATAACGAAGGTTAAGGTGGGTCAAACTGATTGGCCAAGAATTTATCCTTGGGCGGATAGTGTAATCTCTTGGTCAAGACAAAACCAATCGGGTTACACCTCAACCTGGTCGATGGCGGACAAGTTGTGGATTAAATTAACAGGATGGATGGATATATATTAATAGATGCATATCATTATTGATCATTTATTTGTAAGTTAAAATGGTTTATTATACAAAGTAAAAAGCATACTTTTCTTAATGTGTTTTCAAAGTCCTTTTAATTGTTCGATTAGTCCGTGACATCTAATGAACACATAATTTTATTTTTTAAAATTTTTAGTGCCATCATGTTATGTATTACATCTATATACGAAGTGTTACTACATTGTTATATTGATTGATTTTTTTTTCAAATTTTTATGTGTTACTACATCTATGTAGCATCTATATATAAAGTGTTTACATTGTTATATTGAATTTTTTTTTTGTCAACCCCAATTTACATGTGTTTAATCAGGTGATAATCTTTCGAATCTACATGGTGCAAGTATTACTACATTGTTATATTGAAAAACTTCATATTTTACGTAACACGCATATATAATTAAACATATGAAGAATGCCTTTCATGTCATAAATATTCATTTGCGTAACATTTTGAGTTACATAGTAGCAGATTATTGTTCGAATCTTATGGTCAAAAACATATGAATATTCGACCATCCTTATTATTTGATCTTGATATATGTTTTCCTTTAAGTCTTAAATGTTACATATTACTAAAAAACATATGATCACAATTATCTATATGAACAAAAAAGTTGTTACGTTTATATGAATAAAACCGTTATGATCAAAAACCCATAAAAATAAAATCAAAATTCAAAAATGTTTGATTTAAAAACAACTTGATGTGTTCTTACAATTTCAATGAAAAAAAGTATGGATTCTTTATAAGAGTTATGAAAAAATATCCATTGTTATTAAAATGACAAAAACCAAGAAGAATCTGATGGACTTAAAAAAAAAAACATCGATCCCAAAATTATCCTTTCGATTTCTTGCTTTAAAGGTTTCAACCTTGAAATAGATCCTCTTTTTCTTATATACCCACTTGCATCCAATGGGTCAAACCCCATTAAGTGGTTAATTAGCTCCCACACGTGAAAAAAGTAAAAAGTCTGAATGATTTAAGAATTTCATCACACACATATGTTTGTGCGATTGAAGGATAATCCTAAAAAAATACCGTGTCGTTTGGTATATCAACACATATTACTTAATGAGGTTTGCCCTTTCCCTTTCATTTAAGGTAATCTCAATCCGGAATCCACTTCAAAATTCAAATTGAACAACCTTTTGATATTTCATCCAATGATCGCCTTTTTGCCGAAAAAAAAAAATTAGGTTTCGATTAACGGGAAGAAGAAAGTTCTCATGTGTCTCATAGATCCACCGGAACAATTCTTTGGGGAACTCTTTGGATAACTTAAATCAAAGATCCGCTAGAAAATTTTCGGGAAGATGAATAAGAGAAATTAAAAATCAAACGCGTTTGGATACAATCCCTTCAGGAAGTAGTTCAAAAAACTCATCGGTGAAAGTTGTTCAAAACTCGGGTTTCGTTGAGATTTGATAAGAAGAGGATTCTAGTTAGCCTTAAAATAGAATTTTCCATATAATTCTCTTAACTTTAAAATTTTAGAATTTATCAATGTCGACCGATGAAAAAAAAAAAAAAAAAAAACATAATTCTTTGGTTGGTGGATTATCGACAGGATATCACCCTCCAAACATGATTCGAGGTTGGAATATAGCCCTAGTGAACCGTCTCTTACCTACCTTTGGATCTTTGATTTTTGACCTAATTTATCAAAAATTCGTTCACGCCCCGATGAATGGAAAAGATGTGTTATACATAATGACCTGGTGCTAGCACTTAAAAATATATATTTATCTTTAAATAATAAAAATAAAAACACAATTATTTAAAAATACGGTTTCATAAAAATTTTAAAAGCTAAAAAAAGATAATACTATTTGAATCATTTAAACAGCCACCACCATCCAGAAAAGGAAAAAAAATTTGTCGGCACTTGGTTTCAAAATTATTTTAAAATAAGATTTCAAAGTTTAAAAGCCAAAAGACGATATTAGAATCATTTAAATAGTCCCAAAAAAAGGAGAAAACAATTGTCGGCAGTTGGTTTCAAACTTGATCTGCGCGTGCAAACAGTAGTTGATCATAATGGTAAATTGAAATTGAAATGTGACATATCATATATAATGGTGGATGTACGTATTATCAGAAGAATTGATGGGTGCACATGCACAAACCCAACAAGACACGTAAAAAGCTCGTCACATTTTTTTTGGCCCTACTCTCTGATATTTTATTAAAACCGGACACATGCAAGCCCATAAATTTTCCCCCCTACTAAATTTAATTGATTATTATTTGTATAAAATTTATTTTTTGATTTTTATGTGTAAAAAATTATGGTATATATGTAGTGCAAAAGATGTTTGAAATATACTCTTTTCATTTTCATGATAACTGACAATTTAAATAAGCCACGTTGGGTTTTTTTAATTCCAACGTTCTAAAATAATTACTTGCATGCTCTATTTCGGGGACTATAAATTTCATCCTCATAATAATCCACAGATTATATTACATAAAAATATTCAATTATCTTTATTCTTGGGATAATGTCATATTTTTTTAATTCAATTTTATTATCCCAATAAAAAAATTTATTTTATTAAGTATTATTTAAATTAATTATAATGATATTGTGAGTGTAAAAATTTTGAGTGTTTTATCATTTTAAGAAATATGCACATTATTTTGGGACAAACAAAAAAGAAAATTGTGCATGTTATTGTAGAATAGAGGGAGTATTATTTTTGGATCTATACACGTACGCACTTCAATTCATTTATTTACTTCATAAATAAAAACATATAAAATTATCCCTCAAAATCATACTTATTACTTTATTTTTCTTATTTTATATGTTGATTAAACGGTACAAATTAATCCAGAACAGGAAAAATATAATTTAAATTGATATAATTATTTTACTGTTGTTTTAAAATGTTTAGTCCAATTTGAGATCGATTGAATATTATTATTAACTGATAAATATTATTAACAATGACGGAATACTATCATTATTTGATTAAGTAGCGATAAATTGAATTAACTAAGTAATTAAAATACAATTATATATTGTAAAATCATAAGTTCAAATCAACATGGCACATGACTAAAAGTAAAAATTATATGATTGAGTTGTGGATGTGTTTGTCTGCTTTTGTCACGTGTGGATAACATTTTGATCTCAAAATGTAATCTTAAGACTGATCTTTATCTGACCAAACTTCAACTATTGATGACTTAAAGGTGACCGACATAATTATGCTTGTCCAAGATGTTCCCACCTAAAAATAAAAATAATATAAGTAACAATTATTCCCTCCTTCATTTTCAAAGTTATTTATCTATTTTATTTTTATCATAGATTTCAATATGAAAGTTTTTTATTAATATTTAAAACACCTCTAACCCTTTGTGGCAAATTTAAACTCAAATCCATAAATTTAACAGTAAAATATTCTTCGACCATTGAACTCAAATTTCAACTCAATTAAAAATATTCTTTTAAAATATTTTTAATTTTTCTTTTTATTTTCTATTTTATCAATTATTTATTTATATAATTTTATATTTACGTTTAAATTATATAAATTGAATAAAATTAAAAACTGATAAAAAAAATTTAAAATGCCACAAATATTTATTTACAGTATGTAGGTTTTATTTATAATATAAATTTAAAAGAAATTATATTTTTTTCATTTTTTATTATAATTTTTAATATAAATTTGTAGTATGTACATTTTATTTCTTATTGTATTTTATAATTTAAATTATTAATGTTGTTTTACAACTAATTATATGCTTTTGATTTTTTAAATTTTATAAATTACTAATATTTACTCAAATATAAGATTATTATAAATTAAAATTAAAATAAAAAATAAATTGAAAATAATACTAAAAATAATATATTATTCTTATATCATATAAATATTTAATGCAAAAAATGGGGTTGAGTTTAAATAATTTTATTTAAGTGGGGAGTTAAATATAGTGTAGTACTATCATTCTATATTTTTTATATACATATCAAATGATTAGATACCAATTCAAAAAAAAAAAAAAAAGTGATATTAGATATAAAATATTAAGAATATTTTTTCAATGTAGCATTTACAATTTAACACTTGTTACAAGTTGGTGAGGTTAGATTTTAGAAGGGTCTAAGGGCAAAATAATTAGTACTACTACTATTTTTATAAGTAATTAATGTTTTATTTATTTTTTTAAAGAAAATTAAGATTAAAAGAAGAAAACAGATTTTTTTTTTTATGAAACAAGAAGAAAACAGAAATTGATGGTGGAATAAAGGGCGTTGTAGCCTTGTAGCTCTGTTTCTGGGGTCCCACCACCACCATATGTATGTCGTGTAGTGATGTTTTGGTCCTTAATTGCTGCAAAAAAGTAGGTAGAAAAGTAATTTTGTTTTCGTTGGAAACGAGTGAAAATATGTAGAGTAATTTTCAACTCTGTGGACATTGATGCAATGTATTTTTATAATCCATTCATTTATCCTTTCACTCCTCTTCGTCATAAATTTTTAAATATTTAAATATATATTTTTATAATAATTATTAATTATGCATTTATCTGTACTTATTATTTTTTTTTAAATATTTTCTTTCTTCATTCATATATTTAAACGAATGACAAGTAAATTTAATTTTTCAAATTACAAATCACTCTAAAAGTAAAAACAGATTTTTCATCCAAATGGTGTTTATGATCTCAAAATGTAATCTTAAGACGATCTTTTATTGAATATATGAAAGTTGGTGTTTAAAAAAATATAAGTGAATAATCAAAGTTATTTTTAAATCGTAGAAATTTTTTTATTAATATTTCCATCCAAATATATGGATTTAGACTCAAAATAATTTTTTTTTTGCAAAAAATAGAATATTCTTTTTAGAATAAAATTCTTTTTATTTTCTATTTTATCAATTATTTATTTAAAATTTTATATTTATGTTTAAATTATATAAATTGGATAAAATAATTGATTTAAAATCAAAAATTTTATTTACAGTATGTACGTTTTATTTTAAATAAATAAATATTTTTTTTGAAATATAAATGATATGGAGATTTTACATGAATTTAAAGATTAATGTTGGATGCTCAAATCTTTTGATTAAATTTATCTATAATATGACTCGAAAAAAGATTATTATAAATTAAAATTAAAATAAAAAATAAATTGAAAATAATACTAAAAATAATAAATTATTCTTAATCATTTTTTTATTTAATGCAAAAAATGGGGTCATTTAAATAATTTTATTTAAGTGGGGAGTTAAATATAGTTAGTACTATCATTCTATATTTTATATACATATGTGATTAGATCAATTCTTATTAGATTAAAAATCTTCAAGAATATTTTTTCTTCATTTTACAATTTTCTTCTTGTTACAAGTTGGTGAGGTTAGATTTTAGAAGGGTCTAAGGGCAAAATAATTAACTAACTATTTTTATAAGTAATTAATGTTTTATTTATTTTTTAAAAGATAAGATTAAAAGAAGAAAACAGATTTTTTTTTTTTGAAATTTTTATTGGCTTGTAGTCTGTTTCTGGGGTCCACCACCTATGTATTTTTCATTTTCTTCTTTTGTTCTTCTTTTCTCTCATTTTCCATATTTTTTATAATTCATTCATTTTCCTTTCAATTTTCGTCATAAATTTTAAATATTTAAATATATATTTTTATAATAATTATTAATTATGCAGTCATTCTTATTTTTTTCTTTTTCTTCATTGATTTTGAGTTTTCATCCAAATGGTGTTTATCTTTTATGATAGTTGGTGTTTAAAACTCTTGTTCTTTTAAATGGAGATAAATAATTTTTTTTTTGCAAAAAAAAATATATAAAATTAATTTTAGTTTTATACTAATGATAATTTTTTTTTGAGTGTGTTTAAATAAATGAATATTTGAAAACTTGGATTTTAATTCAAATGATTAAATTTATCTAATAATATTTTTGTTCATAGGAATAATTTTGTTTTTTTTAATTTTTTTGTTCATGTAGTATTTTTCTTTTGTTCATGTAATAACACATCAAGTTGTTTTTAAATCGTAATTTTTGAATTTGGGGATTTCTTTCCATTTTCTTTATCTTGATTTTGTTTTTGTGGTAACACATTTTTTCTTCATGGGTAGACTCTTAACTTTTTGTTATTTTTTTTTTGTAGAAGACACATTTTTTTTTTAGTAATATGTATCTTTGTTCATGTATGTCGTAGTAATACTTAAGTGAATTCTTTCTTGTGTTATCATATGAACAACAACACATTTTACCTTTTGACCCATATCACCTTATGAACATGTATGTAATAATTCGTTATGTGAATGGGTGTTATAATATCGTGTTATGTAAAGATATGAATGTAATATTTTTTCAATATAATAATGTAGTAACATTTACTTATGCATTTAGTAACACATACTTATCCATTTAGTAACACATGGAGAATGATAAAGTATCTTTTTTTTAATGATAATATAATTTTTATTTCACGTAGTAACGCATTTCGTTTCTATAAGTATCACATTTTTTTCATGTACTACACATAGATTAACACACAAAAATTTAATACAGAAAAAAACATATTAAAAATTATATGTTCAATAAGAATCGAACTTGCAACCAATTGCATCAACAACAGACCTGAACAATTAGCCTACAATACATGTTTGGCAAAAATATTCTATATATATATATATATATATATCGTCCACCCAACCTGCCGACCTGCGAATTTTGAATCTGACCCACAAGTTTTTGTTTAATATATCTTAATTGTGGTGTATTACACATATTATTATTGTGTAATATTTTACAAAAGTTCTATTCAATATAAAGTATATATCATCACACTTATAAAATAATATATAATACTTAACAATTGTACCATCATGTTTATAAATTAATGTCTTATAAGATAAAGAAAATAAAAAATTTGTCCTAATCAAAAGTATATCACAGTGAAGTGTGAAAAAGTAGGCACGCAGAAAAGTAATTTTGTTCTTGTTGGCAGTTAGTAAAAATGAAGTAATTAGATCAATATTCCTGATGCGCGTAAAGAAAACAAAATTTGCCCTCTACTTAATCATTTTCATTATTTTGAAAGGTCGACACAACAAAATCATCAATGATCGTAATAATTTTGTTCGAATTTACAAATGGTTATGTTAAAAAAAAAATCATTAATTTTGGTCATTTGAATTTGAATTTTAATCTTTTCCGTCGAAAAATTAAAAATTTGGCCCAAAATATAATTTAACATATGAATTGATGCGAAAAAAAAATATTGAAATGACGGGTTCAGTGAGAGGAAGAGAATAGTATAAGCTTCGACTCTCATCTCAACATAAATCACTCGAAATTAGTCACGGTAATAAATAAAGTTCGTGATTTTAAAGTTGTTATTCACGAGGAGGTGTAATCAAAACATGAAATTGATGGATGATTTTACTTTCATGATGAAAGACATTTCAAATGAAGTGGTGGCAACCATCGACGTGACCCAAATAAAAAGTTAAGTCAATTTTCCAATTAAAATTTAAATTATCCAGTGAAAATGACTAAAATCGAAAAAAAAAAGGCCAAAATTGATAAAACAAAAACTTACATGACCATTTATGAATTAAGACAAAATTAAGGGACCACTTGCCATTTTTTTACTTAATCTTATCTTATCTGCAATAAAATAAAATTGAAAAAAAAAACCAATAAAAAAATCACGCATTTTGAAACCTCTATAAATACACACACCCCTTCTATGCATATTAATCACAATTAACCCTCACAATTCTTCAACAAACACTCCATCAAACAAAATGGGCCGCTTTGCCACTGTTCTCATGGTCCTGATGCTAGTCATGATAACCACTGGTTAGTAGTCCCTCCATTTAATTTCGTAACAATTTTTCCTAACTAGGAAAAAAATTAAATTAAATTTATCAAGTATTGATGAAAATATTAATTAATTTTGACAGGTCCAATTGTGAGTGAGGCAAGGACTTGTCAGTCGCAAAGCCACCGTTTCAAGGGGCCTTGTGTTAGCGACACCAACTGCGCTTCCATTTGCCACACCGAGGGATTTTCCGGCGGCGATTGCAAGGGCTTCCGCCGCCGTTGCTTCTGCACAAGACATTGTTAATCGGGTTGCGCCGCCGCCGCCCGGAGTTTGTGTTTGTCGGTTATAGTTTAATTAATTTACCTACGAAGCTGGGTTTTATTGTGGAGTCTGTAGTCTCTTGTACTGAGACTTTGATTGTGGTGTGTTGAGTTAAGTGATGATTTGCTAATAAAATAAGTTTGTGTTGCAATAATTTGATGAGAATTTAGTCTCTGTCCTAGATTTTTAATTGCTGATTCGGTTATTAAATTTGACTAAAACTTTTTAACTTAGTCTTTTTATGACTGTTATGTAAAAAAATTATAAAAAAATTATTATTATTTAAAAAAATATTTTATATTTTTAAACAATAAAATTTTTTTTGTATAAAAATAACATTTTATATATATTATAATGATAAAAGTTCATGTATAGACCTGATTCATATGAGTATTTCTCTTTAAATTTTCACAAATTTAATGTTGTAGTTTTTACTCGCATGAATTAATTGATCGACTGCTTTAAAAAACAAAGTTCAACTAAATTAACAAAATAAATCAATTGATTTTTTTTAAAGAAAAAAGAAGATATTCTCTTCGCCACGTTTTATTTTTCTCCCTAAAATAGAACTTTTGCTTCGAAATAAATTTTATTATTATAAATTTAGATGTTATATATTTTGTATATATATATTTATTGCTATTTAATAACTTTTTTAATTAATTCGTTTGACATATTTTAAACGATAAATAAAATGGGGTAGAGGGACTGCTCCATTACCATTAAAGAAGTCATTATTGGAGCTACTATTTTCAAGAAATCATTTTGCTAATTACTGATTTTCTAAAGAAACTAATTCTGAAAAATAATTTGATGTAGAAATGAAGTTTCCAAATATGATTTCTCAAAAGATGGGAATTTTAAGTGCACCTAATTTTTGTTCAAGAATTTTCTCTAAAAAGGAGGACTTGAATTTCGACACACCCTAAGTATTAGTCAAACGGCGCGGCCAAATACATCTCAAAGTTTCACGTGATTAGGGCTCATATAAATACAAGTTCACTGTAAAAAAATAAAAAAAATCGATTGTTATTACATTACTGTTTGAAAAAAATATTTATTTTTAAATAATTATGATACATATATAATAATAATAATAATAATAATAATAATAATAATATATACATAATAGTGATATTTGAAAAAAAAAAAAAAGTTCACATTAAAATAGGTTCACAAAAATTTTTGCCATTTTATGTATGAATTTTGAATTATTTTAAATTAAAATTTTATCATAGTATTAAATTTATTAAACTACTCTAGATATTCACATACATTTGAAATAAAAATTATAGACTTCTTTTTCTCTCTCACTTTCTTTTCCTCAAGAAAATCCTATAAAAAATTACTTTATTTCGACCAGTTCCAAATCAAATTAAATTTTAGAATTTGAAAGTGTGGAGACACAACTCGTTGCAAATTAGAAATGATAAAAACTCATGTCTCATGAGTAAGTACAAATCACACTCATCCCTTCCAAAGTGTTAAAGCATCAATGTCCAACTTATATACATTTTTTTTATGGAGGCGATCTCAAAACGTAGAAAAAGAAAAAGTGTCGCCATCATCGTAAATATATATGTACTAACATTCAACAAAATATTAATTTTAAAAATAATAAAAAGGTGCATTTATATATTTATATAACAGCACACGATAATAGAAAAAGAAAATCAATTGTTGAGGTTGAGGGCACAATTATATCCTAAAATGTTTTATAGATCCATCATTGCCTAACCCGACTGCAAATTCCCGCTTTGCCCCACAAATTATTGTGTTCATTTCATTATCAAAGCCTCCAAAAACTCAGATTAAGTACCTATATCAACTCTTTTTTTCGTTCTTAAACTTTCAAACCAACTCATTTTAAAGTCACGTAAAGCTCGGATAGAATTATGTGAAGAATATTAAAAATACCTATTTTCATTATTAAAAAAAAATCTCACAAATATATTCTCAATAATGGATAGTGTGGATCCCACTAAAAACAAATTAAATATGGGTCATTGAGTAAAATACTTTTTTTAATAAAAATACATGGGTCATTTCACTACAAAATAGGTATAAAATTTGAGGGTGTCTACTTATAAATTTAAAAGAAATTATATTTTTTCATTTTTTTATTATTTTTTAATATTTTAAAGATATGCAATTTACTACATTGAATTATTCAACTTCTTTTTATTGAAATTAACTTGTAACTTGTTTTTCATATTAATAATTATATCTGATTTGGTATTTAAAATTTTATACGCTTATAAAATATTTACTCAAATATAAGATTATTACATCTTAAAATTAAAATAAAGATAAATTAAAATAAAATTTTAAAGGCCTCATTTATTCTTATATCATATAAATATTTAAGACAAAATGGGGCGTAAAGTTAAAATAAAATTTTTAGGCCTCATTTGGTAGGCATGTTAAAGCTCAGATTGCTTCCTTAACAGGCCTTAACCGATGTTTGGTGAGAAAATAAAGTAATCTGAAGGGCCCGCCTTTTTAGAAAGGCCCACGTCTGTTCCTTGCTCTTAGACTCCATCCGCATACGCCCAATTTGGTATGTTGCCACACCCGTCTGAGCGGTATTTGCATTTGCAATGTGTAAAGACAATCCCTTTAATATTTAAATACAATTTTCTTCTCATTCCTTATTTTCACAAAAAAGTTTCAGCGACTTCAGCAGCGAGAGACTGGCACGTTTGACGATTCTTGATGAAATTTTCGAATTGGAGATTGGTTTCGCAGGTATACAAATACAAATTAAACCATATACATTTTCGTAACATTAGATTCAATTTCACATACTTTGAATCAAATATATAACATCAATTTCCCCCCCAAAACTAGGGTTCAACGTTTGAAGTAGATCGATTATCATCTAATACCAATATCTTGGTATGTATTTAAATTTTACAATGGTGTCAAGTTTCGCTTTGCTCATATTAGTTGTTTGCGATTTCCCGATTGAATCCATCATCTAGTTTTGTTCGCAAAAATACCTTCTGGGTATCTTGCAAAAGTATCTTAGTTTGATTGAGTGTGATTGTAATGGTTGTATTAGCAAAATTTGATGTTTGTTGAGAGGCATCTTGGACAATTTACGACTTGCTCTTTCAGAGACCTAACTTTTCATTCAATTGTTTTTATGCATTTGAATATTTTTGGAATCAATATATTTAAAATTCGTTGAAAAAGTCGAACACAAATGAGTGAAAATAGTTATCAATTTATTTTTTGTGATGAGGGTAAAATTGAGTTTTACGATAAAGCGAAATCAAAGGTTACCGGTCCCACTCTCAGTCACCTTATAAATATATTAATGTTATTGGAATAATTTACTTCTATTTTATTTACACGATTGATTCTAAACTATTTGAAAAAAATATGTAGATTATCGAGGGGGTGAGCATTCTTGAAAAAACCGAAACGTAATTATATGAACCAAAATTAACCGAATTTCACACCATAATACAATCAAAACCGAACCACTTAAGCCTAAAACCGATTAAAACCGAACCGAATTTTTTTTAGTTATTTTCTTAAAACTAAAATTTAAAAATTTCGAAATACATAAATCAAGTCTCGAAATACATTCCTTTTTCATTTTTCTTCTTTTTGTCCGAGTTATCTCTCCATCTTGAAATTCAAAAAATTCAATTTTAACAATACATAAATCAAGTTCTTTTTTCTATGATTTTTTGTCCATACTCCATAACAATACAAAATATAACCCGTAATTTTGCAAATATGTCCAAAAGCTACAAAATATAATTCAAATAACAATGCAACACTCTTTTTGAATCACAATCCATAACAATGCAAATGTAAGTCTAAAAAAAGAAAGTCTCTTTGATGATAATTTTGACCGGAACTTCTCCTCCAAATCTGACGTGTTGGTGTTTTGATGTTCATTTTTCGACTAGCCGGTTCCAACATTTGGCAAATCTGAAAAAAAATTAGAAAATAATCATTACTAAATAAAATAATCAAGAAAATTAAAACATCAAGAAAAGATAAATTAGTCACATAAGCTTAATTACCATTCTCAAAATTCTCAAGTTCCTCAAGTTGTTTTTTCAATATAATATAGAACATTTACGTGAATTTCAAGCCAATCTTATCCATTTAGTAACAATGGAGAATGATAGCTTTTTTTTTTTTAAAGAATAAAATACATCTAACACCCTACCACCCAAGACGCATTTCGCAGACTCGATGCAAGCGGTTGAAATTGGACATAGGCTAAAATATCAAAAGCCATTCTTGAAAGAATATTAAAAAATTATATGTCAGTTCACACTCCACCACTTTAACACATCCAATTTCATCTAACATAGCCTTCACTCAAGTAGACTTCAATACATGTTTTTGCTTGCTTCCATCTATACTCTCCATTCTTCGTTTCTTATATCTAGCTTTAGACAACGACTCATCATCACCATCTATTTCACAATGGGACACACCTTAGAAGCGTGACTTGTTGCCATATTATCATTCACTTCACTCATTTTGGTTGATACTTATTCTCATACTCCCTAAACACCTTAAAAAATCATTCTACAGATTGAAAGATGGTGCCACCATTTTTATACATTTAATGCTCAATGAATACTCCAAATAATTTAATTTATCCGTGGATCAAAAACATTAGCCCAAAAAATGATTTTATTCATTTTTCCGCATTAGTAAAAATATTTATCAAATTTCTTTTTCATAGACTCACCCAAATTTTTAGTATCCCTATCCCTCTACTACCCTTCAATCATTGAAAATCGACAACAACAAATCGCTAATCTCACTTAAAAATGTGTTAGATGTGACATAAAATGAAAAAAAAAATTCATTAATTTGGGTCTTATGAAAATGCTTCAATAAATCAAAGATACTTAAAAAATAAAAGTCCAATCAAAATATAATTTAAGATGGAACTTTTTCCTCCCCAAATGAAAAAAAAATAACTTGTATCTATTTCATCATACTTCTCAAATGCCCTTTCAAACTTTTCAAATTTGTGTCTTAAGCATGGTGTAGGTTGAATTCCACCTAGTAGGAACATCTAAACACAATGAATTTTTACTTTTATGAGGAAATCCACACACTCTTTAAATCTTGTTATTTTTAGCGGGAATTCCTAATGTACCTAACGCAAAGATCCCTCACACGTTTCAATTGAATCATCAATATCTTTTAAGCCATCTTGTACTACCAAATTAACTACATGTGCAATACATCTCATATGCAAGTATTTACAACTCCCAACACTAGTTCCCCAATTCAAAATTTTCTTTTTCATATGCTTTATAGCCCCCATCATTAGAACTTGCATTATCTGCGGTTAAAGTAAAACACATTTTTCAATCCCCAATAAAAAAAGACAATTTTCAAAACCTTTATAAATACAGTCACCTCTATATGCAAATTAATCACAAAATTGATTATCTTCTTATGTAAATTCCACCTATTATCAATGAAATGGTCCTGCAAGTTAATGCACATGTAGTTAATTCTTTGTGTAAAGTCCAAGTATAAGTAGTAATACACACTCTTTCACGGTTTATCTTCAAAAAAGACTTCAATTTTGACCTTTCATTAAGATACAATTGATAACAATCGCAAAGCCACCGTTTCAAGGGGCCATCTGTGAATTTGAAACCAACTGGACATGCATTTATTCACAAAATCCCTAAACCCTTCACCTCCAAGGGCTTAAATGGTAGTTCATCAACAATTATCATGCGTTGCAAGTCTTTGCCCTAATCTCATTGTCGATCAAATTTCCAAGTAATTAACCTACGAAGCTGGACAACTACCATCAAGATCAGGCTCCAAATTCAATAATCTTTGTTTCAATTCTTGAGTTAAGTGGGTTTTCCATGCATTTTCTATAGTGGCCATTTAGTGATGAAGTACCATTTTTTTAGGATCACATTAAGTATCAACTTTTAATGGATGCTGATTCGTATCCTAAACACCTAATTCTGATTTTCTTGAAGTGTGGCCACAGTATCACCTTGGTTTAAAAAAAAAAATATCTTCATTTTTATTTAAAAATATTTTTGATTTTTTGAAAATTGAAATGGATTTTATATATAGGAAAATATTTTATATATATTCCAATTGTAAAATTTTTCTTCTTCAATTCATATTATTTCTCAATAAATTTTCACAAATTTAAGTTGTAGTTTGTACTCGCAGCTTGACATGATCGACTACTTTAAAAACAAAGTTCAACTTAAATTAACAAATTTGTTCAACATTTTTTTAAAAATGAAATATTCTCATGCATCAAATTTTATTTTTTTCTCCTGTACTTTGTGATTGAAATCTTGAAATAAATTTTATTATTATAAATTTAGATGTTATTTATTTTGTATATATATAGATTTATACATATACTACATTTAATAACTTTTTTAATTAATTCGTTTGAAACATTTTAAACGATAAATAAAATCACACAAAGTGTCTGCTCCATTACCATTAAAAAAAATAATTGAGCTACTATTTTCATGAAAACATTTACTAATTACTGATTTTCTTGAAACTAAGTAAAATAACAAACTTGTTTTATTCTTCAAATATGATTTCTCAAAGGATAAGGAAGTTTTTGCATTGACATGTAATTTTTGTTCAACTTTTTTTTCTTAAAAAAAGAACTAAAAATAAAAGGTTTTAAAATTACTTCAAACGGCAAAAATAAAATACATCTCAAATTTTTCACGTGATTAGGGCTTTCATAAACTACGAGTTCTCTGTAAAAATATTTCGGTTTAATAAAAAAAAATCATTATTACATTAGTCTTCAAAAAACAAATGTATTTTCAAACATTTTAAATAATTATGATACATATATAATAATAATAACATTTAAAAGTTTATCCATATATACATAAAAGTGAATTTGAAAGAAAAAAAAAAAAGGTCATTAAAATAGGTTCTAAAAAATTTCAAGTTCATCTATGACATAAATTATTTTGAATAAAAATAGAACATATGTATTAATTACATTCAAATAAAGCATTATTCACATAAATTTGAAATAAATCCAATAAAATCACACTTTCTCTACATAACTCCATTGCTCAAGAAAATCACCATTTATTTAGACCAGTTCCAAATCAAATTAAATTTTAGAATTTCCAAAACCAAACTAAGCAAATGCCAAATTCTCCAATTAAAAACCATTATAAGCTAAAAGCACATATATCAAAACTAAATCTAAAAAAATCAATCCAATAGATCCTCAACACTCACCACTACTTCAAAATCAAAAAACTCAATTACTATCCTACTAACATTCAACAAAATATTTTTTTAAAATAATAAAAAAAAATGCATTTATATATTTATATAACAGCACACGATAATAGGTCCAAATCAACCAATAACAGGTTGAGGGCAAATTAAATAAATTAATAAATCCATCAGATCATACATCATTATTACTTTACTAACAAATTATTAACATAACAAAAAAAAAGCCTCCAAATACCAAGAATCGGGACCTATATGGAAAGAAAAGGGGATACCGTTTGAAGCCGTCCGAGCTGAAAAACCAAACCGTATATGAAACCGGTCAAATTCTTTTCCTTAAAAAGCAGTTAATTTGATTTTATTATTTTTATTATTTATTAAATCACTTTTTTATTTTTTTTATATTTTTTTCTAAACCTCTACATATAATGTTATTGTTTTTATCTCAATATCATTTTCTCTCAAATAAATTCATTCAAGTCATTAATTTCATTTAATCTCTTTTTATCGTAAATATATCATTGTGGAATTAATCCACAACGTCATCATCTCCTGGTCCAAACTCTATTGTATTTATTTTAATATAAGATTTATAAGTTATAAATTAGTATAATTTTAATATTTTATGAATAAATATTTATTTTTTAATGTAACATACAAAATATAAAATAAATATCATAAATCAATTTAACTGGTTGAACCGTCGGTTCATTAGGTGGTCAAATTGAATGACCCAAGAAAATGTCACGGGCCGGTTTGATCACCCGATTCGGTTATGAAAAACACTCCCTATATCAACTCTTTTTTATCGTTTTAAACTTTCAAACCAACTCATTTTGGGAGACGTAAAGCTATATATATATTATGTGAAGAATATTAAAAATACCTATTTTCATTAAAAAAAAAATCTCACAAATATATTCTCAATAATATTTTTTAAAAACAAAAAATATGGGTCGTTGAGTAAAAACATTTTTTTTAATAAAAATACAGAATTTATTTTTTACAAAATAGGTATAAAAATTTGAGTTTTTTTTATTCTGCAGATTCTGCGCTCACCCCTACCCATCAAACACTTGATTCTTAAACTATGTGCTTCCTCATCCCCGCATAATCTTGAATGTTCCACTAACATAAGATGTGGTATGTTAACTAACCCCCAACCCAAATGAGACCTTACTATATTTCTTTCCTTTATTAAATTCAAAATGGGCAATTTTTATTTTTTCCCCCCCCTTAATTAATTATTACACGCCCTCTCAAATGGGTCCTTAGTATTCTTTAAAATTGGCCCTTTAATTAATCTAATCTGCAATAAACTAAAATAGAATATCACGCATTATCACACCTTTCCGCCTCTATAAATACACACCCCTTGTAAGCAAATTAATAATACCTTATCCTCACAATATTTCAACAAACGAAATGGGCCGCTTTGCTACTCTTATCTTGGTGCTGATGCTTGTCATGATGACCACCGGTAATTAGTCCCTCCATTTACATTTTGCAACAATAATTTTTCATAAGTAGGAAATTAAAATTAAATAAATTTATCAACTATATATTGATGAAAATATGAATTAGGTCCAATTGTGGGTTCGGCAAGGACTTGTGAGTCGCAGAGCCACAGTTTCAAGGGGCCTTGTGTCAGCGACACCAACTGCGCTTCAGTTTGCCACACTGAGGGCTTTTCCGGCGGCGATTGCAAGGGCTTCCGCCGCCGTTGCTTCTGCACTAGACCTTGTTGATCGGCCGGAGATTCTGTTTCGGTTATAAGTTTAATTAATGAAGTCTGTAGTCTCTTGTACTGAGACTTTGATTATGGTGTGTTGAATTAAGTGATGGTTTGGTAATAAAATAAGTTTGTGTTGCAATAATTTGAGTTTGTTCTCTATCCTACATTTTTAATTGGCATGATATCATTTGTTTCATATTCGATATTCCAATCTTATATTTCATAATATGATGAATTAATTAATGACATATAGAATGATTTTCAAAAAATTAAAAAAATCACTATAATATTGAATTCATGTGTTAAAAGATCCACGTAAAATATAATTGGAACTTGAAAACATAAAAGAAATATATCTGCTTTTAATTGTTGATTCAGTTATTAATTTTTGACCAGTTTCATGTTCGTATATAGAAAAGCAAGTTAGACTGCTTTAAATTAACGAAAGAAATCAAATGATTTTTTTTAATGAAAAAAGGGAAGAAAAAACATATTTTGAATTCTTGCTTTAAGAAGTCATTTATTGGAGCTCCAATCTATCTTAAGGAATTAATAATTTCGACAGCTAACCTTCAATATTACAAGTTTTTCTAGAGTTGGTATGCTGTGAAACCGTGAAATTGATATTTTTTTTTTTACAGATATACATTTTAATAATATAAGTCACATCCTTTAGTAATATAAGTCACATACTTCAGTTATCACTACGACACTCTTTGCTATAATATAAGTCACACCCTTCACTTTTATGAGTAATACTCTTTATAGTAAAAAGTCACATATTTTACAGTAAAAAGTCACACAATTTAGTAATATAAGTTACACTCCTTAACCAGTTTCACCGTAAAACTAGTTTACACTATACTTTGCCGGTTTTCTAAAGAAATGAGTTGTGAAAAATAATTTGACGAAGGAGTAAGTCTTTGGTAAATCTTGTTCATTGTATACAATTTATACAGCTACACTTTTAAATTAACATCACTATATTTATCAACAGATACTATTATATTTATAAATTGAGATTATAATACTAAATATTATAAATACTAGTTTATTTGTATTTATTCCTTACGGGAAAATATTTATTTTTATTATAAATAAAAAAATCTACATTATACTTTTATTTAAAAATATAACATAAAATGCACTTAAACTATTTTTAAATTTATTTTAATAATCAGTGAAATTTTTTTTGGATCATCAAGAATTAACGTGAATTATATTTAATCCATGTTATTTTAAAAAAGAAAGTAAAAGAAAAAGAAAAACCAAATAAAAAACGAAAACAATGTATTTAAGTATAATTAATTTCCAAAATGAGTTGGATATTATTGAGTAGCCTAGTTGGTAAGTGTCACGGAACTACAATTTTTCATTTTTTTTTCCATAATTTTTTTTTAATAAAATGTGTTACCTAAAGTTCAAAATAGTAACATTTTTTAAGTGTTATTATAAGGTGTTACATGATGGTAACACTTTTTTAAAGTGATACATAAATTATAAAAAATGTTACTTTAGACTTTAGGCAGCATTAGTCATTGCAACACCCTTAAAAGTGTTGTTTATTTGCCATAATAACACATTATACCTATTAAGTAACATATTTTAAGTGTTACATGATGTAAATTATGTTGTAGTGATATCTCTTCCCTTCCAACAACAAATGTTTTTTTTAGTGATTATCTTGATTGCTTGTATTTCTTGAACCCAATTTGAATATAGATCAAAACACACCCCTCCACTCCAAACCCACGCTACAACTAGATAACCCAGTTCCTCTCATGCATCATATTACTGCATTTCGAATTCTCATGTGTTCAAGAAATTGGGCGTTTTCTTCCGGATGATATTTCAATCCTCCGCGTCGATGTTTTACAATTGCCAATATCCTGGGTTTATTGAATTCATGATTTTTCGATTTTGGTTTTCTGATTTTATTTTATCATGGAGTTCTGATTTTGATCTTCAGATCTGTCTTGTTAACCTTCATCTTGACGACGTTTTCTAGATCAAAAATTATATCTGATCCATTGAATACCTTCTACTTCGGTCGATTTGGGATGGTTTCTCAGTGGAAAATTTCAGAAAATATTTGAACAAGAAAGAAAATTTCAAAAGAAAATTAAATCAGATTTTAATAGAGTGTTCATTAAATTTACAGTCGGCTATTAATTTGAAAGAATGTGAAGAAGTTGTTGGAATCAAGAAAAAAAGTGTAGAAAATGACGCCATAATACCAGCCAAATCATATTAGGGTATAACAGTAATTTGGTAATATTAATAATATTTAATAATTATTTTTTAAAATTCTGCCCCGGCAGAATCTGCCCATTTAGCGACTCCCAAAAAATATGATTCATTTAAAAATTTAAATTTATAAAGAGGTGTGAAATTATTTATTTTATTTTATTTCCCTAACAATCACAAACAATAAAAAAATTAATCCATACATGACATGAAATTATATAATCATGAACTATAGCACTATCCCACCATTTTCCATCAATCCTAATAATTCGATCGATCACTACACTCAAATGAAATTGACCTTATTATAAGGTATTTATTGTCCTTGAAATTGAGGAACGGTTGAAAGGTTTTGTATAGCTAGGCATGATACACTAGGTGTGAGGTTCTAATCATTGAGATGTGTCAGTCCATACAGATCTAAGTTCTGGCTTAGAGTGAGACGAAAATTTTAATATTCTATAAGGAGAGCAAAATAACCACTGTGACGAAATTTTTTAGAGTAAATTTATAAGGAGGTAAACATTTAATATTTTAATTAAGGAGAGCAAAAAAACAAATTTTACAAGATACAAATCCAAAAGTTTCTCTATATATAATATGAGAAATTTAAATTCCAAGGAGAGCGACTGCAGGTCCCCTAGATCCATCCATGCTAGGTTCACATATTTTCAAGAGGTAAAGATAATAATTCACAAAAGGTTACATAGTATGCCTAGTGCCAGCCCACATTTTGTAGCCCCACTTTTATTTAATGAACATTTTCTTTGTCCATTTTGATTCTGAAAAAAAGATTTTGTCAACTTTATTCTTGGAAATCCTACTGTATAACTATTCATCTTGTTCATGGATATTTCTTTACAACTTGACTTCCGACTTATATATATGGTTGAGGATTTTCTACGAGGGACAATTTAATATAATTACCAATAAATAATAATAGAAATCGCAAATCGTTGTAGCTTAATTGGGTAGTTGACTAGTTTTTGTTCGGCTAAGCGCGGTACGCATGCTGAGTGTATTAAATATCAGCGTTAGAAAGTAGTGAATCTAATCTCCAAATAAAATCATCTCATCTAAAATTAGTTCGAATTTATAAAAAGATGTGTAATTATTTTATCAGGAATCGAACTTAAAAGTCAAGAACGTGGGTGTGAATCTAAATATTCTAATATCATAAATTTTTTTTATCTCACCTAAAAATCTGAACTAAAGATAATTAATTCTTTTTATTTTAATTTCTCTAACACCCCTCGATTGGAATGAAGTTGTCTAGTGGTGTAGCATGGGTTTGGCTCTTGGTTTCTTTTCTTTTTTTTTTTAATATTTAAGAGCTTAGAATTTCGTTTGCTCTCAAAAAAAAATTAATCTGATAGTTTTTGAGATTGATTAACGTTCATTCTTAAAAAATTATTTCTTTTGTATATAATTTCATAATACTCTTCCTCATTTGTGGACTGAGTTATTTTTTGTGCTGTCAACACCATCATTAGAAGGAAGATAAGACTCAACAAGTGCGAAAAGGAGGCTCAACATGTGTGCATAATTTAATGTGGGTAAACTTCATCATTAGGAGGAAGAGGAGACCCAACAAATGCATAATTTAATATGGTAGAGTTTTTGCTGTAAGTGGAGTTTGAACCCAGGACAATTTAATGTGATAGAGTTTTTACTGTTAGTGGGATTTGAATCCAGGATGGGGGGAAACTCTGATATCATGAAAAAAAATTATCTCATCTAAAAACTCGAACTTATAAAAATGTGATGAATTAATTCAAATTGTGTTCTTCCCAGCATGTAATCGTTCAAATGAGGGTGACATAAATTTTAAAAGTATCAACTTTAATTAGTAATATGAAAATATTAAAGGAGACTTAAGATACTCAATTTCATTTTTGTGTTTCATCTTATATTTACAGTAAAAAAGAAAAGCGAAAATAAGGACATTGGAAAAAATCCTTTGGTCAAACGCTCCCTTCTAACCAGTCACCCCCTATAGAAATATTCTATATAGGAATAAATTCTTTATAATAATAAAAATTATGGTCCCAAATCGGAAGCAATTATATTTAGAAATAAACTTCACATTGTAATAAAGACATATTTTTTTTTCGGTCTCGTCTTAATGATTTATGCCTCCATATAAGAATAAATTACATTATATGTAAATGGAAAAATTACTTCTAATACCATTTTTAGAGTAGTCTTACTCCAAGGTGCACTACATTTTTTGTATAACTGTTAGGTTCAATAGTTTACATTTATGCCCTTATGCTAACTAATTAATAAATTAGGATATTATAATACGAATATCCGGTCAAAACCTCAAAATTACCAAAAATCACAATCCCTGAAAAATTCCAACTAATTTCGCATCATGAATTTGTCTACTCCCATTCCTGTATTTCGGAATTCTTTTGCAAATGAAAATACAAAAAATCATTGGCAAATTACACCACACAAAGGAAACTCAATCTCTTCCCAAAACCACACTGCCAAATTTGTGTTGTGAAGAAATTCCAAGCTCTTTCTAAATCAAAAAATTGACGAATTATTGTTAGCTTGAATCGCCGTAATGTTCGCCGAAGAAATTTGGTATTATTTCTCATCGATTTTTCGATTTTCACCTGGTTTTATGTTGGATTTCTGATACATTTCTCCCATTCAACCATTTTCATGTTCGAATTAACCCAATCAACCAATTTTCCCTGTTCATTTGTCTACAAACAAGGAAAAACCTCAGAAATTCATATATATACACATACTCATGTTCTGTAAATCTACATATATGTACATATACTAATGTGGTTATTTTTCTTTTTTGTGATTGACAGTGGGTGGTGAAGTCAAATGGATCACGGAGTTTCTGCAAGGGCCAATTATGTAAGAAATAGTAGCATATAGTCGAAACTTCTCAGCATAGGGGAACTTTCAAATACTGAAATTTTTGTTTAAGTTTTGACAGGGTGATATCTATATCATTTTTATGTTTAAAAAAATATTGATTTTTTTGATTTATTTGTGTGTTCAGTTTAGACTTTAGACTATGAAAACTTGGTAATATGCAAATGTTTAAGTTTTGCTAGTGTGGTATCTATATCCTTATTGTTTGTTATATGTACTTTGTGTTTTTGATGATTGTTATTAGGCTTGATTTGTTGCCACACACTTTCTGTTCAATTTTAGGTTTTTCATCACTTCTTTTGTGTGTGCAGCTTTAAAATCTTGTTATGTGTGTAGAATATTCCAATGTGTGCATATATTTATGTTATGTGTATAGATTTGGGTTGTGTGCACCTACATGGGGTGCACATGTTATGTTGTGAGTAAATTTTTATAACAATGGAATGTGTGCAGATTTCTAAAAGTATGCAGTCTGCTTTTTGGGCGTCCAGTTTTTTAGGAATTTTTTTGTGTGCAATTTTTTTTTACAGTTTTCTGGTGTGCAATTTCATTTTGTGTCTACAGATATTTGTGATTTGTGTACAGTTATCAGTGTGTGCAACAAAAGAAAAATGCCTTACTGATCATTTACAAAATGCATAAAAACCAGAACTTGTGGCATATTCATGATTAGCAAAACATCAAACACATGCACAAATTGCGCACAGAACAAAATATAATATAATCACACATCATTACATTAAGAATTGATGAGGGAAATTAAATAAATGAATTGATTCCCACCCTCTCTACAAGTTCGAGCTTTTAGATGAGATGAAATTCTTTCATGGTATCAGAGCTCAGGCTCGCTCAGATCCTGGGTTCGATTCCTGCGGAAGCACTCCACCCATTCAAAAGTGTCCACTCGTTGGGCATCCTCCCCAGAGGGTAGAGGCAATGATTTGGACCACGAGTGAGGGGAAGTGTTGAGGGAAATTAAATAAATGAACTGATTATCACCCTCTCTACAAGTTCGAGCTTTTAGATTTGACGAAATTCTTTCAAGAATAAAAACATTATAGTAAACTATGCACCCATTGCACAAAATCCAGAAAGTGTCACACAGCATAAACTGTCTAATATACTCCAAATCACATAAACTATGAACATTTATATACTAATTATGTAACGCCCCGAATCCAGAATGTCGGCCCTTGCGGCTTTGACACTCTAAACTCGAGTCGCCACTTAGTGACCTTAAAATCTGAGCTTAAAAATTTCTTTTTAAAATATAAAGACAAGCATAAGTATTACATTTTGCAGTGGAATAACTTAATCATAAATATTAATTGAGATACAAAAGATGGAAGGGCCCATAATTTATAAAGATGACATTTATGAAAAGGGGTAGTGTACATGATACTCTATCGAGATTAACTTTAAAAGGTTTATCAGCACGATAATTAAACCATTTTAGGAATAACTACACATTCATTGAAAATCAGTATTAGGGAAACTCTGTGCCACTGCTGCAGCTCCGGCCCCTCTCGATCATGTCCTGAAAATATCAAACTGTGGGGGGGGGGGTGAGATAAAAATCTCAGCGGGCAACTGTTGGGGTTATACTGAAAAGTATGTTTTTACTTTGTATAACCAAACTGATGTTTCTTATTTATTTACTGAAATAAATATTTAATCACTGTTGCATTAAATATGAATGAATGTTATATATGTTTAGTGCAAAACGTTCAATAAGACAATACGTATTACGTTGTAGTTAATTTGGTGATACCCGATCACTGAAGATCAAATTAACAGCCCTCGTAATTAAGTACAAATTCACAACCCAGATGAAAATGAACGAACTATCATGAACGGTTGAAGTGTGAGACCCAGATTGCCCTGTCTTGACCAAGGGATCACACTAACGCATTTAGGTGCGCTGAATGAGGACCTACAGGAGTACAAATTCTTCGATACTGAATATACAAGAATTAGACCTCAGTGGTGCGTTGTTTCTTAATCCCCGTCCCTTAAATAGAATCGTGTGAAATTAATAACTATTGCTTTGACTTATGATGGGAAGAGAGTCAATGCGATTCGATACCTTATATATGTTGGGGAATGATTTGCACAGATCTATTCGGGGTGAATATTTAAATACAAATTTAATTCATTAATTATTACTAGCATGAATTAATCATATATTAATTCAAATAAAAATTGCAACATATCATGCATATAAAAAGCCACGTAAAACCTACGCATGCGGAATCTACGGGTTTACGTGAACGTACCTCTCGGGATGGCAGTGACTTCGGTCGGACGGACTAACCAAAAGGACTTCCCAAGTATTCCCTTAGCCCTTGCTCGACAATCCGGTGGAAGGATACTCACGAACAATTAACAAAAGGAAAAAATAAACTTTGTTGCACCACTTTCGTGGATTTGCTAATTTTTCCAGCACATGGAATTGTACTTGGGAATGAACTAATCATCCCCTATTTATAGGAGAGAGTGGGTCGAAATTTTTAGTGAAATATCAATGTGGGAAAAGACTTTTCTTGGTCACCAAGAAATCTTGAATATATCCCTTATATTCTTTTTCCCATAATTAAAATATTCCACAAAAATCCCACCTCCTCTATAATATGGATTTTTCGAAAATACCATGTGCAAGAATCCAAGATTTGGATCTTCTTGAATTTATGAGATATTCTTCTATTTTAAGAAATACATATCTTCCATAATATCTTTTCAAGAAAATCAAGAAAATCTTTCTTGCCCATTATATTTTCTAATTTTCGAAATTTACTATATAAATAAGCTAGTGGGAGATTTCTTGAATTTAATGATATAATCTTGTATTCCAAGAATACATATCTTCATTCCATAACAAAATTCAAAGAAAATCTTTCTCCCAACATATCTATATATTTCGAAATTTTGGTTGGAAAATTAAGCAACAATATTTATTTTATTTTAATCACCTTTTCAGTTATTGGACTATTTGTTGGGCTACTCAGGGGGCATTTAGGAGAATTAAGATTGGACCTTCTAATGGATCTTGAATATCTAATATTGAGCCACAATATAATTCAAGCCCATAAATATTAATTAATCCCACTACATAATTAATATTCAGACTATCCATCTTAACCCATATTACGATCAATATGGCTCCGGTCATTATTTCCGTGTTTAAGATTATCTAGCCCATTAATTAATTCAAGCCTTTGAAATAGCTTCCAGATTAATTAATATCTTTTTGTCCTTGGTCGAGAAGCGGTTCAACATTATTATCCATACAGGAAACTAATTCCACTTGCAAGATTTGGTAGGATAAAACTTATGAACCTCCCGAGAAGGCAAATCAAGCAAGCGTCTTTGCACACGATTCTTCGTATTAAATCTTAAGAATCACATGTGACCAATAATATTGCCCAAGATAAAAAGTATTGAATCTCCGATTCGCTACCCATGATAAGTCAAAGCAATAGTTACCAATCCCACGTGATCCTATTTAAGGGACGAAGATTAAGAAACAACGAACCACTGAGGTCTAATTCTTCCTTGTTCAGTTCTGAAGAATTTATCCTCATGTTGGTCCTATTCAGCGCATCAGTCATGCACTAGTGTAATCTCTTGGTCAAGACAAACCAATCTGAGCCTTACACCTCAACCTTTCGCGATGGATTGTTCATTTCCATCTAGGTCGTGAATGGCGTACTTTTAGTTACAAGGGGACTGTTAATTTAATCTTCTGTGATCTGGTATTTCTAAATTAACTACAATGTAACACGTACGAATTATTGAACAGTTATGCAGTAAATATATGTAACATTCAATCATATTTAAAGCATCAGTGATAAACAATTTATTTCAGTAAATAAGTCTGAAAATTCAGTTTCGATTATACAAAGTAAAAAGCATACTTTTCAGTATAATCCCAACAATATATTGGGCAATATTATTAATTACATGACGATTGCTGACATTTAATATGGAGAATCGCGTGCAAGTACGTCTTGCTTGATTTGTCCCCTTGGTGGGCTCATATCCTTTATCATGCCAAATATTGCAAGTGGAATTTTATTTCCGGCATGGATAATAACGTTGAGCTGTCTTTACTCCAAGGACAAATATATTAATTAATATAAAGCTTGTTCATTGGCTTAATTAATTAATGGACTAAGATAATCTTAAACGTTGGAAATGATGACCGGGAGCCATGTTACATGTGAAATCGTAATATGGGTTAAGATGGATAGTTCAATATTAATTTTATAGTGGAGTAAATTAATATTAGTGGACTTGAATAATATTTGGCCCAAAATATTATAGCTTCATAATCCATTGGAAGTCCAATCTTAACTCTCCTAAAGGCCCCTCAAATAGCCCAAAATAAAGTTCAATTAATGAGAGAGAGAATAAAATATTCTTGCTTATTTCCAAGAGGTAATTTTCGAAAATTTTGATTAAATAGGAAGGAAAGATTGTCTTGATTTTCTTGTAGATATTTTATGGAAAGAGATAATAATTATTATCCCATAAATTCAAGAAGTCAAATCTTGACTCCCTTATTAATGCAATTTTTGAAAATATTGGTTGAGGAAGGGGAAAGAGATTTTTATGAAAAATTTAATTAAGGAGAAAAGAATATAGGAGATATATTCAAGATTTCTTGGAGATCAAGAAAAGATTTTCTCCCTTAATTTTCTATCCTAATTTTCGTCCCCCCCCCCCTCCTCCCTATATATAGGGGATGAACTCTTCATTCCCAAGTGCAATTCCATGTGTTGGAAATATTAGAAATCCACAAAGGTGGTAGCAAAATATTTTATTTTCTCTCCATTAAAATCGTTCGTTGAAATCTTCCCACCGGATAACGCACGTGGACTTTGGGGATATATTTGGGAAGGCACTTGGGTTGATTCGTCCGTTTGATTCATCCGTTTGATTCTTCAAAAAGTTATTAATTTCGTAACTCCTAGTTCCGCATGTTTAGGATTTACGTGAATTATGTGTACGCATGTTGTTTATTATTATGTTGAATTAATATAGGATTAATTCATGCTAGTAATTAACTGTTGAATTTAAATATGTATTTAAATAATCACCTCGAATAGATCCGGACACCCCGATTTCCCCAACAACTGGTATCAGAGCTATGGTTTCGAGCTCTGATTTTTTAAATTGTTATTTAAATTGTTGGACATTAAATTGAAATTGGATAGTAGAATTGCTAGATCTGTTTTGCAGGTATCCAATTGTCATGGTATTTAATGTGTTTATTTTCATGCGTATGAATGAATGATTTTTAATTCGACTCGTTCGGATTTGTTTTTTTCTTGAGAAAATCCACGAGTAGATTAAATTTATTTGATTTGTTGATGTAATAGTATCTGAATTTAAAATATTTATTTTTCCGTTAAATAAATTGTAACTTTGATCAAAACGGAGACGAGTTAAAGGCGGATCAGGAAAGCGTCGTGGGCGATGTGTGCCTTGGCGATGCCCGAGCCCCAGCGCCTGTGGGCGTTGCATCACGCATGGGCAGCGCCAATGGCGGGGATCGGGTGGGGCGGTGCCAAAGCGGCGGCGGGTTCTTGAAGGCCAAAGCGTCACCGAGCAAAAGCGAACCAAAAGCTGTAGAACTGCTTAGATATGCGGATCTCGGCGGCATTATTGCGCCCTAGCGCCTGGCGTGATGCCAACCAGCGACGGCCCGGATCGCGAGCGTGCATCATTGCTTGTTGTTTGGCGTGGCGTTTCAAGGCGGAGTTCGATTCGAGGAGAGCAGCAGTGGGGAGAAAATTCGAGGCAGCGTTTCTTCAAAATCAAGAACAAAAATCAAAAGCATAGCGGTTGGATAATTTGTGCCCAATGTGTTTATTTTTTACGCTATGCTTGATTTATTTTTGCGTATTTTTTTTTGCTTTATTTAATTTGTTTAAATGTGTTTTGCATGAGAAATTGCTCAACGAAAAATCTCAAGTTCAAAAAAAAATTACTAAGTATGTTATGATAATTAATTTTTTTTTGACACAAATTAATTTTGACCTCCATCATTTATTTATTTGTGTAATCTTTTGGAGAAATTCCCCACGAGGCGGTCAAAAGATAAACTTTTCATATGAATAAATTAAAAGGATGATTGTGAATTATTATTAGTGGCGGCGATGACCCTCCAACGAGGCTCGATTAATAAGTAATAATTATGTATTTAATCGTGGTTATTCTTGGGTATAAAATTGATATTTATATCTTATAAAGTCCCTTGTCAATTTTATATTGGTCAAAGTTGGGGCCGACTATTAATTTTTAATTAAAGGTTTTCAGAATTCTTGTTTGTAACCTGCTTGAATGTGATTTAAATGATGACCCTCCCACGAGGCTCATTTAGATCTGTTTTGAGATGTTGACTAATGCATGTTCATATAGCTTTTATGGGTTCCACCATCACCTAATTTTATACCTATTTTTTTGCAAAAAAAAATTATTTCTCTCCATCCATATATTTGGATGGATGACACTGTCTCTATAATTTAAAGATTATTCACCATGATTTTAAACATCAACTTTCATATATTCAATGTGCATAAACACCATTTGGATGAAATACTGTGAGTGATATGTAAATTGGAAAGAAAGTGTCATTCATTTAAATATATGAATGAAGAAAGAAAATATTTTAAAAAAAAATATGTACAGATAAATGCATAATTAATAATTATTATAAAAATATATATTTAAATATTTAAAAATTAATGACGAAGAGGATGGATTAATAAAATACATTGCATCAATGTCCACAGAGTTGAAAATTACTCTACATATTTTCACTCGTTTCCAACGAAAACAAAATTACTTTTCTACTTACTTTTTGCAGCAATTAAGGACCAAAACATCACTACAAGACATACATATGGTGGTGGTGGGACCCCAGAAACAGAGCTACAAGGCTACAACGCCCTTTATTCCACCATCAATTTCTGTTTTCTTCTTGTTTCATAAAAAAAAAAAATCTGTTTTCTTCTTTTAATCTTAATTTTCTTTAAAAAAATAAATAAAACATTAATTACTTATAAAAATAGTAGTAGTACTAATTATTTTGCCCTTAGACCCTTCTAAAATCTAACCTCACCAACTTGTAACAAGTGTTAAATTGTAAATGCTACATTGAAAAAATATTCTTAATATTTTATATCTAATATCACTTTTTTTTTCGAATTGGTATCTAATCACATATGTATATAAAAATATAGAATGATAGTACTACACTATATTTAACTCCCCACTTAAATAAAATTATTTAAACTCAACCCCATTTTTTGCATTAAATATTTATATGATATAAGAATAATATATTATTTTTACTATTATTTTCAATTTATTTTTTATTTTAATTTTAATTTATAATAATCTTATATTTGAGTAAATATTAGTAATTTATAAAATTTAAAAAATCAAAAGCATATAACTAGTTGTAAAACAACATTAATAATTTAAATTATAAAATACAATAAGAAATAAAATGTACATACTACAAATTTATATTAAAAATTATAATAAAAAATGAAAAAAATATAATTTCTTTTAAATTTATATTATAAATAAAACGTACATACTGTAAATAAATATTTGTGACATTTTAAATTTCTTTTATCAGTTTTTAATTTTATTCAATTTATATAATTTAAACATAAATATAAAATTATATAAATAAATAATTGATAAAATAGAAAATAAAAAGAAAAATTAAAAATATTCTAAAAGAATATTCTTAATTGAGTTGAAATTTGAGTTCAATGGTCGAAGATTATTTTACTGTTAAATTGATGGATTTGAGTTTAAATTTGCCACAAAGGGTTAGAGGTGTTTTAAATATTAATAAAAAACTTTCATATTGAAATCTATGATAAAAATAAAATAGATAAATAACTTTGAAAATGAAGGAGGGAATAATTGTTACTTATATTATTTTTATTTTTAGGTGGGAACATCTTGGACAAGCATAATATGTCGGTCACCTTTAAGTCATCAATAGTTGAAGTTTGGTCAGATAAAGATGTCTTAAGATTACATTTTGAGATCAAAATGTTATCCACACGTGACAAAAGCAGACAAACACATCCACAACTCAATCATATAATTTTTACTTTTAGTCATGTGCCATGTTGATTTGAACTTATGATTTTACAATATATAATTGTATTTTAATTACTTGAGTTAATTCAATTTATCGCTACTTAATCAAATAATGATAGTATTCCGTCATTGTTAATAATATTTATCAGTTAATAATAATATTCAATCGATCTCAAATTGGACTAAACATTTTAAAACAACAGTAAAATAATTATATCAATTTAAATTATATTTTTCCTGTTCTGGATTAATTTGTACCGTTTAATCAACATATAAAATAAGAAAAATAAAGTAATAAGTATGATTTTGAGGGATAATTTTATATGTTTTTATTTATGAAGTAAATAGATGAATTGAAGTGCGTACGTGTATAGATCCAAAAATAATACTCCCTCTATTCTACAATAACATGCACAATTTTTTTTTTTGTTTGTCCCAAAATAATGTGCATATTTTTTAAAATGACAAAATACTCAAAATTTTTACACTCACAATATCATTATAATTAATTTAAATAATACTAATAAAATAAATTTTCTTAGTTTCTGTGCACGAAAAAATGTGACGTTATCCCGGAATAAAGATAGTAATATTTTATGTAATATAGTGGATATTATGAGGATGAAATTTATAGAAAATAGAGCATGCAAGTAATTATTTTAGAACGTTGGAATTAAAAAAGTGTGTCAGTTATCATGAAATGAAAAGAGTATATTTCAAACATCTTGCACTACATATATACCATAATTTTTTACACATAAAAATCAAAAATAAATTTTATACAAATAATAATCAATTAAATTTAGTAGGGGGGGAAAATATGGGCTTGCATGTGTCCGGTTTTAATAAAATATCAGAGAGTAGGGCCAAAAATGTGTGACGAGCTTTTTACGTGTCTTGGTTGGGTTTGTGCATGTGCACCCATCAATTCTTCTGATAATACGTACATCCACCATTATATATGATATGTCACATTTCAATTTCAATTTACCATTATGATCAACTACTGTTTGCACGCACACAAGTTTGAAACCAACTGCCGACAATTGTTTTCTCCTTTTTTGGGGACTATTTAAATGATTCTAATATCGTCTTTTGGCTTTTAAACTTTGAAATCTTATTTTAAAATAATTTTGAAACCAAGTGCCGACAAAATTTTTCTCCTTTTCTGGATGGTGGTGGCTGTTTAAATGATTCAAATAGTATTATCTTTTAGCTTTTAAAATTTGAAGCCGTATTTTTAAATAATTGTGTTTGCTTTTATTATTTAAAGATAAATAGATATTTTAAGTGCTAGCACCAGGTCATTATGTACTACTCCATCTGTCCTAATTTTGAGACAAAAACTTGTCAGATGATAATATTGCATGATCGATAATCTAATTATGATTTTTTTTTTTTTTTTTTTTCGCGGTCGAGATAGGGCACGAGTTAAAGCAGATTATTGGTGGAATCAACGAAACCTTCATCTTCTTTTCCTCGCATGAACCGACGCGGTTTGATTTTTAGATTTCTCTTATTCCTCTTCTCTTCTAGCGGATCTTTGATTTCCAGATTTCTCTTCTTCCTCTTCTCTTCTGGTGGATCTCATGGACTTTTTTCTTCCTCGTTCGTGCCCTAATTTTCTTTTTCGCGTGCGATCATTGGATGAAATACGGTTGTTCAATTTGAATTTTGATGTGGATTCATGGAGAAAGAAGAATATATTAATGGTATTTTTGGATTATCCTTCAACACAAAGTGTGTGATGAAATTCGGATCCTTCTGCACTCTTTTCACGTTGTTCTGTAAATCTGTTTTCACGTTGTTCTGTAAATCTGTAATTTTGGACTGATATTTTTTTTCGCTTCTGCACTGGTTTTTGTCATGTAGTAACACTATTTTGCTCATATGGTAACACTCTTTTTGTTCATGTAGTAACACATCAAGTTGTTCTTTAAATCTGTAATTTTGGACTGAGAATTTATTTTTGCGCTTGTACTGGTTTTATTCATGTGGTTACATGTTTTTCTTCATATGGTAACACTTTTTGTTCATGTAGTAACATATGTTTTTTTAGTAATATGTAACACTGTCATATATCATCGTAATACTATGTGAATATTCATATGTTACCATATGAACAATAATGTGTTACCATGTAACTCATGTTACGTTATGAATATTTATGGGTTACGATATGTTTAATTACGTGTTACGTAAAATATGAAGTTTTTCAATATAACAATGTAGAAATACTTGAACCATGTAGTAACACATAAAAATTTGACAAAAAAATAATAATTCAATATAACAATGTAGTAACACTCATATATAGATGCTACATAGATGTAGTAACACATAAAAATTTGACAAAAAAAAATCAATATAACAATGTAGTAACACTCATATATAGATGTAGTAACACACTAAAAATTTTAAAAAATAAAATTATGTGTTCAGTAGTAATCGAACCTGTGACCAAACACATTAAGAGCAGACCTAAACCATTGGGCTACAACACATGATCAATAATGATATGCATCTATTAATATATATCCATCCTGTTCGCCCAATCCACAACTTGTCCGCCCTGCCCGCCCGATCCGCCCCGACCCGCGCGAGTTTGACCCGCGAATTTTAATGTAAATCACTTTAATTATGGTGTATTGCACATATTTATAGTGTGCAATATTTCACAAGAGAGTTTCTCTAATTTTGATTGTCCACTTTTCGTAAATAGCCGTCCTAATTTTGTTTGGTCATTTTCTAAAAAGGAAATAAAGCAACTTTGAACACTATTTTAAAAGAGCAAATCTCCATATAGTGTGAAATTTATACTATTATATTTATATACAAATTAATATTAACATATTTATCAATTGTACACACTATACATATAAACTAAAATTATACTCCCTCCGTCCCGATCTTTAAGGAAAACTTGCCATTTTTTTCGTCCCGATCTTTAAGGAAAACTTCCTAAAATTGACATACCTCATTTAACTAACACCCTTCTCTTACCAATTTATTTACACAACTGCCATCCACTTAACCCATATCTAATACTCCTAAACCCAAACCCAACACCCCATTTAATCCTAATTTTCGGCCCATTAACCCAATAACCCTTAACCCATATCCTTAACCCCCTTTCTCTCTTACGCCACTCTGCCCCCCATCACTTCGTAACCCTAGCCGCTCTCTACTCTCTCTTCTCTCTCTCCTCTCTCTTCTCGAAAGATCTTCCATGGTTGCTCTCTGCAATCCGCTCTCTAATTTCTCGATCTTCATCTTCCATTGTTGCTCTCTGCAATTTGCTCTTTTTTCCACTCGATCTTCCTAAGCCGCTCCAGTATCTCTCTTCTCTCTCATCACCGTCTTTCAAAAAAATTCTAAATAGCAATTTGCTCTCTTTTCCACTCGATCTTCCTAAACTCTCATCAACCTCAAGACAATCAGGTAGTAAACCTTGATGACTAAGTGAATCTTTGCCCATGTGTGGTATCTTGAAATTGTTATCTCCTTTTTCCTTCAACATCTCTATGCAACACCCCTGCAAGCTAAGAAACACTTTATTAAGAGTAATTGATGTTAGTTCTTCAAATGATGTAACTACATTTTCAATTAGATCAGGAACTGTGTTTTGGCCTTCTTCTTCTATTGTCTTGCTTGAAGTGATGCAAAGTACCCCAAATCATTAATATTTGTGTCAGGAGAGTTGGGTGGTTGGCAAATCAGCTTAATATTGTAACCATCAGAAACAGCTACATTTCTGAAATCTTGATCATTGTCTGAAATGTGTGGTTTGGCATTGTCTTGCTGGATGAATATTTCTTTGCTTGCATTTGCAGGCCATTTCTCTTTTAGCGCTGGTATAATCTGTAAAAAAAAAAGAGTAACCAACATGTATGTTTAGGATACTTGTTCCATTCATAAACTTAATGTTACAAGTGTTGACAGTCAAATATTTTACGATTCTGATGTGGCTTGTTGAATTTGACCACCAAACAAATAATTAATCGAACAAGAACACTGCGGGACGAACCGTAGTTCTTCCCTGAAATATGGGTTTTTGGTATATAAGTGGAATGAGGGAAACATTCCAGAGTTTTTTTACAATGAAGGGTGAGGTCCTTTATATAAAGAGAACCAGCACGACAAATCATAAGCATGACAAATCATTAAGCACGACAAATCATGTGCATAAAGCATGACAAAACATATGCCTAAAGCACGGCAAATCATGTGCATAAAGCATGACAAAACATATGCGTAAAGCACGACAAATCATCTTCTGTGTGACCCTTGACCTCTTGATGGATCGGGTCGATTCAGGTCTTTGTGGGCCCTGCTGACAGGTGATAATTCATCCTGCTGACGTGTGATAAATCTGGTGATGCTGACGTGTGATAAATCTGGTGACAACAATAGCCCCCAAGATCGGGCTGTGACGTTGTTCAGAGCTCGATCTTGTTTCATGTCTCGACCAGATTTTATCTTTTGTTTCATCTGCAGTCACATTGTTTGCCTCCGAGTTTGCTCGGGTGCTGTATGAGATCTTGATCGTTCAGAATGAGCCCCTGCATAGAGGATCTTACCTTCTCTCGTCATCGATCTAGTTTGTGCTCTTTGGGTGAGCCCGTTATCTGAAGTCTTTTTCAGATTTCGTGCTGCCGGGAGCCCCATCGTCTGAGTTTTTTTCTGTCTTTCGTGCTTGAGGGAGCCCAACAGACGAAGTCTTTTTATGTGTTCGTGCCGGGGAGCCCTGTCAGACGAAGTCTTTTCAGGCTCATACTTTCGGGGGAGCCCCATCAGATGAAGTCTCCAGGCTCAGACGGGGAAGCCCTGTCAGACGAAGTCTTTCCAGGCTCAGATTTCGAGGAGCCCCATCAGACGAAGTCTTTCTTTCAGGGCTCAGATTTCCTTGGGAGCCCCCCAGACGAAAGTATTTTTTTTATGTCCGTGGGAAAATGGTCTTCAGAGGTGGCTCGTCGGAGAGAGCCAGATGGTATCCTGCTCGGGATGAGCAGATCTTCAGAGATGGGTCGTCGGAGAGAGCCGGATAGGATCCTGCTCGAGATGAGTAGGTCTTCAGAGATGGCTCGTCAGAGAGAGCCGAATGGGATCCTGCTCGGGATGAGCAGGTCTTCAGAAATGGCTCATCGGAGAGAGCCAGATGGGATCCTGCTCGGGATGAGCAGGTCTTCAGAGATGGCTCGTCGGAGAGAGCCGGATGGGATCCTGCTCGGGATGAGCAGGTCTTCAGAAATGGCTCATCGGAGAGAGCCAGATGGGATCCTGCTCGGGATGAGCAGGTCTTCAGAGATGGCTCATCGGAGAGAGCCGGATGGGATCCCCGCCGAGATGAAGGAGTCTTTAAATGGCTCATCGGAGAGAGCCAGATGGGATCCCGCGCCGGGATGAGAGTGTCTTCAAAGATGGCTTATCCGGAGAGAGCGGATGTGATCCCGCTTCGGAATGAAAGGTGTCTTTCGCATATGGCTCATCGTAGAGAGCCAGATGGGATCCTGCTCTGAATGAGCAGGTCTTCAAAGAGGGCTCATCGGAGAGAAGCAGATGTGATCCCCGCCGGAATGAGCAGTCTTCGTGACATGGCTCATCCGGAGAGAGCGAGATGGGATCCCGCCTAATAATCGTCTTTGAAAGGGCTCATCGAAGAGAGCGGATGTGATCCCCGCCGGAATGAGCAAGGTGTCTTCGTGATATGGCTCATCGTAGAGAACCAGATGGGATCCTGCTCGGAATGAGCACGTCTTCAGAAAGGGCTCATCGGAGAGAGCCAGATGTGATCCTGCTCGGAATGAGCAGGTCTTCAGACATGGCACATCTGAGAGAGCGGATGGGATCCCGCTAGAACGAAAGGTGAGTCTTGAAAATGGCTCATCGGAGAGAGCCAGATGTGATCCTGCTCGGAATGAGCAGGTCTTCAGACATGGCTCATCGGAGAGAGCCAGATGGGATCCTGCTCGGGATGAGCAGGTCTTCAGAAATGGCTCATCGGAGAGAGCCAGATGGGATCCTGCTCGGGATGAGCAGGTCTTCAGAGATGGCTTATCGGAGAGAGCCAGATGGGATCCTACTCGGAATGAGCAGGTCTTCAGAAAGGGCTCATCGTAGAGAGCCAGATGGGATCCCTTCCGGAATGAAAGGTGTCTTGAAAAAGCTCATCGGAGAGAAGCAGATGTGATCTGCTCCGGAATGAGCGGTGTCTTGAAAAGGGCTCATCGGAGAGAGCGGATGTGATCCTGCTTTCGGAATGAAAGCGGTGTCTTTATTTATATGGCTCATCGTAGAGAGCGGATGGGATCCCTGCTTTCGGAATGAGCGGAGTCTTGAAAAGGGCTCATCGGAGAGAGCGGATGTGATCCCGCTTTCGGAATGGCGAGGTCTTGATTATGGCTCATCCGAGAGAGAGATGGGATCTGCTCGGAATGAGCGGTGTCTTGAAAAGGTGTTGGGATTATCTTTGAAAAGTATGCTTTTTACTTTGTATAATCTAAACTGGATTTTCGAGACTTATTTCTTGAAATAAATTGTTTATCACCGATGCTTTAAATATGATTGAATGTTATATATATTTCTTTGCATAAGCTGTTCAATAATTCAGACGCGTGTTAATCAGTAGTTAATTTAGTGATACGGATCACAAAAGATTAAATTAACGATCCCTTGTAACTAAAAAGTACGTCATTCACGACCTAGATGGAAATGAACAACCATAGCGAAAGGTTGAGGTGTAAAGGCTCAGATTGGTTTGTCTTGACCAAGAGATTACACTAGTGCATGGTGATCTTGTTGAATAGGACCCTGAGGAGGATAAATTCTTGAACCGAACAAGGAAGAATTAGACCTCGGTGGTTCATTATTTCTTAACCTTCGTCCCCTTAAATAGGATCACGTGGGATTGGTAACTATTGCTTTGACTTATCATGGGTAGCGAATCGGAGAGAGAGATTCAATACTTTTTATCTTGGGCAATATTATTGGTCACATGTGATTGCTAAGATTTAATCTGAAGAATAGTGTGCAAGCACGCTTGCTTGATTTGCCCCTTGGGAGGTTCATAAGTTTTATCATACCAAATCTTGCAAGTGGAATTAGTTTTAGGTATGGATAATAATGTTGAACCGTTCTCGACCAAGGACAAAAGATATTAATTAACGGAAAGCTATTTGGTGGCTTGAATTAATTAATGGGCTAGATAATCTTAAACCTTTGGAAATAATGATGGGAGCTATATTGATTTGTAATATGGGTTAAGATGGATGGTGCAATATTAATTATGTAGTGGGATTAATTAATATTTATGGGCTTGAATTATATTGTGGCTCAATATTAGATATTCAAGATCCATTAGAAGGTCCAATCTTAATTCTCCTAAAGGCCCCCTGAGTAGCCCAACATATAGTCCAATAACTGAAAAGGTGATTAAAATAAAATAAATATTGTTGCTTATATTTCCTCTAAATTTTCGAAAATTATGGATAAAAAGGAGAAAGATTTTCTTTGAATTTTGTT
Source organism: Stenogyne calaminthoides (assembly GCA_037126765.1). Taxonomy (NCBI): domain Eukaryota; kingdom Viridiplantae; phylum Streptophyta; class Magnoliopsida; order Lamiales; family Lamiaceae; genus Stenogyne; species Stenogyne calaminthoides. Next base: position 29,945,386 of record JBBCBC010000013.1, read on the forward strand.
ATGGAATGAAGATATGTATTCTTGGAATACAAGATTATCTCATTAAATTCAAGAAATCTCCCACTTGGTTATACATAGTGATATTTATTTTTTTTTTTTTTTTTAAAAATAGAGGGCAAGAAAGTTTTTCTTGATTTTCTTGAAAAGATATTATGGAAGATATGTATTTCTTGAAATACAAGAATATCTCATAAATTCAAGAAGATCCAAATCTTGGATTCTTGCATCATCAAATTTTCGAAAATAATGCCATAAAATAGAGGAGGTGGAATTTTGTGGAATATTTTAATTATGGGAAAAAAAGAATATATAGGATATATTCAAGATTTCTTGGTGACCAAGAAAAGTCTTTTCCCACATTGAAAAATCACTAAAATTTCGTTCACCCTCCCTCTTATAAAATAGGGATGATTAGTTCATTCCCAAGTACAATTCCATGTCTTTGGAAATATTAGCAAATCCACATAAGTGGTGCAACAAAGTTTATTTTTTTCCTTTTGTTAATTGTTGTTGAGTATCCTTCCAATCGGATTGTCGAGCAAGGGCTAAGGGAATACTTGGGAAGTCCTTTTGGTTAGTCCGTCCGACCAAAGCCACTTTGCCATCCCGAGAGAGTACGTTCACGTAAACCCGTAGAGATTCGCGTCGTAGGTTTTACGTGGCTTTTTATATGCATGATATGTTGTTGCAATTATTATTTGAATTAATATAGGATTAATTCATGCTAGTAATAATTAATGAATTAAATTTGTATTTAAATATTCACCCCGAATAGATCTGTGTAACTCATTCCCCTAACAATCGGTATTAGAGCCCTTTGTTTTTGACTCTGAATTTTTAAATTGTAATTTAATTCGGGGACATTAAATTTGAAATTGGATAGTAGAACTATTAGATCTTTTTGCGGTATCCAATTGTCATGGATTTTAATGTTTTATTTTGCATGCATATGAAGCGTGGTTTTTAATTCGATTCGTTCGGATTTGTTTTGCCTCGTGAGAAAATCCACGAGTAGACTAGGATTTGTTTGATTTGATCAATGTAATAGACTAGTCTAGATCTAGGTTTATTTATTTTTTGTAAATAAATGGTAACCGGATCGGGAACAAAGAGACGAAGAATTAAAGGATTTAAATCCGTAAATCAGGCGCGAAATCCGGCTTGGCGGGCGCTGGTATGGCACGCTTTTGGGCGCAGGGCGTAGGCCAGGCGGCCGAAATGCAGCCTGCGAGATGAATGGTAAGGCGTGCATGGGCGGTGCGCGCTCAAAGCCGGCGACGGGCGGATGCGGCGGCGCCACATGAGAATCGTAAGGCCGCGAGGACGCGGCGAGGCGAGGCCGCGAAAAGGCGAAAGGCCGCCGCCGAGATTCGCTGACGCCCTGCCGACATCTGTAGGCGCGTGTCGAGGCCGGCATGGCGGGGCGCGATCCGGCCGGGCGTGCCGAGGCTACCGAGGTTGCCCAGGGCGACCCGGCCACGGATCTTGGCGTGCATCATTGAAAGCTACTGGCGTGGCGGTTCGAGGCAAGTATTTTTTCGAGAGCGAACGAAAGTGGGAGAAATTCGAGACGTGTTTCTTCAAGATCAAGTCAAGAAAAATCAAACCATGACAGTTGGATAATTTGTGCCCAATATGTTTATTTTTCATTTTTTGATTTATTTGTCTTTATCTTATGCTTTATTTAATTTGTTTAAAATGTGTTTGCATGAGGGTTGCTAAATGAAAAAATCTCAACTTCAAAATTACTAAGTATGTTTAAATAATTAATTGACAATTTTATTAGGATAATAAAATTGAATTAATTTTGACCTCCATGATTTATTTATTTGTGAATTCTTTTGGAGAAATTCCCCAGCGGAGCAGTCAAAAGATAGGTTTCACATGAATGAATTCCAAACGTATGATTGTGGGTTATTACTAGTGGCGGCGATGGCGCTCCCCAACGAGGCTCGATCAAAGCGAAATAGTAATCTGTATTTAATCATGGTTATTACTTAGGTATAAAATTGATATGCATATACTTCCCTCAAGTCCTTGTCAATTTTATATTGGTCGTCAGAGCCAACTATTAATCTCTGGATATTAAAGGTTTATAATCGTTCTTGTTTGTAACTCGCTTGAATGTGTTTAAATAATGACCCACCCCACGTGGCTTATTTAAAACTGTTTTTGAGATGTTGGTGATGCATGTTCATATTTTTTTTGAGATTTTAAATATGATGAATGTGATCGAACCTTGTGATATACTTGTCTTTATTGCATATAGTTGTATATTTCGATTCAAAGATGTCGTTACCTTTTAATCCTTTGTTATTATACTTAAAGTCAATACTATATGTATGGAAACTATATTGATTGGAAAATTATAATTGTCTAATCGCATTAAAAAAAGCACAAGTGGATTTTGACACACAAAAAATCGGATGAGCCAACCGACGAGTCAAAAAACACGCGGGACTCGTCGGATCACCTTGAGAGATGTCGTCATTTGAAAATGGTGGAGGAAAAACCCGTAAGGGATTACGTCCTCAAAATAGATGGCCCATCTGAACAAACTTGAGATTCTCGAGCGCAGATTATGATCTGGAGACTCGGATGAATTTGGTACTTCATTCTCTCGCTAAAAAGGTTTTTTTTGAGCATTTTGGCCTCGTTAGCTAATTTGTTGCAAACTTTTGGACTCGGCGAAATGATGATAAGGCATCAAACTCAAGCTTTGGAGAAGTGGTCCGTCTTCATCTTCTAGGCCAAGGGTAGGCAAGATAATAAAGAGGACCAAAGGCCATAAACAATAAAAACTCAAGCTGTTGCCAAGGGCAATGGTAAGATGAGAATGCTTGTTGAGTCAAGGAAAATCCAAAGAGGAAGTGCTTAAGCTGCGGTGAGAGAGGACAATGGAGGTTTTTGCTGTTCCAACCCCAAAAAGGGACGGAAAAAGAAAGGTAATTCTCACACACTAGTTGTTGAAACTTGTTTAGCGGGCGATACTTCTCATTCGTGGGTGGTTGATACGAGATCCACTAATCATGTTGGCTTCACGGGTTCTAAATGATCCGGCAACGTAGTGGGAGTGAGATCCTCATCACACTGGGCAACGTTACGAAAGTAGAAGACATTGCAATGCTACGTAAGTGGCATATATTGCAATGCTACGGTAGTAACGATTATTGCAATACTACGCAAGTAAATAGACATTGCAATGCTACATGAGTAGCGATAAAAAGCGATTGGAGAAGTGCACCTATCTTTTGAAGATAAAGTTTTTTTGAGATTATCTTTGTGTCCCAGTTTTAGAAAGAATTCACTTTCAGATTCTAAAATTCGATTTAAGGACACTAAGTTTCTTCTAATAAGAATGACATAATTTTTGAAATGATGAGTGTATCTGTTACGGGACATTGATGGAAAATCTCTATACAATTAACTGTGCACACCACACACGAAATGTATCCTATAACACATCAACTGTTTTAGAGAAAAGAAAACGTTCATCGGACATGAAGCGAGACACTTTTTGGCATCTAAGATTAGGTCATATAAATCAAAAGAGGATCCAAAGGTTGGTGAGAGATGGTTCACTTTGGGCGTCTCCAAGTTGAATCGATTCCAACTGCGAATCATGTTTGGAGGGTAATATGACCAAGAGGGCATTTGGAGCCAAGGGAATAGGACCAAAGAAGTGTTAGAGATCGTTCACACGAGATGTATGTAGTCAATGTCAACCAAAGCAAAGAGGAGGTTATGAGTAATTTTATTGATGATTACTCAAGGTACATTTTCCTTATGAAGCATGAATCGAGACCTTTGAGAAATTCTAAGAATTTAAGGCTCAGCGAGAGAATCATGTGGAAAAAGCGTATCAAGTCTCTACGATCGATCGTGGAGGCAAATACCTCAGCGATGAGTTTTTGAACTACTTATCGATGAAGGATTGTATATCGACTCATTTGCACCGGAACCCTCAACAAAGCGGGGTTTGCAAGAGCGAAAAGCAACATAATTCTTTTGGAAATGGTTAGATCAATGATGAGTTATACGGATCTTCCCGAGTCGTTCTGGGGTCATACCTTGGAAAACAACGACTTACATTCTGAACTTGGTGCTATTCAAATCGGTTCCCAAAACTGCCAAAGAATTGTGGATCGGGCGCAAGCCTAGTATGAGACACATGAGAACTTTGGGGTGTCCGCCTACATGTTGGACAAGGAAGTTTAAGTTGGATCCTCGATCGAATTAAAAATTCATTTTGTAGGATACCCCGAGGAACGAAAAGGGTGTATGTTCTATAGTTCTGAAGATCAAAATGTGGTCATAAGCACCCACTTTAGATTTTTGGAAGAAGACTATATGAACCAAAGAAAACCCAGAAGTGAGATTACCTTAAATGAGCTTAGAGGGCAAACCTCATTGTCAAGCTGTATCTTAGATGATATACCAAACGATACGTTTTTCACAGGAGACCTCTTCAGTAGTGGGAGGGTTGTTAGACGACCGAGAGATTCATGGGAATAGGAGAGTCCTCGGACTTGATTCCGGACAAGGCGAATCAGACCCATGGACATATGACGAGGCACTCCAAGATAAGGATGTAGTTTCTTGCAAAAACAACAATGAAAAGCGAAATGGGTTCTATGTTTCATAATAGAGTGTGGGGAGCTAGTCGAACCACTTAATGGGGTCAAACCCATTGAATGCAAGTGGGTATATAAGAGGAAAAGAGGACCGGACCGGAAGGTTGAAACCTTTAAAGCAAGACTAGTGGCGAAAGGTTATACTCAGAAAGAAGGGATCGATTATGAGGAAACTTTTTCGCCCGTAGCCATGCTTAAGTCCATCCGCATTCTCTTATCGATTGCTGCGCATTTCAACTTTGAAATCTGGCAAATAGATGTCAAGACAGCTTTCCTTAACGGAAGTCTTGATGAAGAGATATATATACAACAACCCCAAGGTTTCATTGAAATAGGCCAAGAACATCTTGTTTGTAAGCTCAAGAAGTCCATTTACGGACCCAAACAGGCATCTAGAGCTTGGAACCAATGTTTTGATCATGTTATAAAGTCTTATGGGTTTGATCAAAACAAGTTTGAAAGTTGTGTGTATAAAAAGTGTGTCGGAACTGTATTGGTATTCTTAGTACTATACGTAGATGACATTGTGATCATCGGGAACGATGTGAAGGTGTGGTCAGACGTAAGGGCATGGCGTTTCAAAACAGTTTGATATGAAAGACTTAGGGAAAGCCGGACACATCCTTGGGATCAAGATTACTCGAGATCGCAAGAAAAGGATGATCGGGTTATCGCAAGTATTCATACATTGACACTGGTTTTAAAACGATTCAGCATGCAAGATTCCAAGAAAGGATTCGTACCTTTCAGACTTGGAATCCATCTATCCAAGAAAATGTCCCCTAAGACGCAAAAGGAGATAGATGACATGAAAGGCATTCCTTGTGCTTCGGCTGTAGGAAACCTTATGTATGCAATGCTGTGTACGAGACCGGATATATGCTTTGTCGTAGGCATGGTAGCAAGATATCAGAGTAACCCAGGGAAAGCGAATTGGACGACAGTTAAAAACATTCTGAAGTATCTGAAAAGAACTCGGGATAGAATGTTGATTTATCAGTCAGATACTCCAATCCCCATCGGCTACATGGACTCGGATTTCCAATCAGATTTAGATTCCAGAAATTATCTGCCTCAGTTAGTGTGTTTCCATTTGGGAAGTGTAGCCATCAAATGGACGAGTGTGAAGCAGAAATGCATCACTGACTCAACCATGGAAGTCGGGTAAGTAATTGCTTGTGAAGCAGTGAAAGAACCGATTGAGCTCTAGACCTTCTTAGTGGACTTGGATGGTGTTCTGAATTTGTCTAGCAATATCTGCTAAGGGCAGTTGCAAATTCAAGAGAACCAAGAGTCCACGAGTCAAACAAACACATTAAAGGAAAGACATCTTATACGAGAAATCGTTAAGAGAGAGATATATATAGATGTGGCAAAGATAGCGTCTGAAGACTAGCAGATCCATTCACAAAGCGTCTGCCTCTGAATACATTCGAGAGACATGTGAGTGGAATGGGTGTCAAGACCATTGCCAATCTACTTTGAGTATAAGTGGGAGAAATTATTAGGTTCGTGTAGGTGACATTAGATGTCACGGACTACTCGAGACGTGTTGTAGTATACTTAAAAGCAGACTTTGAGTATAAGTGGGAGATTTTTGGGATTATACTGAAAAGTATGCTTTTTACTTTGTATAATAATAAAACTGGATTTTCGGACTTATTTCTTTGAAATAAATTGTTTATCATCGATGCTTTAAATATGATTGAATGTTATATATATTTCTTGCATAAGCTGTTCAATAATTAAATGCGTGTTTACATTTGTAGTTAATTTAGTGATACCGGATCACGAAGATTAAATTAACGGTCCTTGTAACTAAAAAAAGTACGTCATTCACGACCTAGATGGAAATGAACAACCATAGCGAAAGGTTGAGGTGTAAAGGCTCAGATTGGTTTGTCTTGACCAAGAGATTACACTAGTGCATGGTGATCTGTTGAATAGGACCTCTGAGGAGGATAAATTCTTGAGGCCCGAACAAGGAAGAATTAGACCTCGGTGGTTCATTATTTCTTAACCTTCGCCCCTTAAATAGGATCACGTGGGATTGGTAACTATTGCTTTGACTTATCATGGGTAGCGAATCGGAGAGATTCAATACTTTTTATCTTGGGCAATATTATTGGTCACATGTGATTGCTAAGATTTAATCTGAAGAATAGTGTGCAAGCACGCTTTGCTTGATTTGCCCCTTGGGAGGTTCATAAGTTTTATCATACCAAATCTTGCAAGTGGAATTAGTTTCCGGTATGGATAATAATGTTGAACCGTTCCTCGACCAAGGACAAAAGATATTAATTAACGGAAAGCTATTTCAGTGGCTTGAATTAATTAATGGGCTAGATAATCTTAAACACTGGAAATAATGATCGGGAGCTATATTGACTGTAATATGGGTTAAGATGGATGGTGCAATATTAATTATGTAGTGGGATTAATTAATATTTATGGGCTTGAATTATATTGTGGCTCAATATTAGATATTCAAGATCCATTAGAAGGTCCAATCTTAATTCTCCTAAAAAGGCCCGAGAGTAGCCCAACATATAGTCAATAAGCGAAAAGGTGATTAAAATAAAATAAATATTGTTGCTTATATTTCCTCTAAATTTTCGAAAATTATGGATAAAAGAGGGAGAAAGATTTTCTTTGAATTTTGTTATGGAATGAAGATATGTATTCTTGGAATACAAGATTATCTCATTAAATTCAAGAAATCTCCCACTTGGTTATACATAGTGATATTTCGATTTTTTTTTTAAAATAGAGGGCAAGAAAGTTTTTCTTGATTTTCTTGAAAAGATATTATGGAAGATATGTATTTCTTGAAATACAAGAATATCTCATAAATTCAAGAAGATCCAAATCTTGGATTCTTGCATCATCAAATTTTCGAAAATAATGCCATAAAATAGAGGAGGTGGAATTTTGTGGAATATTTTAATTATGGGAAAAAGAATATATAGGATATATTCAAGATTTCTTGGTGACCAAGAAAAGTCTTTTCCCACATTGAAAAATCACTAAAATTTCGTTCACCCTCCCTCTTATAAATAGGGGATGATTAGTTCATTCCCAAGTACAATTCCATGTGCTGGAAATATTAGCAAATCCCATAAAGTGGTGCAACAAAGTTTATTTTTTTCTTTTTGTTAATTGTTTGCGAGTATCCTTCCACCGGATTGTCGAGCAAGGGCTAAGGGAATACTTGGGAAGTCCTTTTTGGTTAGTCCGTCCGACCAAAGCATTTGCCGCCATCCCGAGAGGTAACGTTCACGTAAACCCGTAGATTCCGCGTCGTAGGTTTTACGTGGCTTTTTTATATGCATGATATGTTGTTGCAATTATTATTTGAATTAATATAGGATTAATTCATGCTAGTAATAATTAATGAATTAAATTTGTATTTAAATATTCACCCGAATAGATCGTGTAACTCATTCCCTAACAACCGGTATCGAGAGCCTTTGTTTTTGACTCAAATTTTTAAATTGTAATTTAATTCGTGGACATTAAATTTGAAATTGGATAGTAGAACTGTTAGATACATTTTGCGGTATCCAATTGTCAGCGGATTTTAATGTTTTATTTTGCACGCATATGAACCGTGGTTTTTAATTCGATTCGTTCGATTTGTTTTGCCTCGTGAGAAAATCCAGAAAGCAGACTAGGATTTGTTTGATTTGATCAATGTAATAGACTAGTTCAGATTCAGTTTATTTATTTTTTGTAAATAAATGGTAACCGGACGGGAACAAAGAGACGAAGAATTAAATGCCGATTTAAATCTGCAACAGCGTGAGGCGGGCGGCGGCGCTGGGCTGGCACGCTGGGCGCAGGGCGCAGGTCGGGCGGCCGAAGCCTAAGGTATACAAGACGCACAGACCTGTCCGGCGCGGACGCCCACGGACGGGCGGATAGCATACGCGGCGGGCGCGGGGCAAGGCGTGGAGACGGGCGCCGCCGAGGACGCGGCGAGGAGACGGGCGGGCGGTGGCGTCGCCGAGATCTGCCCGGCGACGTCACGACACTCCGCCGAGGTATGTCGAGAGACTGGCGGGTATGACCCGGGGGCCGAGGTCGCCGAGCATCCTAGGCAATGGCCGGACGGATCTTGAGCGTCCCGATCCGCGAGTTGCTTGGCGTGGCGGTTCGAGACGAGGTATTTTTTTGAGACGAACGAGTGGGAGAAATTCGAGACGTGTTTCTTCAAGATCAAGTCAAGAAAAATCAAACCATGACAGTTGGATAATTTGTGCCCAATATGTTTATTTTTCTGTTTTGCTTGATTTATTTGTGTTATCTTATGCTTTATTTAATTTGTTTAAATGTGTTTGCATGAGGGTTGCCAAATGAAAAAATCTCAACTTCAAAATTACTAAGTATGTTTAAATAATTAATTGACAATTTTATTCCGGATAATAAAATTGAATTAATTTTGACCTCCATGATTTATTTATTTGTGAATTCTTTTGGAGAAATTCCCCCACGGGACGGTCAAAAGATAGGTTTCACATGAATGAATTCCAAACGGATGATTGTGGGTTATTACTAGTGGCGACGATGACCCTCCCAACGAGGCTCGATCAAAGCGAAATAGTAATCCTGTATTTAATCATGGTTATTACTTAGGTATAAAATTGATATGCATATACTTCCCCGAAGTCCTTGTCAATTTTATATTGGTCAAGTGGGAGCCAACTATTAATCTGGATATTAAAGGTTTGTAACTGTTCTTGTTTGTAACCTGCTTGAATGTGTTTAAATAATGACCCACCCCACGTGGCTTATTTAAACTGTTTTGAGATGTTGGCTGATGCATGTTCATATTTTTTGAGATTTTAAATATGATGAATGTGATCGAACCTTGTGATATACTTGTGCTATTGCATATAGTTGTTTATTTCGATTCAAAGATGTCGTTTACCTTTTAATCCACTGTTATTATACTTAAAGTCAATACTATATGTATGGAAACTATATTGATTGGAAAATTATAATTGTCCTAACTGCACAAAAGCACAAGTGGATTTTGACACACAAAAATCAGATGAGCCAACTGACGAGTCAAAACATGCGGGACTCGTCGGATCACCTTCTTGAGAGATGTCGTCATTTGAAAATGGTGGAGGAAAAACCCGTAAGGGATTCGTCCTCAAAATAGATGGCCCATCTGAACAAACTTGAGATTACGAGTCGCATTATGATCTGGAGACTCGGATGAATTTGGTACTTCATTCTCTCGCCTAAAAAGGTTTTTGAGCATTTTGGCCTTGCTAGCTAATTTGTTGCAAACTTTTGGACTCGGCAGAAATGATGATAAGGCATCAAACTCAAGCTTTGACGGGAAGTGGTCCGTCTTCATCTTCTAGGCCAAGGGTAGGCAAGATAAAGAAGAGGACCAAAGGCCATAAACAATAAAACTCAATTGTTGCCAAGGGCAATGGTAAGATGAGGAATGCTTGTTGAGTCGAGGAAAATCCAAAGAGGAAGTGCTTAAGGCTGCGGTGAGAGAGGACAATGGAGGTTTTACTGTTCCAACCCCAAAAAGGGACGGAAAGAAAGGTAATTCTCACACACTAGTTCTTTGAAACTTGTTTAGCGGCGTATACTTCTCATTCGTGGGTGGTTGATACGAGATCCACTAATCATGTTGGCTTCACGGGTTCTAAATGATCCCGAACAACGTAGTGGGAGTGAGATCCTCATCACACCGGGCAGCGTTATTTAAAGTAGAAGACATTGCAATGCTACGTAAGTGGTAGATATTGCAATCTTCTACGGTAATAACGATTATTGCAATACTACGCAAGTAGCGAGACATTGCAATGCTACATGAGTAGCGATTAAAAGCGATGGGAGAAGTGCACCTATCTTTTGAAGATAAAGTTTTTTGAGATTATCTTTGTGTTCCCGATTTTTAGAAAGAATTCACTTTCAGATTCTAAAATTCGATTAAAGGACACTAAGTTTCTTCTAATAAGAATGACATCATTTTTGAAATGATGAGTGTATCTGTTACGGGACATTGATGGAAAATCTCTATACAATTAACTGTGCACACCACTCACGAAATGTATCCTATAACACATCAACTATTTCCGAGAAAAGAAAACGTTCATCAGACATGAACGAGACACTTCTTTGGCATCTAAGATTAGGTCATATAAATCCAAAGAGGATCCAAAGGTTGGTGAGAGATGGTTCACTAGAGCGTCTCCAAGTTGAATCGATTCCAACTTGCGAATCATGTTTGGAGGGTAATATGACCAAGAGGGCATTTGGAGCCAAGGGGAATAGGACCAAAGAAGTGTTAGAGATCTTTCACACAGATGTATGTAGTCCAATGTCAACCAAAGCAAGAGGAGGTTATGAGTAATTTTATTGATGATTACTCAAGGTACATTTTCCTTATGAAGCATGAATCTGAGACCTTTGAGAAATTCTAAGAATTTAAGGCTCAAGCAGAGAATCATGTGGAAAAACGTATCAAGTCTCTACGATCTGATCGTGGAGGCAAAGACCTCAGCGATGAGTTTTTGAACTACTTATCTGATGAAGGGATTGTATCCCAGCTCACTGCACCCGGAACCCCTCAACAAAACGGGGTTTGCAGAGCGAAGCAACATAATTCTTTTGGAAATGGTTAGATCAATGATGAGTTATACAGATCTTCCCGAGTCGTTCTGGGGTCATACCTTGGAAAACAGCGACTTACATTCTGAACTTGGTGCTATTCAAATCGGTTCCCAAAACTGCCAAAGAATTGTGGATCGGGCGCAAGCCTAGTATGAGACACATGAGAACTTTGGGGTGTCCGGCCTACATGTTGGACAAGGAAGCCGGTAAGTTGGATCCTCGATCAGAATTAAGGCTGTTTGTAGGATACCCCGAGGGAACGAAAGGGTGTATGTTCTATAGTTCTGAAGATCAAAAGGTGGTCATAAGCACCCACTTTAGATTTTTGGAAGAAGACTATATGAACCAAAGAAAACCCAGAAGTGAGATTACCTTAAATGAGCTTAGAGGGCAAACCTCATTGCCAACTGTACTGGATGATATACCAAACGATACGCTTTCAAAACCGGAGCCTCGTCGTAGTGGGAGGGTTGTTAGACAGCCCGAGAGATTCATGGGAATAGGAGAGTCCTCGGACTTGATTCCCGGACAAGACGAATCAGACCCATGGACATATGACGAGGCACTCCAAGATAAGGATGCAGTTTCTTGGCAAACATCAATGAAAGCCGAAATGGGTTCTATGTTTCATAATAGAGTGTGGGAGCTAGTCGAACCACTTAATGGGGTCAAACCCATTGAATGCAAGTGGGTATATAAGAGGAAAAGTGGACCGGACGGGAAGGTTGAAACCTTTAAAGCAAGACTAGTGGCGAAAGGTTATACTCAGAAAGAAGGGATCGATTATGAGGAAACTTTTTCGCCCGTAGCCATGCTTAAGTCCATCCGCATTCTCTTATCGATTGCTGCGCATTTCGACTTTGAAATCTGGCAAATGGATGTCAAGACAGCTTTCCTTAACGGAAGTCTTGATGAAGAGATCAATATGCAACAACCCCAAGGTTTCATTGAAACATGCCAAGAACATCTTGTTTGTAAGCTCAAGAAGTCCATTTACGGACCCAAACAGGCATCTAGAGCTTGGAACCAATGTTTTGATCATGTTATAAAGTCTTATGGGTTTGATCAAAACAAGTTTGAAAGTTGTGTGTATAAAAAGTGTGTCGGAACTGTATTGGTATTCTTAGTACTATACGTAGATGACATTGTGATCATCGGGAACGATGTGAAGGTGTGGTCAGACGTAAGGGCATGGCGTTTCAAAACAGTTTGATGTGAAAGACTTAGGGAAAGCCGGACACATCCTTGGGATCAAGATTACTCGAGATCGCAAGAAAAGGATGATCGGGTTATCGCAAGTATTCATACATTGACAATGGTTTTAAAAGCGATTCAAAGATGCAAGATTCAAGAAAGGATTCGTACCTTTCGGACTTGGAATCCATCTATCAAGAAAATGTCCCCTAAGACGCAAAAAAGGAGATAGATGACATGAAAGACATTCCTTGTGCTTTATTTGTAGGAAACCTTATGTATGCAATCTTTGTGTACGAGACCGGGGATATATGCTTTACCGTAGGCATGGTAGCAAGATATCGAGTAACCAGGAAAAGTTTTTAATCGATTTACGATTAAAAACATTCTGAAGTATCTGAAAAGAACTCGGGATAAAATGTTAATTTATCAGTCAGATACTCTAATCCCCATCGGCTACATGGACTCGGATTTCCAATCAGATTTAGATTCCAGAAATTATCTGCCTCAGTTAGTGTGTTTCCATTTGGGAAGTGTAGCCATCAAATGGACGAGTGTGAAGCAGAAATGCATCACTGACTCAACCATGGAAGTCGGGTAAGTAATTGCTTATGAAGCAGTGAAAGAACCGATTGAGCTCTAGACCTTCTTAGTGGACTTGGATGGTGTTCTGAATTTGTCTAGCAATATCTGCTAAGGGCAGTTGCAAATTCAAGAGAACCAAGAGTCCACGAGTCAAACAAACACATTAAAGGAAAGACATCTTATACGAGAAATCATTAAGAGAGGAGATATAGATGTGGCAAAGATAGCGTCTGAAGACAGCCTAGCAGATCCATTCACAAAGCGTCTGCCTCTGAATACATTCGAGAGACATGTGAGTGGAATGGGTGTCAAGACCATTGCCAATCTGCTTTGAGTATAAGTGGGAGAAATTATTAGGTTCGTGTAGGTGACATTAGATGTCACGGACTACTCGAGACGTGTTGTAGTATACTTAAAAGCAGACTTTGAGTATAAGTGGGAGATTGTTGGGATTATACTGAAAAGTATGCTTTTTACTTTGTATAATCGAAACTGGATTTTCAGACTTATTTACTGAAATAAATTGTTTATCACTGATGCTTTAAATATGATTGAATGTTATATATATTTCTTTGCATAACATTCAATAATTTGTACGTGTTACACTGTAGTTAATTTAGTGATACCAGATCACAGAAGATTAAATTAATAGTCCCTTGTAACTAAAAGTACGCCATTCACGACCTAGATGGAAATGAACAACCATCGCGAAAGGTTGAGGTGTAAGGCTCAGATTGGTTTGTCTTGACCAAGAGATTACACTAGTGCATGGTGATCTTATTTGAATAGGACCTCTGAGGAGGATAAATTCTCCGAGGCCCGAACAAGGAAGAATTAGACCTCGGTGGTTCGTTATTTCTTAACCTTCGTCCCTTAAATAGGATCACGTGGGATTGGTAACTATTGCTTTGACTTATCATGGGTAGCTTAATCGAGAGATTCAATACTTTTTATCTTGGGCAATATTATTGGTCACATGTGATTGCTAAGATTTAATACGAAGAATCGCGTGTGCAAAGCACGCTTGCTTGATTTACCCCCTTGGGAGGTTCATAAGTTTTATCATACCAAATCTTGCAAGTGGAATTAGTTTTCGGTATGGATAATAATGTTGAACCGTTCCTCGACCAAGGACAAAAGATATTAATTAACGGAAAGCTATTTGGTGGCTTGAATTAATTAATGGGCTAGATAATCTTAAACACGGAAATAATGACCAAGGGAGCCATATTATTTGTAATATGGGTTAAGATGGATGGTGCAATATTAATTATGTAGTGGGATTAATTAATATTTATGGGCTTGAATTATATTGTGGCTCAATATTAGATATTCAAGATCCATTAGAAGGTCCAATCTTAATTTCTCCTAAAGGCCCCCCGAGTAGCCCAACATATAGTCCAATAACTGAAAAAGGTGATTAAAATAAAATAAATATTGTTGCTTATATTTCCTCTAAATTTTTGAAAATTATGGATAAAAGAGGAGAAAGATTTTTTCTTTGAATTTTGTTATGGAATGAAGATATGTATTCTTGGAATACAAGATTATCTCATTAAATTCAAGAAATCTCCCACTTGGTTATACATAGTGATATTTTAATTTTTTTTTTGAAAATAGAGGCAAGAAAGATTTTCTTGATTTTCTTGAAAAGATATTATGGAAGATATGTATTTCTTGAAATACAAGAATATCTCATAAATTCAAGAAGATCCAAACCTTGGATTCTTGCATCATCAAATTTTCGAAAATAATGCCATAAAATAGAGGAGGTGGAATTTTGTGGAATATTTTAATTATGGGAAAAAGAATATATGGGATATATTCAATATTTCTTGGTGACCAAGAAAAGTCTTTTCCCACATTGAAAAATCACTAAAATTTCGTTCACCCTCCCTCTTATAAATAGGGGATGATTAGTTCATTCCCAAGTACAATTCCATGTGCTGGAAATATTAGCAAATCCACATAAGTGGTGGAACAAAGTTTATTTTTTCCTTTTGTTAATTGTTCATGTAAGTATCCTTCCCACCGGATTGTCGAGCAAGGGCTAAGGGAATACTTGGGAAGTCCTTTTGGTTAGTCCGTCCGACCAAAGCATTTGCCATCCCGAGAATACGTTCACGTAAACCCGTAGATTCCGCATGCGTAGGTTTTACGTGGCTTATATTATATGCATGATATGTTGTTGCAATTATTATTTGAATTAATATAGGATTAATTCATGCTAGTAATAATTAATGAATTAAATTTGTATTTAAATATTCACCCCGAATAGATCTGTGTAACTCATTCCCCTAACAAAGGGCTCATCGGAGAGAGCCAGATGTGATCCTGCTCGGAATGAGTAGGTCTTCAGACATGGCTCATCGGAGAGAGCCAGATGGGATCCTGCTCGGGATGAAAGCAGGTCTTCTAAATGGCTCATCGGAGAGAGCGGATGGGATCCCCGCCGGATGAGCGTGTCTTCGTGAGATGGCTTATCTGGAGAGAGCGGATGGGATCCCCGCCGAGAATGAAAGGTGTCTTCTTAAAGGGCTCATCGGAGAGAGCCAGATGTGATCCTACTCGGAATGAGTAGGTCTTCAGACATGGCTCATCGGAGAGAGCCAGATGGGATCCCCGCCGGAATGAGCAGATGGGATCCCCGCCGGAATGAGCGTGTCTTCGAAAAGGGCTCATCGGGAGAGACAGATGTGATCCCCGCCGGAATGAGCGGTGTCTTGAGACATGGCTCGCCGAAAAAGAGCGATGGAATCTCGCCGGGATGAGTAGGTCTTCTAAATGGTTCATCCGGAGAGAGCGGATGTGATCCCGCCGGAATGAGCGGTGTCTTGAAAATGGCTCATAGGAGAGAGCCAGATGTGATCCTGCTCGGAATGAGCAGGTCTTCAAAAATGGCTCATTGGAGAGATCCAGATGGGATCCTGCTCGGGATGAGCAGGTCTTCAGAGATGGCTTATCGGAGAAAGCCAGATGGGATCCTACTCGGAATGAGCATGTCTTCAGACGTGGCTCATCGGAGAGAGCCAGATGGGATCCTGCACGGGATGAGCAGGTCTTCAAAAAGGGCTCATCGGAGAGAGACAAATGGGATCCTGCTCGGTGTTGAGCAGGTCTTCAAAGGGAGCTCGTCGGAGAGAGCCAGATGGGATCCTGCTCGAGATGAGCAGGTCTTCAGAGATGGCTTATCGGAGAGAGCTAGATGGGATCCTGCTCAGAATGAGCAGGTCTTCAGAAAGGACTCATCGGAGAGAGATAGATGGGATCCTGCTCGGGTTGAGCAGGTCTTCAAAGGGAGCTCGTTTGAGAGAGCCAGATGGGATCCTGCTCGGGATGAGCAAGTCTTTAGAGATAGCTTATTGGAGAGAGCCAGATGGGATCCTACTCGGAATGCGCAGGTCTTCAGAGATGGCTCGTCAGAGAGAGCCGAATGGGATCCTGCTCGGGATGAGCAGGTCTTCAGAGATGGCTTATCGGAGAGAGCCGGATGGTATCCTGCTCGGAATGAGCAGGTCTTCAGAAATAGCTCATCGGAGAGAGCTCGGATGGAATCTTGCTCGGGATGAGCAGGTCTTCAGAGATGGCTCGTTAGAGAGAGCCGAATGGGATCCTGCTCGGGATGAGAAGGTCTTCAGAGATGGCTTATTGGAGAGAGCCTGATGGTATCCTTCTCGGAATGAGCAGGTCTTCAGAGATGGCTCGTCAGAGAGAGCTGAATGGGATCCTGCTCTGGATGAGCAGGTCTTCAGAGATGGCTTATCGGAGAGAGCCAGATGTGATCCTGCTCGGAATGAGCAGGTCTTCAGAAATGGCTCATCGGAGAGAGCCAGATGGGATCCTGCTCGGGATGAACAGGTCTTCAAAGGGAGCTCGTCGGAGAGAGCTCGGATGGAATCTTGCTCAGGATGAGCAGGTCTACAGAGATGGCTCGTCGGAGAGAGCCGGATGGTATCCTGCTCGGGATGAGCAGATCTTCAGAGATGGCTCGTCGGAGAGAGCTGAATGGGATCCTGCTTGAGATGAGCAGGTCTTCAAGAGGAGCTCGTGAGAGAGAGCTCTAGAGAATCTTTCGCCGGGATGAGCAGGGTCTTGAGATGGCTCGTTGGAGAGCCGAATGGGATCCCCGCCGTGATGAGCAGGTCTTCGGGGAGCTTCGTGAGAGAGCTCGGTAGAATAACGCTTTCGGGATGAGCAGGTCTTCAGAGATGGCTCGTTGGAGAGAGCCAGATGGGATCCTACTCGGGATGAGCAGGTCTACAAAGATGGCTCGTTAGAGAGAGCCGAATGGGATCCTGCTCGGGATGAGCAGGTCTTCAAGGGGAGCTCGTGAGAGAGAGCTTCAGAGAATAACGCTTTCGAGAATGAGCAGGTCTTCGAGATGGCTTGTTAGAGAGAGCCGAATGGGATCCCGCCGGGATGAGCGGAGTCTTCAAAGGGAGCTCTTGAGAGAGAGCTCGGTGAGAATCTCGCTTTCGGGATGAGTAGGTCTTCAGAGATGGCTCGTTGGAGAGAGCTGGATGGGATCCTACTCGGGATGAGCAGGTCTTCAAGGGGATGGCTCTTTGAGAAGGCGGGATGGGATCTGCGCGGGATGGCCAGTTCTTCTTCGGGGAGCTTCGTGAGAGAGAGTTTCAGAGAATAACGCTTTCGGAATGAGCGGATGAACGCCGGGGAGGGCGAATGATCTCGCCGCCGAGATAAATAGAGCCGCCGCCGCGGAATACACATCGCCGACGCTGAAGGCCAACACCTAAAAGGCTGGCATCAACAACGCCGAAAAGCGCTGAAGAACGCCGCGAGGGCGATGATCTCGCCGCCGAGATCGGCGAGGAGCGCCTTTCGCCGAATACGCTGCCGCCGATGCGGAAGGCCACTTAAAAAAAGCGTGCATCAACGCCCAAAAGGCGGAAGAATGTCGAGGGCGAATGATCTCGCCGCCGGATGGTGAGGGAGCTTTCGCCGGTGGAATACACGCCGCCGACGCGGAAGGCCGCTTAAAAGGCGGGCGCATCAACGCCGCAGCTACGATGAACGCCGGAGGAATGATCTCGCCGAGATGACGAGCAGGGAGCTTCTCACGGTGGAATACACGCCGCCGACGCGAAGCCACGCTAAAAAAAGGCGGCGATCAACGCCGAAGAAGTGGATGATCGCCAGAGGCGAATGATCTCATCAACGGACGGGCGAAGCCGCTTCGCTTTGCGGAATACGCGTCGCCGATGCGGAAGGCCAACGCCTAAAAGGCGGGCAGATCAACGCCATAAAGACGGATGAATGCCGTGAGGACGAATGATATCGTCGCCGGGATGGCGAGGAGCGCTTCGCTCGGCGGAATACGCGTCGTTGATGCGGAAGGCCAACGCCTAGAAAATTAAGTTTTTCTCTCCATTAAAATCGTTCGTTGAAATCTTCCCACCGGATAACGCACATGGACTTTGGGGATATATTTGGGAAGGCTCTTGGGTTGATTCGTCCGTTTGATTCTTCAAAAGGTTAGTAATTTCGTAACTCCTAGTTCCGCATGTTTAGGATTTACGTGAATTATGTGTACGCATGTTGTTTATTATTATGTTGAATTAATATAGGATTAATTCATGCTAGTAATTAACTGTTGAATTTAAATATGTATTTAAATAATCACTTCGAATAGATCCGGGCACCCCGATTTCCCCAACAACAACTTGTACGCTGTTACTCATACTGGTCACCGAAATATAATTATCTTGATATTTTATTAAAGATTATTCATATAGATGGTTTTTGCGTAGATGGTTTTTTGAAGGGTTGCCCGAAGTCATTGTATAAACTCGTTCGTAGCTTGGTTTCTTATTGTAATATTTTTAGTAGCTTAACTTCTTAACGTTATTGATATTCATAAGATATCATTCGTATTTAAACTTAGTATTTTGTTATAGATTGTTCTTACGCTTTTGCGTAGTTAATTTTGGTATTCATGGTAGATTCGTAGTATATTCACATTCATAGCTTGAATTCCTAATAGTACACTCTTGTTCATAGTTCGAATAATAATAACTTAGAATCTCCTTTATCAATAGCGGACAACATTGGTAACGACTTATAAGATGGAATCCTCATAATATCTTATACATCATAGTGGGACCACACTGGTAACGACTTACTATGTGCAATCCCCATTGTCTCATTTTCATCATTGTTGGACCACACTGGTAACGACTTACCACGTGCAATCCCCATTGTCTCCTTTATCGCATATCATATATCTCATATCATCATATCATAATCATAATCATAATCACAAGCTTATTTTTGAAACCTTATATTCTTATATATGTGTGTTCTTTGGTTATAGATTTGTGTTTATTTAGTCGAGTTCAGAATACACCAACAATCACTGTAACATAAACCACTGTATACAAATAATGTCACCCACCTTATAACTTTATAGATAAGTTAGAACTGTTTTTGAATACTTTTGCAGAAACCCTAGTTGTAGGGACGTCCCGAGCCTCTGGTCTGAAGCACTTCTCCCAGCACGTTTTCTTGAAAGTTTAATTATTATCAGAACCTCTTGATTCATTAATTACTTAATAATATTCTTCCTACCATAACTATTATAGAACAACTCATTTATATTTTAAACACTTATTTCACTTAACATTAAATAATATATATAAAGTTCAAAGATATTTTCATAAGTCTAGAGATAATATAAGTAACCATAGGCATGTATCTATGATAGATAATAATAATAATAGCACACACATGTACATTGTACTGTAGCAGTAATCATATATATTCACACATGCCACACAAATACACAAATTAATATTAACTAAGTTTATATATGCATAAGTGATAAGTAGGATGACAGTAATAATTATTATACTATATATGATAGTATACTTTTCCCACTTTTAAATGACAATTGATCAAATAAATGGAGTAGACTTGCAAACGCTAAATATTAATTTATGAGACAAGAACACGTCATTTTTCTATATATTTGCTAGAGATTAATAACCTAAAGTGAAAGTGTATTTTTTTAAGTATAATTTTACAATATTAATAGAATGCAAGTATATAAATTATTTCACAAATACATAATTAGATGATCAAAAGATTAGACACTTTATTAGTTAATTAAAATAAGTGTATACTTAGAGTAGTCTATGATTAAATAAATTTTATAAAATTATAAGATCAATAATTAAGTAGACAAATAAATACACATGTTGACATAAATGAGCATTTTAATTCATAACTTAAAAGTATAAAATATGTCTCAAGTTTAAAATTATAATTTCAGAATTTTATATAAGTTGTTGTTTTGTAAATTTAATTAATAATAATAATAATAATAATAATAATAATAATAATAATAATAGTATATAAGAAAACTATCAAAATTAATATTAGAATAATTAATTAGACACACAATCACATGTTATGTACCTACACCACACACCACACCACACCACAATATATTTATGGGATTTTTATTAAAAGAGCCTAGTCAACATAAAATCTCATTTAAAAGACCTTCATTCATAATTTTTTGTTTAAATAGCCTTCTCCTTAAAAATAGGACTTTTTGTATTAATGATATCTTTTAGTTAATTATATTTTTAGCCCCATAATTGAGGGTCTGCTGCAAAGTAAA
Organism: Stenogyne calaminthoides; assembly: GCA_037126765.1. Classification (NCBI taxonomy): domain Eukaryota; kingdom Viridiplantae; phylum Streptophyta; class Magnoliopsida; order Lamiales; family Lamiaceae; genus Stenogyne; species Stenogyne calaminthoides. Next base: position 29,966,086 of record JBBCBC010000013.1, read on the forward strand.
TTTAGGTTTAGCGGAGTTGTTCTAAAACCGTCGGAATGCACATACTTGGCTCACACACATGAAACGAAAATCTTCCACATCATATTTTATTTGAGTATTAAAATTACATAAAATAAAAAAGTAAATAAACTAATTATACTAAATATATAGAAAATTCTGAAATTTTTAAATAATATATAGAATATAATAAAATACAAAATCTGGAAAAGCTATTATTAAATCTTAAAAATGGCTATAAACTATGATTATATTAAAAAATCCTAAAAATATTATAAACGGTTAATAAATCATAAAAATATAATATTAGTAAATCCTAAAATGTTGAAATCATATTATTAAATCCTAAAAAATAACAAATTATGTTTAAAATACAATTTTTTAATAGAAAATCTAATACTTTTACGTATGGTTTTAAAAATAAATATCATGTAAATCTAAAAATTAAAAATTAATTTTAATGACAATTAAAACCCCGTAATTAAATCAAAAAAATCTGTTAATCAGCTTTAAAATAACAAAAAAATATAGCATTAGAATTTATATTTTTTAATTAATTATATAAAATTAAACTAAATTGAAACACATGAAGGTGGAAAAGTGATGAATTTATAGTCATACGTGCTCATAAGAATAATTGTTTGGCACCGATGTCGGTATTACAATTTATAGTGATTTCAACTCTTTATTTACATTTCCACATATATTTTTATGTTCAAAACAATAAAAAGCACGTGAAGTGATAAAATGATGAATTTATGATTGTAAGTGCCCCTAAAGATAATTATTTCGTTATAACGACAACTATGTCTTTATTACAATTTCTTATGATTTTAATCCTCTATTTATGTTTTCACTTTGAAAAATTATGAGTTTATAATCGTAAAGTCTCATAACGACTATCTTTGCGTTATAATGACACTCATGTCGTTATTAGATTTTCTTGAGATTTTCAACCATTATTTATGTTGTCCTATAATCTTTAAGTTAGATATAGTTAAAAAAAATGTGAAAGTGTGAAAATGATGAATTCATAGTCGTAAGTGTCCATAACGACAATATTTTCGTTATAACATCACCTATGTCGTTATTATAATTTATAGTGATTTTAACCCCATTTATGTTGACACATACCTCTTTATGATCAAAATAGTAAAAACACGTGAAGGCTGAAAAATGATGAATTCATAGTCATAAGTGTCCATAATGTCAGCCGTGTTGTTATAACGACACACATATCGTTATTCGAATTGAAAGTGAATTCGAAAACCTACTTTTTCCTGAAGTCCTCACTTTGTGATTTTAGAACATATTACAGAACATTAAGATTAGAGTGAACTGAGTTTGATTGAAAACTATTATAAAATTTCAGCACTTCTGCAAAATTATTACAATATGAAGAGTTAATGATCATATAATTGTAAACTGTCTGATAAACATGATCTTTGAAATGCAATCAATCCTCTAAGTATGGGTACAACAGTGATGGAAGTTATATTTTTGTCATGTAGTAGATATGAGTTTGTTTGTACCCATATGGCCATGTGTCCCGTTATAACGTATACGAGTCGTTATTCTATTTTTTTAGTGTTTTCAAGCCCTTATTTTTATTTTACACATTTGTGGTCTTAAACAAGAAACAAACATGTGTAAATTGGCAACACTAAATTTATAGTCGTAAGTGGTCATAACAACAATTGTGTCATTATAACGACATATAGGTTGTTATTCGAATTTTAAGAGAATTTGAAAACCTAATTTTCTCGAGGTTCTCAATTTTCATTTTATAACATATTATTCTATGAACACTTAGCTTAGAGTGAATCTGAGTTTGATTGAGCATCAATATATTTCCACCACTTCTACAAAAATGTTACAATGTGAAGAGTTTAATGTTCATTAAATTGTGTTTCATCATATGAACATGACCTACGAAATGAAATCAACATATCTATAATAGAGTGTTGGAAGCTATATTGTGATCGTATAGTATATACGAGTTTGTTTCTACTCATAGCGACACACATTCCGTTATAACGTCATACGAGTCATAAGTACATTTTCTAGTGTTTTCAAGTATCTATTCATATTTTTTTTCACATTTATTGTCTTAAATATATTACAAACACGTGAAGTTGGGTCAATAGTTAATTTATTATCGTAAGTGGTCATAACAACAACTGAATGGGTATAATTAATGTATGCATGTCGTTATTCATGTTTTGAGAAGACCCCTACACTGATATATATCTTTAGAGAACGCTTGTTACATGGGAAAATAAAGGAAAAGATGGAAATATAAATCTTTTCAAGTGTTTGGTATAATTGATGGTTTTTACCTTTGGTCACTTTCTTTTCTCATTTTGGTATGATTATACATCCCACATCCTAGGTGGTATTCATAATATCAAGCATAATCTCATGATGTCAATTGACTTATATAAATCACAATTTAAATACATCATAATAAACACTTTGAAATGGTCAAATATAACACATGAGTAAGTAAATATCACATGATTTTATATCCATCCAAATTCCATACTACTAAACAAACGATTTCTTATAGGTGCTATTAAATGAAAAGAAAAATTTGCCCTGCTGCTCCATTTGCCTATGAGAAGAACCTTGTGGTAAAGTGTGCTTGAGAGAAATTAATTGTCATACTTTCTAAAGTTTATTCAGTTGAGAAAATATATATTCATTGTCATTATTCGTTGGTTTCTCCATTTCTGTAATCCTACCAATTTACAAATCAAAGAAAATAAAAATTTCTTACTAAACAAAATGTAACAGTTTGGAAAACACAACACATGATCAAAAATTCAAGTGTCCAACAAAAAGGCTGCTAATTTATATTAGGAATTGGTCAATGTTAAGACTTCTGTCATTGCTGATTCTTTTTATTAAAATTGCACGAAGTCAGAGGATATGATCATTTAGACTGAGAAATGTATGTAAACTGCAATAATTGATAATGATGAAAGGATAATTAGTATGTACTGACAAAGTCATTAATTATTTAGAGGAAAACGAAAAGAGACACGCTTGCATGAGAAGGTCTCATGGTGAGACGGGACATAAGTTGGGCATTGACGTTTTAACACTTTGGGAGGAGTGGGTGTGATTTGTGCTAAATTGTACCCCGTCTCATGTATGAGACCGTCTCATATGAGTTTTTTTTCAAACGGAAAGGTTCATCAAGCAATTAATACTACACAATCTAAATTTCTCATCATTGATCATACACTACATGTTTATCATGCATTCTAATATGCTAATATTGTTTACAAAAAATAGATGAAGCTAACATATGTTGTTGCAAATGCAAATTAAACTGCAGCATCCACCATGCAAAAATGCAATCATATGTAAATATAATGAGTAGGTACAGTAAATGCAAAATTACAGCATCCACCATACCTTAATTCAAGCATATTTTACATTAATGTAGTACACAAAAAGATTAAGATAAACAGATTGAAATATAATTGTCATTTCAACTCATTATTAAATCAAATTTATTATGATTGAAATGATGCAACGTATTCCATTAAAACCCATCAATAATCATGACCATGGCATACACAAAATTGAGGTAATTTTACATAAAAGTACTCTCGCAGTTGTTTCAGTGTACATAATTATTCTCATACTTTCTTCTTCATAGTGTATTTCTGTATTATTTTCTTTGGACAAAGATATCTTTTAATTCAAATCCACTACAATAAAAAAGCAGAACCAGAATTTACTTAGAACCCACTTGATTTCATTCAGGCATTATATCAAACACATTAGTAGTAAAAGTGCAAAAACTCATTTCATCATATATTTTCTACCTTCACCCCAAGAAACAAGAGTTCTCTTAGGAATTATATCAAATAACTAACCTATAACTGTTTGAACATAATTTTCAGGAACTATTGAAGACCCACTTCAGAAACGTTACTCTCAGGATTGGATTGGACCTGATTGGCACTGCTCATCATCGATGAGCTTGACATAGTCGCTGCCCAAAACGTCTGCATTTCAGTTGGACTGGGTGTTGACGTGTTGTGCGTTCCACGAAGGGAACAAGAGAAGGTAAGAAAAGTTCTCTTCAGCCTTCAAATTTTTCAAATGGAATGAGAAGTTGTGTCTAAAAGTTCAAATATTACTTAGAACTTGAGGCTAATGTGCAAATTATGAAAATATTTAGGTTAAAATTCAAAATAATAATTTAAGTTTGCCTTTTTAAATTGAGGAAGAAAATTAATTTTGGTCAAAGGCCATTTAAACAAAATTTAATCTCATTGAAGCTGCCACAACTAATTTCCCTATATTTATTTATAGACAATAATAGTAGCATTAGCTACACTTAATTAGATATCACACACGCACACAGCGCACGCATCTTCTTTCTCTCTTTCACTTCATTTTTGGTTTTTGTTTTTCGACACAGACACACTTCACTCTCTCCATTGGCGGACACATGTATAATTGCCCCCACCTCAATTTTCAGTGCAAAATATCGTATATAGTCCTCAAAATTTTTAAAATTTTATAAATATTTTTAACACTACAAAAAATATAGAATATTGTCTATGATTTTTTTAACATACATGCCTATAAAATTTTCGATAAAAATAATTTCGCCCTTGAATAGTTATGATTGCTTACCATAAATTTTTTTTAATTATATAGACAATTTCAATCCCCAAATTACAAATGGGTAGACAATTTACTCGTAGGTAATTTATTTGTCTTTAAGAATCCGTAGACAATATGCTTAAAATGTTAAAATTTCGTAGGCAATTTGTAGGGTATAAGGTATTTAAAGATGTAACTATATTGTAGAAAAATTTCGCAATCATTTTAGAAAAGTAAATTTTATATTTTTTTGTAGTGTAAAAATTAAACACGATAATAAATGAAGAAATGCAAATTTAGCAAGTTGTCATGTTCAATTGATATTCAAATTATTAATTAATTATAAATTAGTTTTTATTTTAAATATTTTTATCGATTTTTTTTTACCATGGCTGAACTACATTCCTGTGTCCGTCCCTGACTCAATCAATCCTTTTTGATTCACAGAGACAACAAAGATGAAGATGGGACACTCATCTACAACTCAAAAGCAGATTTAGAAGATGATTCAGTTTTAGTAGAAAATGGAGGGTTTTTAACCGTAATTTTTTCGACGAAAATCGACGGCGTTCCGAGGTCCGATCGTTAAATTAATTGAGGGGTTTTGTTCTCCTCGTCAAGGGCTTTCAATTGGTACCAGAATCGAGACCAACCGTGCGGCGGTACGACGGCGGCGTTTTTGGGAAAGGTAAGATTCGAAACTTTAAATGTCAAGTAATCTCAAATGAAAGGTTATATGAATGATCGGTTTGTGTATTTGAAATCCTTGTGTTGAGGGAATGATTTTGGTGTATGGATTGTGTATCACGGCGAATATCGCCGGCGGTCGTTTTCCGGCGTGTTAGACGGCGGCGTTGAAAGGTCGAATTGGTTCGAATCTGTATACTTCAATTTCATGAATTTATTTCTCTCTCATCTTAAGTTGGATTGCCACGAATTTTGGACATGTTTAAGTTCATCCTTAATAGGTTAATAGGGATTAATTTCATAATTTTCTTACTTCCACAACTATGAGAAAACAGAGGATCAAAAACTCTGTTCTCTTATGCATACAGAATGAACACATGATTTTCAATATTTTATTTCTCCTTCGTCTGAAATCCGATGATCATGAATTTTGGATATGTTTTAGTTCACTAGCAGAAGGAGAAGCATAATTAATTTCATAATTTTCTGAGTTGTGGAACATAGAAAACGAAACACTAAATTCATTTAAGCACAAGAAAGAGTTATTAGTTGTAACCTCTTGTAATTTCCTTGTTGGTTTCTTAGTTCTTGGGCGAAATTTCCGGTAAATGAAAGTGTTTGGAGCTGATGAAGTGTAGGAAGGTGGAGGCTATCTTCTGGTTGTATGGAAGTGTATCAAAACCTTGGATATGGAGGGAGAGGAGCTGCTGAAACTTGCTAGTTTGGAGAGGAGATGATGTTTGGGGCTCTTGCTGCTGAATTGTTTAAAGGGGGAGGAATGAGGATGGTGTTTGGTTACTACCAGCTCAGTTGATGATGGAAAAATGATAACATGAATTTGACAACAAGAGACAAGAGTACTCTCCTTTTATAACAGGAAGATGTACGGATGAATACTAAATTTTGTATACCTATTATGTATATACTTACTATGCAAAATATCAGTATGTATAATTAGTAGATGAATGTATTATACCTTCAAATAATTATTGAATTATGTAAGTATGGCATATAGTATTAAAGTTGCAGGCTTGCAGCTTGGCTTTATAGTTTAATTTTGTGTTTGTGCATTCCTCCATATATTATAGGAAGCGTTGGTCTTGGGCCTTTCTCATTATATTTAATAAGATGAGAAGAGCCATATTTTTATTAATCTATTAAGGAAGGGACAAGTCCCGGCCCAACTACATATTAAGTGTACATTTAAGTTAAAGGAAAACTAATGATTTGAGCTTTTAAAATTTTATACTAAATTTAAATAAAATAAGAAAATGTTATCTAATTCAATTTTATATTATGCTTTATTGAGTTGGTTATTATAAGTTCAATAAAATGATCTCTAATACTATTAGTTAGGCTTCTTTCGGTTTAAACTTCATATACTAATATAAATATTTGATCAAATTTTATATCCCTTTATTTCTTATTAATTTTGGGACGGGGTGTTACAAATTATGCACATGTATTACAATTCTGCACACATTAAGAACACATGCACCAAAACCCAACCTGGACTTAATCAAATATTTCTATACATTGATTTAAGGAAATACATAATCTAATAAAATGTGGTATTTTTTTGAAAACTCACTCTTGAACCCATCCAAACGGGCTTTCAATGCAGGAATGAAAATTGGTCGATTCCGACTGGCAATGAAAAGAGGGCAAAACGGCTATTCAGTTCGGATTTTTAGTTGTGTATTTTGGGTTGCAATTCTGATCGGATTTGGTAGGTATTCTTTCAGTTTCTTGAGAACTGAACCTGGTGTGCAGATTCTGATCTAGTCCTGTTACGTGCAATACTGGCCGGAATTTGTGGCGTGCAGATTCGAATTTTCCGACGTGTTGGTTGATTTTCTGGGCGGAGTTTGTGATTATTTTTCCGGCGTCGTGCAGTTATGAGCCAGGGGCACTTGAGAGTGTTACAGGAGTTTTGATTTGAATGGAAAGGTGAGATAATTAGGGATAATAAATTGCATTAATGAATTGAGAGAAAAATTCGCAATTTTCATATATTTTTTACACATGATTTTCGAATTTGTTGACTCGTGATATTTACGAATTTGTTGTACTATAAAATAAATTCAGGAAGCCCAATTATTTGTATTAATATTTAAGGGTACTTATGCCTTTCCTATCTCTTTTTTGTATCTAGGAGTAAGTTATTAAATATGTAATATCTTATAGTAATATCTCTCTATAAATGGTACCTATTTGTAACTCCCCCAATTTTTATATATCATTACAATTAAGATGACCTAAATTTTTTACCTATGGATAATTGTGACACAATCTTAATTTCAATGATTTGAGTTCGTTTATCAACTTTGGGTGTCATTTGTTTGAAATAGAAAAAATATACTAATTTATGAAAAATCTCTTATCTAATAAAGGCGAATCACCTACAATGAATATGGTGTCTTTATTTCATATCTCTGAATTTTTGTGAAAATTTATTTATGGTATTATTATAGTATATGCTGGATACATGTATTTCATATACTTTGAAAATTTGTGTATTTATTTTAGTCAAATTCATATTAATTAGATATATGAATTTGTTAATAAATTTACATATATGTAGTATAATACTACATCCGTTCCAACCTTTAAGGTTTTCTTTCCATTTTTTTTGTCCCAATCTTTAAGGTTTCTTTCCTAAAATGGAAATACACTTTATCACTTTATCACATCACTTTATCACTTTATCACATAAAATACTAATAAACAACTCTTTCTACCCCCAACTACCCATCACTTTTTCACTTTATCACATAAAATACTAATAAACAACTCTTTCTAATCACTATTCCCATAAATCCTTATGAACAGTAAAAAAGCCTTAAAGAACGGGACGGAGGTAGTATGTATTATATTGAATTAATATATTATTTTTAAAAAAAATTATTTTTTATGTAAAACTCTATTTAAAAATAATCTCTTTATAGTAATTTTTTTCAGTCCCGACAATATGCTACATGGAGTTTTTACTGTAATTGCATCTAGTTAGCTAGCTAGTGTATACATCACTAATTAATTATTGATATTATCGTATCATATATATATGTGACATATATTAATTTAATAAAATAAAAGATACAAACATTAATATGAATTATGAAATAGAAAATTTCTGGCCAAAAAAGAAAATATATTCAATATCAACATTTAACATTACCAATATTGTTATATGGCAAAATTTTGTGTGAATTTTTTTTATCGTGCAATTAGTTTGTATTTTGTATGTATTTAAGTCATATGAATTATTTTATTAAAAAATATTAATTTGATAGTATCAATTATTTTATTTATTATTATTTTTTTGAAAAAATTAATTATTTTATTATAAAGTATTAATTAGTTGCTTGGTAGAATTGGTTAATTTATACGATATAAAATTGTTATGTCTCGTATATTAAACGACTATGTATACCTAACTATTTGGTTCATAGTTGGAACTCCATAAACTCATGGATTAAATGGTACATGTCTCATGTACGCAAGGGCTTATAATGTACCCTAGGAGCACCGGACCCAAGCCCAAAGCAATTTTTTTACAAATTCTTTATATTGTGTGTATTATTTATAAATAATTTGAATTTTGTTAAAGAAAAATACATTTATGTGTCTTTATCAAAAATAAGTAATGGAGGAATAATTTAGATATTCCATTATATTCTGTGTAATCTTAAATTATATTATATATAAAGGAATTTTTTATGTATTAATCGTACCTGAAGAATATGTTCTTTATTTCTGCATATCGTTTAACAAATTTTAAATTTTAATCCAGTCCATTGGAACTCAACTTAATGAATTCAATAAACTTTATTTTTAAAGTTAAAAAAATCTAAAAATCAAAACACTTATTTATCAAAATCTCAATTCCAATTTTTTTTTTAATTATTTCACTCTACATATATAAGTAACTTAAAACACAAACTATCATTTTATTTGAATTCGCTCATAGATTGATTAGCAAAAATATTGTGTTTTGTTCTTTTATTTTGACAAACTAAATTTGCTATGTTTATATTACACATGAGACTTACTAATTAAGTTAACAAATAATATTTTTGTATGTTTAATAGCAAAATTAATATTGTATAATTAGTTTTATACATGACTTAAAATTTCAATTTTTTCGGGCTTTATTTAATTTAACCGCTAAAGTATTATAACTTTGGTATCTAACTATTTTCCCTATTGATTTTTTTTCTAGCTAATCTCATTATCAATTTTGAGTGAGTCCCATGTGCACCAGAAGCACAGTGCATACGTTCCATAGTGTATTTTAGAACCATGCAACTTGTTACACTGAAATATGTAATTTATTTACACTGAAAAGTGAATTTATTTTTCATATTAACAGTTGCACGATTAAGTGTAAGCAAGTTGCATATTTCAATGCAACAAGTTACATGATTCTAAAATACAATATCGAGTGCACAATGTTCCTAGTGTATACAAGAATTATAAGTTATCAATTTTTGGATCGCCCCCTGCATGAATGAGATCGTCTTATCATATAAGGGGTTAATTGCAGAAGTGGTCCTATGAGAATGAGTGCTCATGAAAATAGTCATTTTTTAAACAAAAATGGTCCCTTACGAATTTTCCATCCAAAGTTAACAAAAAATTAACGGTTGGGCAATTTCTGTAAAAAAAAAACTTAACGGAATGTGAAAGTCACAAAATTAAAATATTTATAAAGACTAACTATATTCAATATAAAATTTAGTTTAAATTTAAAAACTAAATATTACCAGTCCATCTTCTTCATCGTCTAGCTTCTGCTATTTTTTTTCCCAAAATTGCACTCAAATACTTTGGACACCCCATGATGCCCTGTCGCCACCAACATCATATCACGTTACCCCACTCAACCAGCCGGCCCAGCCCCACTCCCAAGCTATTTATTTTACCAGAAAATAGAGTTCAGAAACGGTCTAAATTGCAAAAAAATAGGATGAGCATTCAAAATTTGAAGATAAATTAGAGATTGAAATATAAAATTGGCTAGGGGCTTTTAGTCCTAGCATTGAGACAAGGCACGAGCGAGTCTAATATTTCATGTGGGATTTAGGTTGGGTTTGGGGCGGCAGCTGAGCAGCGGAGGGAGAGGGTTGAAGTGCAGGGAGAGAAGGGAGGGGAGATATTTTTTAATATTTAAGATTATATATAAATTATTATTTGATTTGAAAAAAATATGCTTTGTATTTAAAATACAAGTTAATATATATATATATATATATATAGTATTTCAAAATCCTTTATATTTCTTTTCAATCTATAGCAAGGTTTTATTTAGTTGACACAAATTATTTTTTGTATTTATAATATATACAAATTCTATATTATATTCTACATGTTGCATTTATTATTCACTTAGTTCGAGTTTTTTCAATTATATAAATTATACATAATTTATTATTAGTTTAAAAATATTTATTTTTTTCTATTTTAAATTATTTACTAATTATATATAATTTTATTTTTATATTTTAAAAAATTATTATTTTATTCGAAAAAAATATTATTTGTATTTATATACATATTTTATATTTATTTTTAATATTCAAATTTTAAATAAATTATTTAGCTTTTAAAAAATATTTATTGTGTTTGTAATCTTATTTAAATTCACTATATAATTTTTTTTTAAAGACAATCAATTACAATAGTTTCCTAACATAATCAATTACAATAATTCTTTCTACCATTGGACACATGACAACATCATTTCATCTCGATGTAGACTGGAACCGCAATCACCACAAGAGGGGAACCACCCGAAACCGCAACCGGAACCGCAACCCAACAACAAGGGGACCACCACCCCACAAGAAGAGGACCACCACAAGAGAATAATCTGTGTCTCAAACCCGAGACCTCAAGATCTCAGGTGGTGGAGCTCTAATCACTTGACCACAAGAGGGGGACCACCCGAAACCGCAACCGGAACCGCAACCCAACAACAGGGGGACCACCACCCCACAAGAAGAGGACCACCACAAGAGGGAATAATCTGTGTCTCAAACCCGGGACCTCAAGATCTCAGGTGGTGGAGCTCTAATCACTTGAGACTATCCACACTTGACCACTATATAAGTTTACAATTAATTTTTAAATTAAAATTTTCATTTTATTATATAAATTAAATTTTTTAGTAATAATTCAAAAAGTAATAGAAACCGTTAGAAATTTAACGGTTGGGACCATTTTAAAAAAAAAAAACGTGGAACTAAAACTGCAAATACAAAATTCACATGGGATCATTTATATAATTAACCCTCGTATAAGTATAACGTAGTAGAGCTAGCTAGATTTGTTGTATATGCACTAGACTAGTATAAAAGCTGGAAAGAGGCAGGCACATACATCCATTTTCTTAAAATGGCCCTCTCCATTTCCAAGCTTCATTCCCTTCTTTCTTTAATAGCATTCCTTATGATGTAGCAAGCAAGGTGCAGTCACAGGTCACAGTTTCCTTCGCCTTTGATACCTTTGACTCCAACTCAACCTACTTAACCTATCAAGGCGACGCCACCGTCCCACCAGGTGATTTTTCATGTTTCATTAGTAAAGCCTTGAACCACAAGACGAGCCTTGTGACGTTCAATAGTACCATCTGCATGATATTTAGTCCGGAAAACCCATTTAGACCCGACCACATTTTCATTTGAGGGACGCGGAACGAGATCCCATGTGTTGTTGTTACGAAGAGCAGCTAACTCCTCGTCCATAGCAGCAATCCAGTGAGGAAACTTTGCAGCCGATTTGAACCCTTTAGGTTCAGTAGAGGCAATAAGAGCCATATGCAACGGAGTATTTGCCAAGTCCGCGACGTATTTTGGCTTGAAGATACCTGACTTGGCCCTTGTTATCATAGGATGTGAGGAGTGAACAGGAGGAGGAACAGGCGGAGCATTATGTGATGTAGATTTTCGTGCTTGGGGAGCTGAAGGAGGCTCAGGAGCAGACGGTGCGGGCTGAATAGGTGGACTTGGAATATCCTAGTCACAAATGGTGCATGGCGGAGAGGAAGACACGGAAGTAGGTGGAACTGGACAGGACTGGGAAGTAGGTGGAACTGGAGCTGTAAATTGGGATGGTGGTAGCGAATCATCCAAGAAAGATGAGAGATCCAGAGTCGAAGAAGTTTCCGTGGTACCTGAGAATGGAAAGGTGTGCTCGCCAAACTGAGCATGACGATAGATGTAGACACGTGATGTAATTGGGTCTAAGCACCGATATCCCTTATAATTGCTGCTATAACCAATAAAAATGCAGGGGATACTTCGTGGAGCTAATTTGTGCGCTGCATAGTCTCGCAAGTAAGGATAAACACGAAACCCAAATGGATGGAAATTAGCAAAATTCGCGGATGTGGAGTAAAGTAGCTCAAATGGTAATTGCCATCCAACAACGGAGTGGGTAGCCTGTTAATAATAAATACTGAAGAACTAAAAGCATCAAACCACAATCGAGAAGTTGCATGAGCATTAAATAACATTGCAAGTCCAGTTTCAGTTATATGCTGGTGTTTACGCTCAGCCCTACCGTTTTGTTGTGGAGTATATGGGCAAGAAACCTTGTGATGGATGCCATGTTTAGAAAAAAATCTCGAACACTTGCATTTAGAAATTCAGTACTACCATCGCTTTGAAAAACTTTAATAGTCCTGGAAAATTGTTTATGCACAAAGGTAGAAAACGAACCAGGACATCATAAAAATTAGACTTGCAACGTAACGGATAAAGCCATGTGAATCTACTAAAATCATCCACAAAAATAACATAGTAACGATAACCATCAGAAGATATAACAGATGCCGGACCCCATAGATCACAATGCACTAAATCCAAAACAAAAGTAGCACGCTTCTCATTAATATGAAATGATAAATGTTTGCTCTTTGCCAACTGACAAGAGTGACATAAAGTTGGTTTAGGCAGCACAGAAGTAACAGATAACCTTCCACTTTTATTTAAAAAGGAAATAGTATCAAACGAGACATGCCCTAAATGAGCATGCCACAATTCAAAAGATGCTCTAGGACTCGAACGGATAGAAGCAGCAAGAGCAGAACGACCTTTGTCCAACACATATAATTCATGTTCACGCCTTCCTCAGCCCAAAATTTCCTTGGTAACCCGGTTCTGAACAATAAAAGAATTGTTAGAAAATGTAACATCAACAGGTAAGTCCAAAGTTAATTTGCTAATTGATAACAAATTCTTTTTTAGTTCAGGGACAACCAATACATTCCGCAACATAATACCATTTGATAGAGTATGAAAACCAGAGTGCGAAATACGTAAAGATGAACCGTTACCAACAACAACACCATCAGAACCAGTATAGGGGGTGACAGAATTCAAGGTAGAGGCATGCGGCGTCATGTGGGCTGATGCGCCAGTGTCGACGTACCAATCGGATGCAGGGGAAGGGCCAATGGAACAACCTGCACTAAACGCTTCTGCAAAATTTGCAGTGTCTGGAGGAGTGCGGGCTTATCGTTGATTGCAACGATCCCCGTAATGGCCCTCAAAGTGGCAAATTTGACAATGCGGGGGTCGACGATATCCACCTTTACCACGACCCCCAGGCTGGGAGCGACCACCAGAGCTGCTGCCACGGGAATTGCCTTGGCTAGGCGGACGTCCTGAATTGTGCTTGGAACCAGAAGAGGAACGCTGGTTCGTATGAGCCACAAATGCAGCGGATGAGGAAGAAACCAGAAGAGGCAAAACGCTGGTTCGCCATTTGTGAGCCACAAATGCAGCGGATGAGGAAGAATCACCCTCAATAGATTTGACCCGATAAAACCACAAATGGCCTTAAAAGAGCCGGCCAAATTCATTGACTGTATGGAAGGAGATCGGCAAAACGAGGGCTTCCCAGATTGCACGGGACGTGTCACAACCAATGACAAGTGCGATGGTTTCCTCTGTGAGAGAGGAGAGAAGAAGACTGGATATGCGGCGATCCTTAATTTTCCAAGCTGTATATTCGGGATTTGGCGACGGCGCTCCGTCTGAGCCAGCAAGGGTGGGCGACGGAGGTGCCTTGGAACCGTCAATGAAGCCAAGTAATTCCTGACACTCGAAAACAGACGTGACCAGCGTTTTCCATTGCAGATAATTCGAAGATGTGAGTTTTATCGTGAGCAAGTGGATAAGGGTCGAGAAGGGTAGAGTTTCAGAGGCAATAGGATCAGTTGGAGCCATGAAAATGGATGTGCCAGGAAACAGCGAAGAAGATGAACCATAAAGTTTTAAAAGGAAGAGAGAATTGTTGGAATTTTTGGTTTTGATTCAAATCCAAATTTGGGTGAATGAGAAATTAATGTCATTTAATATTTGGATAAATACATTTATGAATGTATTTATTATGATAATAGTAAATTGTGACAAAAATATTTTATACCAAATGATGTGTCTTTTAGGAAATTGATTCATACCTTTTGGTGAATAGTTGTCAATTTTCAAAAGATTGCGACTTTTGAAAAAATGAAGTTTATGGTGAAGAGTGACAACTATTATCTATGATTTTTGGAAGTCTATATAAAGACCCACATTGTTCATTTCATTTCATCGGTTGATTGATTTCAATAATCAATTTTATATCGATCAAAAAGACAACTTTATGAGTTGTCAAGACATCCAACTATAATTCTGCATACATGGCATTCTAGAATTGTAGTATTTGCATTAGAGTCATGTCATGAAAGTTCCGGATACTTGAGTCCGTTCGCCGATAGTTCCGATTCGTAGTGCAGCTGTCGGAAAGTTTTAAAGTGATTGTATCTTGGGGGCGATTGCCATGATACCATATTGCACCGGAGTCCGGGGCAATATCGCCTTACGGAAAGAGAGTTCAACTCTTGCCTCGACTTTACCGTGTCAGTTTCTACATAGTCATCTTCTTTTAAACACACCTAATAATTTTTCCAACAATCGTAAGACGATATTTGTGTGTATTCGAAACTGGCTAATGCTACTATTTTAACCATATTGGTTATGCCAAAAGCCCGATGGTTATACTGGAATTTTACCAGGCAAGTTTTTTTTTTTTAAATTTTTTGTGAGAATTAAATTGATTTTTTGTGAAGTGATCATCTGCAAAATTGTTTGTCCTCTTTCACTGATCAGGTTGGATAAACTCCAAAGAATGATTTGGAAACAAAGTGACGCTCATCCCTTGGAGGCATTTCATCGAACACGTGCTGATGCGGTTTTCGGCAGAACCGGACGTCACCTGTACGGTGTATATCTGGCAATTCTGCAAAATGACGCCATTAAAATTTGGGTGACGTCCTTTGACTCTTTCTCGAATGAACACAGCGGTTCAGGATTGAGGGAGAAAGAGACGTGAGAATGGCGTCGGTTCTGAAAACACCCTGCGGCGGACGCATCGCGGTGGTTGTCGGCGCCGCTGGGGTTCCAAGTGAATGGCGGCGGCAGTAATGGCCGCACAAATACACGCTTGGCGGTGCGGATCTGTAACCATCGATGATGTAGCGATGATTGGGAGTGAAACCATGTCGCTCCAGATCCGGCGATTCGCCCTAGTCATTAAACCCATTCAATTGCAAGCGGTGCAATTGAGAGATGTCAGAAGTGATTCATCTGTTCCTTTTCATCTCTGAATTGCTCCGTCGATTGAATTGCTGGGTAAAAGGTCAATAATATCTTGACTGATGAATGGGCCTATAATGATAATTATTAATAGGAACCAAATTGAATAAAAGAAAACAATTTGGCCTTATTAATCTTTTGGGCTGAATGCAAACTAATATGATTAGGCTATTGGTATTTAGATTGGGCTGCTTGTTCAATCATTAAACTAGCAAAGATTTAATTTCTTGGGCCGAATTAATTAATGGATTAATTTATTTAATAATACTTGAGGTATTATTAATACTTTTGGTTGACTTGTGTAATTCGCTTGAGAATTATCGACGAGTAAATGGTGGCAATTGAGGCCCCATTTGGAAAGGTACTTGAAATGACTCGTAAAATTCATTTTAAAATTATTCACGTTTAAATGGTGACAATAAAGGCCTCATTTGTAATTGCGCTTGAGAGCGCAAATTATGGATTAGATTTAATCCAAAAATATTATTGACTCGCAATGAAGAATTATTTAAGAGTTAAAAGGCGGCATTACGAGCCCACTTGAAATTGAATTTAATTTTGGTATTTTGACCATTATTAAATCAAAATTTCAAACTCGAATTTGTTGGGACTGACAAAATTACAGATTTTAAGATCCAACAAAAAAATTTGAATTTAATGGTGAATTCACAAAACATTTGGTTTTCCAATTTGTTTCGAGATTATGTCCAAATTAATATTTGGTGAATATTTTGGTGAATATTAATTGGACCAACAACTCGAATGTGGGGATGAAGTCTCGCCATAGATACATCCGAATGTGGGTTGGAAAGAGATCACTCCATGGATACATTCGAATGTGAGGTTGTTAGCAACGGCGTAGCCTTGAAGTTATTAAGATGTTTGATTTCTATAATAAAGTAGAAGTACAAATTTGAGCATAGTAATTTTATACAAGAAGTATGAATCACACTCGATTCCATATTCAATTTATGCATCTTCATAGAGTTAATATCATTTTTAGTCCTGTAACTTTGGACGATTTCAATTTTAATCCTGTAACATTTTTACTTTTTCAATTTTAGTCCATGTGTCAATTTTAGTCTTTTTTTTAATCGAAAATATTAGAATCTCGTCGGAAATAAGCATGTGCTCCTCACACGACACTTCAAAATTGATCTTTTTTTTTTGTTATATGACAGTTCAACTGTGTAGGTCGCTGAAAAAATAAAAAAAATCTCAATTTTAAAGTGTCATGTGAAATGCACATGCTTATTCCGGCTAGATTTTGGCGAAATTATAAAATCTCCGACCAAAAGGGACTGAAATTGATACATTTATGACTAAAATTGAAAAAGTAAAAAGTTACAGGACTAAAATTTAAATCGTTCAAACTTATAGGACTAAAAATGATATTATACATGTGCATCTTCATACGGTGAAAAAAGTAGTACAGATTTCAATTAACTCACAATTAACCCACAATATTTGTTATTAGAGAAAATGATGATACAGTTAAATTAAGGAGGAATTATTTAAATACAAAAAAAACTTTATATTTTTTTTGTGCCTCCATGACTCTAATCATGCTTTTAAGTCAAAATGATGTGTGAATTTTAATATGAAACTCTATCTCACTCCCTCAATACTAATACATGTAATTTGACTGCAGGTTCCAAATTTGTGCTTCTTATAAAAACCGAGGCACAGGGTACCCCACAGGGAATCAGCGTGGGGCGAGTGTTGCTATCCACGCCACTGCAACTGTGGGAAAGAGCCACTCAAACACAAGCCTCCTTCGAATCCCACGGGATCCAAATTTCCGCCACATCGGAATCGACATCAACTCGTGGAGATCCAGCAATGTTACGAGGTTCGAGGGTGCGGGCACGTTAGGGGAAGTGATGACCTCAAAGAGCGGGCACGAAAATGATTAGTGTTTTTGCGTTTACCAACACGACGACTTTCGCGGTCAGCTATGCGTTTGACTTGAGGTCCGGAACGGGTTCAAGTTGGAATTTCGGGGGCCTAGCTGCAAGTTTTGACGTTCGCACGTGGCGTTTCGTATCCACCCTGCGCTAGAGGATCGAGGTTCAGTGATTTATATATATGTGCGCGCTCGCATGATGTATCTATATATATATACACACTGTAATAAGATGAGGAATTGAGCATCTATATATATATATATATATATGCAAATAAACATATAAACATCGATCATAATGTGAGAAATTTTGTTATATATATTTATTTAGAATTTTTAGTGTTTTATATTAAATCTCTTGATTCCTTTCAAAGGGATGATTTGTAGAGGTGTGAAATTATGTCGTTTATATAATTTTTTGGTAGTGTCCCGGAGTCTTAGCGCGCTTAATATATTATATTTTTCCTACAATTTGATAGTAGGGAGGCAATGGCAATTTATATGGATGAAGGATTTGATGGTGTAATTAAGTGTGAAATGATTTGATTTGATACAATTAAACATTAATTAAACATGTATTTATGAAAAAAGGTAACATATATTTATTTTTTAGAATTTGGGG
Organism: Stenogyne calaminthoides; assembly: GCA_037126765.1. NCBI lineage: Eukaryota > Viridiplantae > Streptophyta > Magnoliopsida > Lamiales > Lamiaceae > Stenogyne > Stenogyne calaminthoides. Next base: position 29,984,570 of record JBBCBC010000013.1, read on the forward strand.
TTATACTCTCGTATCTAGATCTTGAAATTTCAAAAGGGATGACTTGGGTCTCAAATGTATATATTAACCATCAATCATTTAATTATTTAATTTTGAGAATTAATTTAGCAAATTCTCAATAGATAATTAATTAATTTAATATGATATGATCGAAGGGATTAAGATTTTGCGCATAAATTATTTTATTTGATTGATTTGCCATTAATTTCCTCTATTTTGTCAAATTTAATTCGATTTTCCACAAATTTTTGGATGCTTACACCAAAATTTGGACATTAGACAAAGTGTTAGATTCTAATACTATGAAAACAATTTATTTCATCTAAAAATATAAATTTAAATAGATAATTATTAATTTAATTGATTTATTTATTTTTTATAAATATATAACATGTTGTCATTTAAGGATAGTCATAAATAGATATTATAAAAAGGACTTAGTGTTGGATATGTGTTATATATAATTATAAAAAAAAAGTTAAAAAAACTTAAAATCATACCATTCAAAATGCAAATTAAGATCTTAAAAAAAGAGTAACATAAACAATATATAGAAAATCTATAATTTGAAAAATATATAATATTAAGAGTTATAAACAAAAAAATAAAGAAAAATTTACAATTATTCTTGACGAGTTCTCATATTTTAAAAGTGGTTCAAAATGTTATCGTAGCTCATTTTGCCAATATTTTCATTGCTTAGTTTGACAACATATTTCAATTTCACACCTAGGGACTGAGCCAGGATTTCATCGCAAAGGGGACACAATTTTCTATTGAGTAAGGGTGACAAAATTTTAAAATTCCAACGAGGCTGAAATGAGAAAATTTTACGATTTTAAAGTATAAATATAAAATTCTCTACATATATAGCACAATTTTTTTAAATCATAATAGGTTTGCCACCCGCTAGACTTGTCTCTGTCAACACCACCATGCTATGTAATATAGATATGATAAATTATCTATCATTAATTATATATGAACATGGATATATGAATTGTGAAAAATTAATGTAATTTGATGGATGATAAAATAATTGAAGCAAAAATATGTAAATTAAATACTATAAACCCAGAAATCAAATCTGATGGAAATACCAATCAACCTCCCTGATTTAGAACCACGTTTTCACAAATTGATATAATATTACTTAAGTTAAAAGTAATACAACTCATTGCAAATTGAAATATATACCCAACATTCAAATAAAATATTACTTTTACAATTTTATAAAATAAAATAAAAACATCAATTATTATTCATTTAAGAGTACAAAATAATTGAAAATTTTCAATTTGAGGGTACAATTGTATTAAAAAAAAAAACGTATATAGATCCATCATTGCCTAACCTGACTGCAAATCCCCACTTTGACACACTACTTATTTTGTTAATTTTCGAAGCCTCCAAACTCTGAATTAATGCCCATATCAACTCATTTTTAAGCTTCCAAACTAGCTTAGTTAAAACTTTCATTTTGCCCCGTAAACTCGATTCCCTTATTTTAAAGTCATGTAAAACTAGAATAAAATTATTATATGCCCTGTTAAACTCACCTAACTCGTTTTAACAAAGCAAAAAGTGGGCCGTTAATCTTGCAGCCTTTTGAAAAAAGTGGCCCAACAAAAATTACTTTGGGCAATAACCTTGCAACCTTTTCAAATAGTGGGCCAAACAAATTTCCATTCACATTTTAAATTTATTGGTCAATAATTCATTTCATCCTAAATAAAATTAAAATTCAGAAAATATACAAAAATATTTTTTATTGATAGTTAAAACATTTTTTTTGTCCAACCGCCCTTTTATGACATTTTTACCCTTACTACATTAAAGTCTATTCATCCCACTAGGTCGCGAAAAGGTCACGCGGCAACCAATGCGCTACCTATGCGCAACCCCTATGTGTTGTCCATGGCCAAAACGAACAAAAACGTGAGAACGAAAAGGCGTTGAGGCTTTATTGTGTGTATACTGTTGTCTTGATATACATGAAGGGGGAAATAGTTCAAGGCATCACGTCGTCCACTAAAGTATACTTGATAGTGTTTGACTACGGAAGGTTTAAAGTCACAAGCTACCTCTCTGGGCGCATTAGAGTCTCTCAGGACTGGATTATGGGTCTGCATAATTATAGGTGTAATTTCTACTCATGTGGGGAATTGTTGGGAAAAATTGGTTTGATCAATTAAATAATTTAATTGGTAATTAGTGAGGTGTGGGACACTCGTCACTAATTAATTAAATGAGGGGCATAAAGTTAATTTCAAGAAAATTAAATGACATAGAAATGATCTACTCTCGTAGTAGATGATCGTAGTATATTTATAATCTCAAAATAGAGTTAGAAATTAAATAATGAATTTGAAACATCATAACGTGTCTTTTTCCAGCACATACTTGAAATCAAATTTGGATGAACCTAGATGTCCAGGTTTGTGTATGTTTCAACCTCAGGTGTAACTCTTGAAAGTTACAATTGACATTTGAATGTCATTATGTTTGTAACCCCTAAAGCCAATCAATTCTTAGCTCCTCACCTGGTTGGCATAACCCTATAAATAGGGCATGCATCTTTTTTGTTGAAAAGACTTGAAAACATATGAAAAAATCTGCATAAATATTTTTTCATTCATCAACATACTTAGTACGTGTGTGCATCTGCATATAGTAGTGCAGTTCAACTCTTGCATCGTTTCAGTTCGTCGGAGCTTTACATGTTGCGGTGTTGCACGTGTAAAGATGTTTTACCTTTGAAAACATTATGTCAAACCGTGAGCACTAGTCTGGGCGTATTTGTTTGCTGGCAAAGGTTCAACCTTGACTCGATTTTGGCGAGTATTTCATGTTTTCTATTTTTTATGATTTTGCTCGTGCTGCTGCTGCTTTGTTCGTGTGAAGTTTGAGTTTTTCCAGAATCAGCAAAGTTGCTTGAAGAGAAGTATTCAATTGCTGAAAAATATCACTTTGTACACTAAAAAGTATCATATTTTTTTTCTGTTAATTTCCTTAATTATTTTATTTATTTTCATCAATTGTAAGTCATCGTTGGTGCTCATGTAAATCTACTTTAGGCCCCGAACGTTTTAGTGAGGCAGAAGTCTAGAGAGGGAGGGGTGCATAGACTTCTGAAACTTTTGTATGAGATCAGGTGTGATTTGCAAGTTTACTGATCAAAGTGCAGGTGATCAATACATACTGATATCCAACCTACTGATCGCTTGAGAGCAGATCAGTTTAGTGTTTATTAGTTTAACTGATTGTGCGGAAGCTAAGTTTTACCCGTGTGAAAAATCAGTTTAGTAAACCAGATTCTAAGTTTTCTGAATCAGGTCAGATGACTTAGTGTCAAACTAATCAGATCAGCTGTTTGATGCAGATCTGATCCTTTCTTAAAATATGCATGTTAACTTAGTCAAAATAGCATTGTGCAGAATATGTAAAACAGGTAAACACACAAGATTTATAATGGTTAGGACAACTTGTCTTACATCCACTCTTCCCTATCAGCATGGGCACCAACTAGCCAACTGGACTTAGATTAATAATGTGTTAGTCCAACATAGTACAATAGATGTTTATAGAGTTCTCACTCAACCAATCCCAGAAATCAAAGCTAGAAACCCTAGTTTAAAATCTTGCTAAACAAATTTAACCTAACACTTGGTATGGATAAGATTTGTGTTGTTCCAACTGGAATTATATCCTAGTTTCTGAGTAGCCTAAAGCTAAAGGATAAGAATTCTTGCTAAGAACTAATTGGATGAACACTTACAATATTCTTGGTGTTCTTGTGTGGAAATTGCTTGTAGCTTGTGCTTGTGTATAATTTCCATCACCTTACTCTGAAGGTTTGATCCCATATTTATAGGCACAAAATTGAACTAGCCGTTGGAGAGCAATTCGAATTTCAGTCTATTTGAGGTAGGTATGCAGGTCTGATTTGATGTGCTCAAAGGCGGCATGGCCAAATGTGTGCTATATTATCCTTTCTAGCTGTTTGACTCTGAACCACCTTGTCATGCAGTGTCAATTCCATACGTGTGTGTCTCGCTCTCATTGGCTATCAAGTATACTTATTCGGCGTCTTGATTTACCAACTTAGCTTGACATTCTTCTTGTCTGATCAACTTAGTTGAATCTTTTGATGTAAGTTGTCTTAGCACAATTTACTGATTCTTCTGATGTTGTTAAATGTAGGTCTTCGAAAGGTCTTCTGGTCTTGATGTCTTCATCTTACTTCATATCTTCTGATCTTCTGGTTTTCTCATCTTCTGATCTTCAAGACTTTATATGTTATATCAGTTGTATATACATTTAGCTGGTCATCCTATTCTGATTTTCTAATTCATCAGTCAGCTAACAGGTCTGACTGGTCCTATTACAACCTATTTTGGAACTTCTTTCAAAATTACAAATTTCTCAACACCTACCATCCCATGATTTTCCATCATCAATCCTAACAAGGTATCTTTACCTCAAATAGAACTTTTTATTGTCCTTGAAATTATTTAAGGGTTGAAACTTAAAAGGTTGTGTATATACAGCTACGTCCATATATTTTCATGATAGAGAAGTAATTCACAAAAGGTTACATAGTACAACATTATTTCAAGGCATTTTATTGTCCTTATGAAAAATCTGTAAGTGATCTATCTTTGTCCTTAAAAGCAACAATAATTTCTATTTCTTAATTCGTTTTTCAACAGTATTTACTGCCCAGTGACCGCCAACATTTTGTTGCCCCACTTAAATTTTATGAACATTTTCTTTGTCAACGTTGATATATCATTCATTCGTATTTTCTGAAAATGTTTTTGTCAACTTAATTCTTAATTCATTTGGAAATCTTACTGTATAATTATTCATCTTTGTCGTGGATCTTTCATTACAACTTGACTTCCATGCATGATTGTACAAAGAGAATCTTTACTCTGGTTGACTATAATATTAAGATAAAAACTTGTATGACACGGTCTCATACATTAGACGAGTACAAATTAAAATTGGACATTGTTAAAATTGTTAGGACTAAATTAACGATAAAAAAATTTATGGAACTAAATCTATTTGAGGCCAAAATTATGGGATCATTTATGATTCAAACTCCCTTGTGCTTAAGTCAATAATAATTAGTATTAAAATATTTGTTTAAAAGAAACCCACCAATAGTTTGAAAATGTCCGTGTTATTTAAAAATTTCTTTCTTAAGATACACAAAGGTGTATATATATATATATGCAATTAGTACCTGAATTTGATGTGGCGATAAAAAAAAAGAATTTAATGGTCATGGGATTTAATATAAAATAGTGGAAATGGATCTGTCCAAGTCTTTTGATAAGAAATAATGATATACTTGCCTCAAAAAACTAGAATAATATTTACATTTCTGTTTTGGTTTTAAATTATACATCTATACCCTTTTACAGTGAGAGCAATATTTTGATATATATATATATATATATATATATATATATATATATTGACAAAAACTCACAAGAGACGGTAGCACAAATCAATACATATATTTTCAAAAGTGGTAAAGCATATCCTACCTAAATTATAACTCATTTCATCGTAAGACGATGTCACGCAAGTGTATCTCATATATGATTAATTAAAATATATTTAATTTAAATATGTCTCAGGTGAATTTTATCCCACATAAAAATTTGTCAATTTTCAGTAATTATAGTATATTATGTCCTTCATCAGGGATTTAAACCAAAATCGTCCTATAACTTTGCACCTTTATTAAAATAGTCCATAATTATCAACTTTTTCAATTTAATCACATATGTATTTAATTTTATCCAATTTAGGTCACTTAAAATTGCCTAAAACGACGTCGTGCGCCCCCAATTTTGTTCGGAATATGTAAGTCACGTGTCCAAAACGACGTCGTTTTGGAGAAATTTGATCGACCTCAAACGGTTTGGGACTAAATTGAATTAAATTAAATACATATAGGACTAAATTGAAAAAATTGATAATTATTGGACCATTTCAATAAATATGCAAAGTTAATGGACGATTTTGGTTTAATTCCCCCCTTCATCAGGTGTCGCCGTTAAGGTCTTCATTTACTCGGCCAAAACCCAAACCACCCATAAGTCCAACACATTTTGTATTCAATTGTATTAGTTAGCTAATACAATACGTCACAAATTAATTATTTATGTCATATATTTAAACATAATATAAAAAATAAAAGACAAAACATCAATATATGAAATAGAAAATTTCTGGCCAAAAAGGACATTCAATTTCCACATTTTATACATCATTTACGCATTAACTAAATAATACACAAAAAAGAAAGAAATGAAAAAAATTTTTGTCACATATAAAAGTCCGAACTTGTAAAAAAATTTGTGAAATTAATTTTTTCATTTAATTTCCCTATATATCAGAATATAAGGATATATAGTAACCTAATAGGTAGGTAGATTTCTTAGTTATACATGGTGTAGAACTAGACTAGTATAAAAGAAGAGATGCATGTGTACACCCAAAGCAATTAAAAACAAATACTAGGTTTGTAGCCATGGCACTCTCCAAGCTTCCTCCCCTAATTTTGTTAGCTTTGGTCATAATGGTAGGGAACTACAAGGTGCACTCACAAGTCACAATCTATTTTGCCTTCGATACCTTCGAATCCAACTCACCCTACCTAACTTATCAAGGTGACGCTAACGTCCCCGCAGGTCACATCCTCTATTCCAATTTTCATCTTTCACTATGCACGTTTATTAATTTTAAGCAATATACTTCTCATCCATAGTGGAACAATAAAATGGATCTACCGAAATCCAAGATAAAATTTGTACACAAGTATATAAAGTTACATAAACGCCCAAAAATAAAATATCAATTTTGAAATTACAATAAACAAATTAGGTTAAAATTTATATTTTTTTATTATATATGGTAATATATTTTACATTTGGGGTGCAAGTATCGGTTCGATTCCCCTGTTCCATTTTTCGTATATATTTCATTGGTGTTCACTCTTTTTTAACACATGGACCCAGAGTATGGTGATTTGTTGGATATATTTTATTATTCTACGTGTCATCCATTCATATTATGGAATATAAAGTGGAATACCAATTATGAAATAGGTGATCTCATTCCTACAAGTATACCCAAAAATTTGTGAAATTGGCAAAAATGTCATATATTCGTAGTTCAAACTCTCTTTTGTCCTCTTCTGATAAAAATCTGGTTTTTCCTCTTTCATGACACATTTATTCTTAATAAGAAGAAAGTGGGAGGGATGACATTAATTTAGTAAGATAGATATATTAAAAAGGAAAAAAATAAAAATTATCAAGTGAAGGTAAAAAGGAGTTTGAACCATGGGCAAAAAAGAGTTTAGAAAATATGAAAATATATCCTCCATTGATAGTTATACCTCTTTTTTTCCCTACCCTTGATAAAAGAAACTCTTTTTCGCCCTTTTATGATATTTTATCTTTTCTACATTACACTAGGTCGCGACCAATGCTCTATCTATGCTCGAGTCATGCGCAACTCTTTTTAATAGGGTAAATACATCATAAAAGAGAAAAAAAATAAAAAATTATCGAGAGTAGAACTAAAAAGAATTTGAATTATGAATATATTGCAAAAAAAAAAGAGTTAATTTGTCCCAATGGATAAGATGCAGGTAGCAAATTGGTGCTATAAGAACCGACGCAGGGAGGGAGCGTGGGGCGAGTGCTGATCTCTACGCCCCTGCAATTATGGGAAACAACAACTAAAAAAGAAGCCTCCTTCGAAACCCTCATACGATTTAAAATCACACCTAATTCTCAAGGTGGTGTAGCTGACGGCATGGCCTTCTTCATCGCACCCGTAAACTCCTAATTCCGGCGGAGGCTACCTCGGAATCTTTAACGCATCGGGCGCCAGTCCCTCCCTTTTCGCGGTCGAATTCGACACCTATGTTAACAGCTGGCCCTGCCCGGATCAAAATTTCCGACACATTGGAAAAGGATTAGTGTGTTTGCGTTTACCAACACGACGACTTTCACGGTCAGCTATGCGTTTGACTTGAGTACCGTTCTTCCGGAACGGGGTCAAGTTGGAAATTCTGCAGCCACTGCAAGTTTTGACGTTCACACGTGGTATTTCACATCTACCATTCGCTAAGGTTCAATGATTTATATAAATATTATATATATAAAATACCAATATAATAAATTCCACTCTAATAAAATAAGCTAGCATCTCTAGCTATAGATATGTACTAGATATAGATATGTACTTGAGATGAGAATCAATGAATATATATATATATATATATATATATATATATATATACATCGTCGTCGTAATTCAGATTGTTATTGTTTAGTATATGAATTTGTTTACAAGCAGGGGTGGAACCGGGAATTAGGGCATGACGAGCCAAATATATAGTTCACAATTAATATATATACTCCTTTCATCCCTCAAAAATATAATATGCTCAAAGGGTTGAAATAGGATGAAAAGATAGATTAAATTCGTCTATGGACACAATTTTATTTATTTTTATCGTTCAACTATTACTTAATTACTTAATTTATCATTATATTTTACTCACAATCATTCACCGGTCCAATCATTACTTAATTACTCAAGTTATCAATTACTTATTTTTATTCTTATTACGGGTGAATAAAACCTGTCAAGCAGTACTCATGAAAATGATTCTCATAACCCCTTTTCATTACCTCCAACCAAACAACTCTTAATAGTGCGTTATTTCAAGGTCGGGTTTCAGTCTGGCCTTGTCATCTCCATATTCTTAATTTTTCCTACCAAACATAAAATACTAGCATAATGCCTGTGTATTACGTAGGTTTTAAAAATAATCAAATTTAACGGTAAAATAAATTTATTAATTGCACTAAAATGTACATTATAAATGGCGGAAATATAAATTAATAATTATTTAATAATTTATATTAAAGTGTTTTTTTTTTAAGGATGAAGATATGTGTTTTAATATGAATATGACATCCTCCATTATTTTCATTTTCCCCAACAGTCATAGAATATTATAATTAGAGTTTATAAAATATTTTTAAAGGATGAAGATATGTGTTTTAATATAGAATTTAATTGTGGCTATGTCTCATAGCTAATTGGTTTACGAATGTTAGATATGTACACTTGCCCGACCCAACTCAAACGAATACATTCAAATCCTATTTAATCTCTTTTTTGCCCTATACTTTATTTTCGTCGCTCAAATTCCAGAGCAGAAAATCCTCGTTAACACCGCTGAGTGATATCGCCGTTTGAGTTGCTCTTTTTCAAACAAGTTTCTTAACAAAGGTTATTCTTTCTTCTTGAAGAAGTGGCGATTTTGGATTTTAGGGCTGAAACTATATTGAATTTTGCCCAAGATTTCTTTCTAAAATTTATATAGAAGAAGGATCACTTAGTTTCTGTCTTAGCAATGTTAGTAGTTTATAAAAATTTAAATCTTTTAATCTTTGTAATTGTCTTGATCGACAGATTTTCACATTCCATCAAGAAGTTATGTTGATGTATTATGGTGTCATATTAATTTTCTATTGCACGTTTTTGTATTATTTGGTTGAATGTTTCAGTATTAACTAGTTGCATGTTTCTATAATTTTTTAGTTGCACTGTTCAGTATTACCTAGTTGCATGTTCCTTAGTTATATAGTTGTGTGTTTTTATATTAGCTAGTTGCATATTTCGATATTAGTTAGTTGCACGGTTCAATATTAACTAGTTGTATGCTTTATGTTTTTTAAATTGCACATTTCAGTAGTAGCTAGTTGAATGTTTCAATGTTATATAATTTGTATTAGCTAGCTGGATGTTTCTATATTTAAAAAAAAAAACAAGAGAAAACAAGAAGCAAATCTAAAAAAATAAACAAGAAAAAGAAAAAAGTAGCAAAGCTAGGAACCGGACCTTACACCCATGCTTTGAAAGAGAGTCCTTCAATCGCTAGGCTACATATCTATCTAAAATCTCTATAATGCAAAACTTTCCTAAGTTGATGTGTCAAATAATAAAATGACGTGACAAGTGATATGGCTAAAGCCTTAGACCTCTATTTTTAATCTCTCTAATCTCATTGATTTTGAGTTTAAGTTAATTTCAGCCATTGATTTTTTCTTACATTTTTCATAAATTGTCACTTCTCACATTCATTTTTCATTCATTGTCATTTGAAACCCTAATCATTTACTCTTCCTCTCATTTACTCTTGCCCAAATTTTCAATCTCCATAATTTATAGGTAATGATTTTTCTTATTTATTTGTAGGTAATGATTTTTTTAATTAATCTCATTTATTTGTAGGTAATGATTTTTCTAATTTTCTTTTTTTATACAAATCGATGCAGACCATTTTTTTTTTTACAGCAACATGATGAAGAAGCTTTGGTTTATTTGTAGAAAATAATTTTTCTAATTTTCTTTCCCTACACAAATCGATGCAGATATTTTTTTTTTCGCACAGCAACAGGATGAGGATGCAGACCATTGTTTCTTTTCATAATTTTTATTTGTTTATATCATTATATGGTTCAAAAAAAAAAAAAAATTTGGTTGCTGATATCTAATTTATTGTGCTTACAAAGAGAATTAGTAGCAAACGAGAAAAAAGTTATACATTTATCATCTTATGATGAAGAGTGTATTTAGAATTTTCTTCTAATGTTTAGTGTGTAGATTTTTATATAGTAAGAAATGTATCTCTCCAGTCATTGTATCATCGAAGTGATGAATACTTTTTTTTATTTATTCATCAGATTTTATGTATATTGTATGAACGAGAATAACATTGCATGCAAACAATGACAACTAATTTTGGTGTAATTTTATAATGTAAATTGTTGTAAGTTTTCAATATCTGATACTTTTGTATAGTGCACACTAATACTATATGTATTAATCATGTAATTCATTTTTGTATATCAATATTATTGCATTAATTAAATATATAATATGTAATTAGTGACATTATATTTATATAAATATTTATCAAAAATTTCAAGTTGACCCAAAATTAATGGGATTGAGTTATATTATTAATTAAGTATTTAATATGACAATCTTGAACAAATTAAATTAATGGGATTGAGTTGACTAATTAATTAAATAATTAATATTAATTAAATAATTAATATTACAATCACATACAATCATTTTCTAAATATTCTACATTTTCTATTTTTATGAAATTTAAATTGAACTAATTGTTAATAATATTTTTAAAATATATTTGTTCAATTAATCATAATATGATACCATTGGTGTACCAAATATTGTTTCAATTACATTACATTGCAAATTTTACCCAAATGTGTTAATTAGTTCAATTATGTGAAGTTCAATCAATTTTATTATATATATGTACGTATATTGCAATAGTTTAATGTAAAATTAATTTTATATTAATGTTTTGGTGTGCTTTCAATATTTTAATTTCGGTGATTTATTTTTTTTTTGTGTGTGTGTGTGTTTAGTGTGGATATTAAAATTTTGAATAATTTATGAATTAAAGTTTTCTTTCGAATTCCAATTTGAATAGGATTTTCTTTAATTATATGAAAAAATTAATGTGATAACATTTAATTTGTGTTTTTATGGTATGATAAAAAAATTATTAAAAAAATCTACAATTATTTTAGTAAATGAGTATGTTGAAAAATATATATATATATATATATATATATATGTGAAAATTTTATATAAAATAGTAAATATTAGGAGTTATATCAATTCAGGGCCTGAAAGATCACTCTATCAATTTAAGGGCTAAAGGATTTTTCCTATCGCTTCAAGGCCTGGAAGATAGAAAATTATCATTATAGGACTTGAAAGATAGAAATTATTAATTCGAGGTTTGCTCATTTTAAGGTCACGTTTGACACTAAATCCTAAACCCTGAACCGTAAACCCTAAACCCTGAACCATGTACCCTAAACCCTAAAAATAAAAAAATAAGAACATGAAATATATGTGTCAAACATGGCCTTAAAATGTTTGAGCCTCAAATTGATAGTTTCTATCTTTCAAGACTTGTATTGATAGTTTTCTATCTTCAAGGCCTTGAATCTTCAGTAAAATTCTTTCAGGGCTTAAATTGATAGATTTACCAGCTTTCAGGCCGTGAATTGATATTTTTCTATATTACATAAATTATTTATGAAAATATAAAATGAAAACACAAAATATGTATGATATGTATGTATAAAAATATTTGTCAGTTTATATTTATGTATTGGATTTTTAATGCCATGCACGAATAATTAATATTTTTTAAATATTTTGATTATTTATTAGTATATGTTGGGTATAATGCGTACTATTATAAGTATTAATTGTTTAATTTGTATTTATATCAATATTTTTTAGTTAATTAAATATAATGTTTAATTATTATTATCATATTTTTATTAAAAATATCAAGTCAAAGTTTATGTTGCAATATATTAAAGATGTCATGTCAAATATATTTAAAAATCCATATACAAACATTAATATGTTATTTTGAATGAATTTTTTATACAAGATATGCATTTAATTTCAAAGTATACCAAATTACCAACTAATGCAACCTAATTTAATTTAGGTCATATAAATGCTATAAATTTAATGTTTAATTTTAATTACCCAAATCAATATATATATATGAAGAATTGGTTGATATGAAGAATGATTACATTTTCTTCATTTACTTTGATTTTTTTTAAAATTTATTATAATAGTATATAATGTCATGCAAAATGACAATATTTTGAAGTGTCTATGTATTGATCATAATTTAAAAATAATATCTTTGAATTTATCTAATATTAATGTTCATACAGTTGGATGAAAAATTATGTTGCATGATTCATTGGGCAGAACAATTTTTTTTTTTTCGTATCAATTATATATCAATTAGCATGTTAAACTAATTAATTGAACGATACATAATTTAAGATATAGTTTCATGTATTGATTTTAGAGCATTACCTTTTGAAAATAGCATTAATCATGTACTTATAACTAACTATTGACATATATTATGCAAAGTCATACAAAATCAATTGGTTAAATATATTAATATACTTTATACGATTAATGACATCATTTATGCAATCAATAAAAAATAGATAAATATATTTTTATTAAATAAAAGTTTTTAATTTTAATCTACTTCATTACTCGACTAATAAATATATATTTCATTGCAATTTATAAGTCAACCAAATACGTTTATTAATGAATACACAAAACTGAGTATGACTATAATTTAAACTGATTCATTATTTTAATGGAAATAATATTGTCATATATTCTTATTGGATTATGTTACATTCAGCTCCAATCAACATTTTTGTTTTGCATCGATATCCATTATCTTAAAGTTTTTGAGAGTATTTGCTTCACAAATATATATATGCTAAGATTTATTTTTAATTTTGTAACAATAAATAGCAAAACTTATGATAATTATTTTAGTTGACTTAATTAACAATTTATATATATAATTACTTAGGTTATTTATCATTTATTTTATTTTAGTATAAAATACAATTTAATTTTAATTTTAAAGTAATATATACAATTTTCGTTTATTATAATGAAGTTACTATCTTATACTCCTTCCGTCCTATAAATTCTTGCACCAGTTTGGCACACAAAATTAAAAAGCTGGAGTAATGAGTGAGTCTTTTAGGGGTAATTTTATAAATTTTTATGTATAAAATAAATAGTTTGAATTGTGTGTATTGTGGTACAAAAATAATGACATTTTATGTAAAATTATAAATATTGTAAGCATGAAGTTCATGAGATTTTTTATTTTTAAAGTGTGCAAGTTATTGTGGGACGTCCCGAAAAGGAAAGTGTGCAAGTATTTACGGGGTGGAGAGTATAATATTTGGTAAAGCTGATTATATAAATATTGACAGTTAATTTAAATTATTATTCGAAAAACATAAATTCTCAATATTTCAGTAATTAATCGCACACTCTATTGATATATATATGCACTATCTCAAAAATATTACAATTAATTCTATTATGATATATATTTTTCAATTATCAATAAAATAATCTCTCTTATAAAATAAAATATAGTAAATCCTCTAGATTTTTTTTTATCTACATCCTAATTTTAAGTAAACTTATTAACCAATTTCATATAATTAATTAACAAAGTTCTCAATATTTCAATTAAAACTGAATTACATGATTTATGCAAATAATAAGTAAATATATTTTATTGTCTATACACCCGGGTATCTAATTTTTGCAGAGTAGTTATATTATATGAAATAATATAAAATTTTATTTTATTTTTTTATTTATATTTATTAAGTATTTCCTTCACAAATATGATAAGGAATATATTCTTAATTCTATCTCAATAAATAGAAAAAATTATGGTAGTTGACTTAATTAACAAATAAGATAGAAATTTTATATAGGTAATGCATCTTCAATCATGCTATTGATAATGCTTAATTGATTTAGTTATTTATGTAGTTGACCAAATTTTAGGTTGTTTTGACGATTATCTAAGTACATAAATATGTAATTTCTGAATTTATTCAAATGGTACCAAATTAATATTCAAATTTAATCAAATTTCTGAAATAATAAATATTCAAATTAATACGTAATTTCTGAATTTGTTCACATTTTGTAAAATACTAAATTAATATTTTTAGATTAATATCAACCACTTTATTCTTAAATGGGTTCATAGTGTACTTCATAAATTTAGCCATGAGTGTAATATTTGAAAATGTAACAATATAATTGAAACAAATGTATAAAATGATGTGAATAAAATAAAAATAGTCCATCATGAAATATAATATTTATATAATTTAATTAGTATGTATTATATGACTCTCTAATCACTGTTTGGTACTGAAGATATGTGTGTTGATATTGTTTTTAATAAATATTGATCAAAAGGCTGAGTTGTGCAAAGAGATTGATTATTACTAAGTTGGAAGTCATGTTCTCGAGGCTGCTATCATTTTTGAAAGGATCCCTATGATTGACCTTGATCACTTCAGATCAAATATCGTCGATTAATTTTCAAATGAGACAATTTTCAATCATTTTCTACTTCCGCAATAACAATAAATAAAAGTTAAGGTCAATCACTATCGATAGTAGGTGTGTACCTTTTCAAGCCAGATTTTGCATAGAGTCAACAATGAGAAAATGTTATTTTAAGGCTCCATGACTTAGGGGAGTGACAATTTAAGGACAATAAGTTTCATTTTTGGTAAAAATTGTTTATTAACAAAAATAGGACATTAATTATTATTTTTTTTTGGCAAAAGTGGGATATTAACCTTTTCTTTTTAGCAAATTTAGGTAATTTTTCTCACACCGACGTGCCTAAATCTGCATCTACTTAAAATTTATGTCAGGTCAATAAAGTCAATCTCTTTCAAATATAGGTTTATATCTTCCCAAGTCAATTTTCCTACACTAACAAATATATGTGTTTCAGTTTGGATGAGAGACCATACAAGTATACAACAAATGTTGTTTACAAAAAAAACCCTTTGAAATTTGTAATTTGAAGTACTTTTTTTAAAAAATGCATATTTGTGCCCGCATTTACTTTTTTATATAGTCATCGAGTATAAAAAATTTAATTTCAATTCATTTATATTTGGATTATATTTTTATTTTTAATATTTTGTAAATTTCAAAAGATTTTACTTAAAAAAATATTAAATTATAAAAAATATTCAAGTTTTATTTTTCATTTTGTATATATTTTTTTTTCTTTCAATCCGCGAGGTTCGCGGGGCTAAGCTCTAGTATAGGGAATATTGAAAAGGTTGTGGCACTATAACATCATAAATTGAAAGCGGCCTGCTTCTTTAAATGAGTCACACATGTGATTTGAGTGTACGGTGCAATTGGTTCACAAGAGACCCACTCTTTAATTATTAGCCTAATCGTTAAGGTATCAATATAGACAAACATTTGTATAAACTCGAGTTCACTATAAATTTAATTTTTTTAATATTACTGTTATGTACAAAAACTATCACTGTTTAAAAAATATTTATATTTTTAAACAGTAAAAATATTTATATATAATGATTATAAATATTTATACATAATAATTATAGTTTTTACATATACTAGTCAATCTATTACTAATGCACTGATAACACGATGGGTCCGATTATATTCACCCCATAATTAGGAGATGCAAAATATAATCCACCTACTAAAGCCTTTTTTTTTAAAATCCTAAATTCTTAATTTTCCTTTTACATTTTTTCTGCTTCCTTTCCTCTCATTTCCCATTGTTTCATCAATCTGCTATTGCACGCCTACACGCACAGATCTTGAAAAAAAATTTATCAAGAGTGAAAAGATATATCTTCTTATCTTTTTCGGAAACGTTATACGAATTTACCAAATTTTCTTTTACCTAGATTAGAATTTTTTTTCCTTTCCTCATAAACATTGCAGGAGAAAATATCACAAATGCTCCTGTAACTTTGTCAGATTCCAAAAATAGTCCTGTAAATTTTTATTTCATCAATTGTGGTCCTTTTGTTTCAATTGTAGTCATTTTTGCCGGATAATTTAAAATTTGATTGAAAAATTGACCTAACTTTTTATTCTGATCACATTGACGGTCGTCACCACTCTCATTTGAACTGTCTTTCATCAACGAAGAAAAATCATTAATCAATTTCATGTTTTGATTACACCTCCCCCGTGAACCGCAGCTTCAAAATCACGAATTACAATCATTATCGTGGCTAATTTCGAGTGATTTATGTTGAGGTGAGGGTCGAAACTTATACTATTCTCTTCCTTTCATTGAACCCGATATTTTAATGTTTTTTTCGCATTATTTTGTGTGCTACATCATATTTTCGGTCATTTTTCGGCTAAAATTTTCAATATTCCACAAAAACGACTACAATTGAACCCAAAAAGACCACAATTGATAAAATAAAAATTTACAGGACTATTTTTGAAATCGGGGAAAGTTACAAGACCATTTGTGATTTTTTCTCACATTGTAGCATTCTTTTACCCTAGTCTTTTCCTTTACGGATGAGTGTCAGAAAAAAAGATAAAAACTCATCAGAAAAAAAGATAAAAAATGAGGAGTGCTATATGCACACTGAATGGAAGTGACCCGGCCGCGGTCAAACTGGGAAGCTTGTCACATGGGCTGTCGCGCGCGTGGTGTCCTGTCCCATCCGCGTCAGCCCTTGTTTCAGCTCGCGTGCTGAATTTCCATCCGAGTCAGTCCGTGTTTTCAGTTCGCTCGCGTGCTGAATTTCTATCCGAGTCAGTCTGTGTTTTCAGCTCGCGTGCTAAATTCAAATTCGAGCCCAAATTTTTCCATAAATTACACTAATTTTTATCCCACCCACATTACACTCATTTTTTCTTTCTGCTGATCCTTGAAAAAATTTACTACACTTAGAATTCTTGTGGTTTTTAAAAAAAAATATACTACACTTAGAATCCTATGGTTTTTTAGAAATCTACTACACTCACTTCACTATCCCACATTACTCTCATTTTTTTCTTGTGATCCCACCAATCAAAATTCTTGTGGTCCTTACAAATCCACTACACTTATTTCACCAATATAAAATGACTTTTTTTTTAGATGTCACGAACGAATTTAGTACTCCCAACAACGGTTTACATGAAAAAGAGGAAGTTGATAATTATGTTAGGTTGATTGCAAGTACGAGAATCATCACCTTAGCCATTTGTAATTCCGATGAAGATAGCGTAAGGTATGTATGTAGTCAAAGTGGAAAATATAGACCTTCAAAAACCAAGGACGAAAGAAATACAAAAACACAAAGAAATTCTTGTGGTTTTTGTTTAGTTGCCAAATTATATCATCCTCGCGAGTATGATATTTGGTACATACAAGTTTTGAACGGGACACACAATCATGAGTTCACGGAATTTGCAGAGGGTTCCAGACTAGTCAAACTAACACCCGATCAAAAAAGATAGGTACATCAACAAACATTGATGAACGTCAGTCCAAGCAACATATTGGAAAATCTGGAGAGAGTCGATCCCAATAATGTTACGGATTTAAAAAGAGTCAACAATGAAAGGAACCAAATGAAGAGTAAAAATCGGGATGGGCGTACCCCTACGAAAAACTTCATTCACCAACTGCGATAGTTGAATTACAGGTAAAAATATAAGTACATTTTATATATTTATATTTATGTTATATGTTTTAATATAAAAATTGTCTATTGTGCATGCTAGGTAAAATAATAATATATATGCAATTATATTCTAAACTTATCGCAATTTGGAGTATTAATTAATTAATGTGATCATTCAAACTTAACGTGTCATTTATGATAAATTGTGAGTAGCATCAGACATTTTTTATTATGAAATACCCATAGTTTGCTTATCTCATACAACTGAAATTATTCAATAGTCATCAATGATGTATTTAGTTTATAAAATTAGGTATCAATATCGTAAAGGCAGATGGTACTGACGTACTACAAGATATTGTGTTCACCCATCCAGATTCGTATGCAATGGTGAACACATATCCCAAAAATCTTGATTATTGATACAACGTACAAAACCACTATGTACGATATGCCTTTACTAGAAGCGGTTGGTGCAACAAGCACTGACAAGACGTTCACCATTGCATACACATTTATGAGTCAGGAAACTACGGAACACTTGAATTTATCTTATAATTTATTCAGGGAATGTATGAGCATGACACACCAAATGTCGTTGTTACGGACAGGGCATTAGCGATGATGAGTGCAGTGGATGAAATTTTTCCAGAATCGCAAAAACATTTATGCAGGCTCCACATAAAGCAATGTGTTCTACTCCGGGCTATAAAACATGAAGGATTTGATGATAAGTACGCTATATCTTTTAAACGTAATTGGAATACGACAATTTCAGCTACCACAGTTGAAGAATGGGAAGTGAACTGGAGATACATGCAGAAAAAGTATGAGAAATTTCTAAGACTAATTAGCTATTGTGAAGAAACTTGGCTTCAAAAATATGAAATCCGAATTTTAGGAGCATATCTCGATTGGAGGATGCACTACGGAAACTACACAATAAACATGTACTCCTACAATCTTTTTATTTTTCAGATTAACTATTGTATTTTATTTATTTATTAAATTTTAAAATGTTACAACCTGCGTTACAACTAGTTAAGAGTTTCCCTCATATATATATATATATATATATATATATATATATATATATATATATATATATATATATAATCGTAAAGAGCATCACAGGGTAAAAAAAAAATCTTGACAACGCCAATCTCTCATTTGACAATGTCTTCATTCGCCTACATCAGGTCATGCAGTTGCAATTGTGCGAGATTAAAAAGCAGTCGATGTTTAGCGCCAACAAGACAAGGACCGATTTGTTATAAAACGTACTCTTCTAGCAACTAGTGCGCAATATCACGTTTAAGGCATTCGACCTTATTCTCGAAGAAATGAGTAAAAATCTAGGCGAAAAATTATGCGGCCATTATCTTAGGAGAACTCATGGTCTTCCGTGTCATTGCGAGCTTTCCTGGTACGTGGATAACAACGAATCTATCCCTATAGAGGGTATTGACGTGTATTGGAGAACTTTGGATATAGATTTTTCACGTATTTCTACCATCGATAATACGAGAAGAAAATTATTCGATGACAAGGACACGGAAGAAGACCTTGATGCACCTCCAAAAGATGAAACAAAGACGAAGAAGCACCCTAAAAGCACAGATCGTGTACCTTCACTTTGGGAGAAATGGAAGAAATTTTTCAAAAGTGAACCAAAAGAAAAGGGTAAGGGTAAGGGGAGAGTGACGCAAACTAATGCATATCAGGATATTCCACAAGAAGGTCGTAGAAATAACACATGAAAGAATTTGGTCGGATGAGTTTTTCATACAATGAGGGACGAGCGACCAAAATTCTCAAAAAACTCCTACTTCAAAACCGTAGGGGATCTACGGATCCACATTAAATAATAATGCGCTCAAAAGAGTAACACTGAATTTCAGAATAGTTTTAACTCACCGTTCCGTTTTAAAGGTTCTACGGTGGAGAAAGACTTTCCTCCCTTTATGAGAGAATATATTCAATCATTTACAGATGTGGTTGGAGATGGAAATTGTGGATTTAGAGTTGTTGCGCTCGCAATCTACCAAACCGAAGACGCATGGGCGCGGATACAAATGGATATATTATTTGAGCTCAACAAAAGAAAACGATTATACAAAGCTGTTATAGGTGGTATTACAACCATGTCGGAGTTGGAGAAAACTTTATCTCTTCGATGGTCCAGCCTAAATAGATAAGTGATTTTTCCTTTACTGATTTGTGGATACTTGGTTGCAACCTATTATAGCGTTTTCGTAATGTCATTCGCTGACAACGCTGGGATTTTATGTTCTCTCGTTGCCTTGGAAGAATGTCAACCACCTCCGACTTCGACGGTGGTGTTAGGGAATGTGTACAATAATTCACATTGGATATTGGTAAGAAAAACTATTTATTGTTTTTGTATATTTTTTAATAATATATATTTTAACCCTTTAATTATAACTAAATTTTTTTACCTTTAATTTCAGTTGCAAATGACATCTGAGGATTATCCAGTACCGTCAATGTCTCCATTCTGGGTCACCTACCTTGATCCAACTGCATATGATTTAGAATTTTAATTTACAAGTAGAATAGAACTATACAATTTATTATTCATTTGGGATCTTGGCATAACGTAAAAAGCTAACTATGATCTTGCAAAAAAGAAATTTGTGAGGTTAGTAGTATAAATTTTAGAGAAAGTTGAATTTTGTGTATATATGGGTCAACAGTGTAATTATATTTTATGTAATTTTATAAACATTGTGAATTGTGAATTATTACTCTCAAAATTATTAAAATGTTAAATATGATAAGTTTGATATTTTTCAATATTACCTCTTAAAAAAATCAATATTATAAAAGGATAATGGAGAGTGCGAGAGTGCATTAGATTATGCCCCGATTTGAAAATGTCTAAAATCATATATGTAACATAATGCAATTAAAAATTTTATGTTTTTTGTTGTTCTTTGACTCTTAAATAATAAAATGTTTTTAAATAAAATAACTAATAAATTAAAATCTAAACAATTAATACTTTTAAATGAAACAACTAATACTTTTATATATACTATAAAGTGTATTAAATTGGTGTGTTTACATAAAATGAATATTCAAAACTAAATTATAAACTAAATTATAAAATAGATATAAAAAAATAAAAATGAATTCTGTCGCATAAAACATGCGACAGGTACCCCAATCATTGGGACTTCAGTGGGTCTAATCCCTCTTGTGTGCATTTAGCACTTATGATAAAAAAAATAAATAGATAGAAAATGGCGTCAGCAGGCGGCGGCAATGCAAGCTTATCATCTAATCTCAAAGTTAGAGTTAGGGTAGTATTGAATTTTCACAAGTTTTAGAAAATTATAAAACAAAGCCCATTCTTATAGGGCCGCCAGATTAAAATGGCCCATCCCAAAAGCCCACTATTATATCACCACATTTTAACTCTCCTCTTCATTCTCCTTTCTCTCAGCGTAATTGAAGATTTCTTAGGTTTTTTCTGGTTTGCAAACATGACAAAATTCCGGAAGCTTAATCGGCCAACAGGCCACAGAATGTCCATGCTCAGGTAATCACACATTTACTCAATTTGGGGATTTTCAATTCTTTTTTTTTTCTCGCTCTCTTTTTTTTTTTTTTCTTCACAGGAATTTCAATTAATGTTTAGAATATATGTGTTTAGGACGATGGTGTCTCAGTTGGTGAAGCATGAGCGGATCGAGACCACAGTTGCCAAGGTTCCTTCCCGTAATTTTTTTTTTGTTGGGGTTTAAGGGGATTAGGGTTTTAAGTTACTCTTCATATGTTAAAGCTTGTATTGGTTGGTTTTTAAGGGCAAGTATAGATATAGCTGAGTAGATTAACTATTCGTGAAATTATTTTGTTTTTCCAGGGAAATTAATTTCTTGGGCTATATGAAAGAAGTGTTTATGTACAGTGGGCATGATAATATGGGATGTATGCTTTAATTTCGATTGTAGGTACCGTATATATGTTACTGGATCCATAAATAAGTAGAAGCTAAGGATGAACAATGACTAATAGAAATACAAGTTTTGTCTACTTTGTACATCTCCACTCTATTAGAAATAATTTTTCCAAATTTCTTTTCTTGCTTCTCCATCAATATATTGTGTTTTGAAGGAAGTTAATCTTTTATTTGTTATCATAATATCTCAAAACAGCCTGACTAGAATCTCTGGGTTGAACTTTGGGTTTGATCTTGGATTTTAATCTGTTATTGTTGACATTTTTATTTTAATTCATCTCGTGTTAATTTTTGTAGGCAAAGGAAGTCCGTCGGCTTGCTGATAACATGGTACAGCTTGGAAAAGAGGTGTGTATTTAGTTATATTTGATCTGAAATCTTTTTGTAATTTACTTTATGATGATATGGTTTAAGCCTTTGCTAAATCTGTACTTTAAGATGTATAACCTGGTTCATTCAACTATCCTAAACATTATCTAATGGGACACTAATCAATAGCTTCTAGATTGGCTTAAACCATGATGTTCTTGTGCTTCATAAATCTGCTTAGTTCCAAGTCCGTAACTCATTCAAAACACTACAGGGTACTCTATGTGCTGCAAGGCGTGCTGGTGCCTTCGTTCGTGGAGATGATGTCATTCACAAACTATTTACAGAATTGGCCTATCGATACAAGTGAATATCAATCATGTTAACTTTATCCCCTGTTTGTTGGAAGTGATACTGATAATATGCTGCACAATTTATTTATTACAGAGATAGAGCTGGCGGATACACAAGATTGCTGCGAACTCGAATTCGAGTTGGTGATGCTGCACCAATGGCCTATATTGAGTAAGTCCATTAAAAAACATCGTAATCTTGTATCTTGTCTGTTTTTTCTCCTATAAGCAATAAGGACCATGTTATCTTTCTCTTTCTGTGCATCATCTAACCTTTTGTTTTATACAAACAGGTTTGTAGATAGGGAAAACGAACTCAGGCAATCTAAACCAGCTACCCCACCTCCACCACAGAGGCCACCTGTGGATCCATGGATGAGATCTCGTCTCACTAGACAATTTGCACCACCTAAAGAGGAAAGACCCGAGTCAGATATTTGAGAATGTTGATTTTTGGAATGTAGTTTTGTGTTCACTTGATAGTTTTCTCCAATGTGGGTGCTAATGGCCTTGAAGGTCTTTGGTGAAAAACTATGATGAATTGGGATTATTATTTCTGGCCAACTTTTGTTCAATTTACCTTTTTTTTCTTTATTTCCCTTTTCTAGGAAGTGGTTGGTTGATTTTAAAGGATAAGTTGAGTTGAATAAGGTCGAATTGCATGGTGCAATTGGTGCAAAAAAGAGAACACCTATTTTCCTGTAATGGAATAGTGTCTTATTTGTTGTGAGCTAAAACTTACAATCAGTTAGGAATGAGGGTCTGAGACTCTTAGAGGAAATGTTTACACTTTGTTTTGATATTTTGTTATGATATATGGCATTGCTGAATTGTGGATCGATTATTTCCACCATTTACTTTTGTTTCTATTAAATGTTTACCCTTGCATTTAAACTTTGTGTTTTTTCTCAACTGCACTTTTAACTATTATTCACTTTTGCCCTCATTTTGTGGGAATAGTTAATAAAAACTGGGCCAATGTAAATAGTAACATGAGATTATTGATGTACAAGTGCAGGATTTAATTAAGGATATGTTATATTTTCGAGAGCTAGGAGATGCATTTGTTATTTGATAAATGATACCATATGGAAAATAGTATAAGGCTATAAGCTAACGGATGGTAGAGATCTTCAAAATTAAAACGATAAGAAAAATCTATTTCATACCATTTATGCAAGAGGTTGTTTAAAAAAGTAAGACATAATCATCTAGAATTGTAAACAAGTTCGAAATAGTTGTTGTTCAAACCAGTGTTTTCAAAACCGGGTTGAACTAGCCTGTTCAATTGGTTGAACCGAGATTCGGCCATAGAACCGGTTTGATTACCCCCAAAAAATCATTTTTACGATTGAATCGGAAAAAAACTGGTCATAACCAAAAATACCGGTAAAACCGGTTGAACTGGTTTATTATTTTTTAAAACTTTTTAATTAATTTAAAATTTAATACTTACTTCTATCATCCTTAATTTAAATTTTAATATTTTAAATTGTGTTGTAAATTATTTTATTGTGTTTATTTCAATATGAAACTTATAGGTGATAAATTTAAATTCTATAAGTGCATATTTATTTGATTTTTTAATGTAATATAAAAATATTTTAAAAAATTAATAGAGATCATTTTAACGGTTGAACCATCAACCGGTGCCCATTCCGGTTTGGTCTCCAGTTCGGTTATGAAAATACTAGTTCAAACTTGTTTAAAATGCTATCAAGCTTTAAAAATAATGTTTAAGCTTGTTTGATAATTAACCGTGTCTAGCGATGAGCTTTAATTGAGTCAAACACGAGTCGAGCTCGAGTAGTTTGACATTTTTACATTTATTTTATCTTTTTTTAACTTATCTAGTTGAGTTTTACACCATACCTATCTTAAATTTATATTCAAGCTAATTTAATATCTTTATCAAACCAAGCTCAACCAAGCTTTTTACCTAACGATCTCGAATCAAGAATCGAATAATTTGATTTGATCTTCAACCCTTAATCATCATTGGTTGGGTATCGATAGATAAGAGGAGTTAAGTCCACCACCTCTTATAAATATTTTTATGGAAATCTCCCTGTCACCTCTCTAACTAGGGGTGGGAATAATAGGCCAGACTATCTGATAGGGGCCCACGGGAGCCGCCTACTAAAATCTGACTCGCTCGGCTCGTTTAGTAAATAAGTCAGACTCGGGTTTTTTTAAAAGTCTATTTACTTAAATAGGTCAAGCTTTAGCTTTCTCGTAGGCCTTTTAAGCACAACATGTCGGTCTATTTAAATATATATATATATATATATATTAATTATTTTATATAATATTAATAAAATATATATAATACTAATAATTAGTAGTAGTATATATCTAGCATGCAAATACAAGTAACGCAACACGACAATTATTTATTTTTATAATGCTTTTAATAATTTTATGATAATTTAAATATTTTAACAACATATTCACTTTTATAATGACATTGTTATAGTTTTTGATGATATTGTTACTTGTACATTTAAACTTTTTATAAGTGCGATTATAATGAATAGTA